>CM067369.1:36456551-36962551 GCA_034401795.1 Chaetoderma sp. LZ-2023a
ACATTGTCAAATTTAAATAATTAACCTAATCAACTGAAAAAACGTGATGAAAAAGCGATTTCTGCTTGTAAAATAATTACGATGACGTTAGACCTGTGATGTGTACAAGGGAACGTTTTGCGGTTTACCTTCGTATAGCCAGCGACTTGCTAGGCAATAGGCTAGTGTATTTTTTGCGTCAATGGTGTAATATCGCCTATTTTCGTGCTCGTATAAAAATCTTCGCTTTTAAAATTGTATAAAAAGTTTCAGTGGCAGAATGTTCTGTATTCAAAACAGTATCTGAATATATCAAAGATTTCTGAATTTCTTTTTTCTAGATCGAGACCACTTCCAATTTTCGCAGTGCAGTCAACGTACACACCCCATATTTTGGCTAGAGAAGCTGCGTAAATACTGAAATTCTACTGAATTACTGAGTTAAGAGAAACATTCAGTATTGGTGAAAATTGGATAACATGTTCTGTTTTTGTCTTGGTGGCATGTCAAATCACCTAACAGCTGCACTGTACTTGCCATGGTGACTAGATACGCTCAAGTATCTTAACTGAGGTTAACTTAGGTTCCTTAGAACTGCAGGCTAATTCAGATCTTCATCATCATGATACAGTGCTCTGGCGCTTCCGGATTCCAATGGTGCAGTGCAATTATATATCAGTGGTTGGTCTGTCGAGTCAAATCTGTGTCAAGTATTTGTCTATTATTTAGCCGTTGTACCACTGGCTGTATCACCACTTTTGAATCTATCTATAATTAATTATCTAACTGAAAGTTGCATGACTTAGTGAAAGGCGTTGCTGCGACAAACTCACTATACAGATTCGTGTTTGTATATCCTTACAAGAAACGCTGTGGCATGGTCACATCAGCACCAACACGCCTTTAAAAACCAATGTTTTATTTACCCTTTTCTCACGGAATCGGCAAAAAAAATGGGCCTCGATAACGGGCTTGATCAATGTCCATTTGCAGGCCAAAGGGAGATTCTTTGAAAAAATTAATACTAGACTGACTGGCTCGGTAAGCCAGCCAGTCATTCCAGTGGAAAATTTTCAAAAATAGACTTCTGTCTCCAAATTAATAGACATTCAATAAACAAATATTTTTACTTTCTTGAATAAATTTAGTCATTAAAAGGTTAATATTATTTATGATATAGCAACCACTTACCTTATGACCAAACTTCAATCACCTCTTGCCACAATTTTTAAGACAACACTGTGCATGATACGCACAGCGGCAATTTTCAGTCAGATAATTTTAAAATCCATTGATTGAAAAAACATGAGACAAGTGAAGCAGAGACAACGGCTGCTCACTCAAACAATCATTTAAAGCTATTTATGATATTTTAAAACTCGCATATGGCTTTCCTCCACTAATACCCTCACCCCACCTCCTGTCCCGTATCTATAGGTGCGAAACGACCCAGGGCAAATGGGAAGATGGGTGAAACAGCGAACAGGCAAAGGTGCGAAATGACTCGGGTGAAAACAGGATTCAGGGCGAAATGACCCGGATTCGTAAATACAATAAGAAAGAAAGAAAGAAAGATGAAACCCTAAATCACTCCCTGCTTGTCAGTACAGAACTTCAGAATGCTAGAAAACCTTACTTGGGAAATGTACAAGTGTGTCTGATGCAACCTGGCCTCGCGACAACAACTGCAAATTACAGAGTCTTCTGTTACACCCCGCATCTGAACAAAACAGCAATGATTATGACTGCAATCCACTAACAGTCTGGATAGGGTGCACCGGTGTCCAACATTATTATCTACTGAAACTATTGAAGAATTTTCTTGAAAGTTCAGGAATCCCTCAGTCTCCAATTTGAACATTTGTGATCTTCGCCTCCGGTTGGGTTGAAGCTCTGTCTGTGGGCGGAATTTTGCCGAATATTTCAATAATTAAAACATTATTTTGTCAGTGAAGTCTAGTGATGTGAAGTCTAACCTCTACGCTGTGGATTTTTTTGCGTTTTACATCTCATTAATTTGATAAAGTGCAAGACTATATCGCGTTCTACATACTAGCGAATGAAGTGAGCGTATATAGATAACATGTACGTACGCGTAATGAGGGAAAAATCAACAGAAAATGAGACAGGGAATCAGGCTAAAATACATATACCATGCGACTGAAAAATATTCGTTTCCGGTCGCCCAATTTTTTTTTTGGTCCAGTTTCGGCTTATGATATAGCTTTTGTGGTTTCTTCATGGGCCCCGTTGCATTAAGGGATATGGTTCTTCATTATGCGCATGTTCCTCTCGTTGTTGTAGGGAAACCTACTGCACATTTTCAATGTCCAAAATTTGTGTGATATTGTTATCACGAAATAACGTGCATTTACTTTAGAATGTAAAGCGATGAATAAATAGTCTGATGCGGACAAGATAAAATCTTCATTTATTTATTCCTATTTATGGGTCTTTTAAATGCAATATGAGGTTTGGTTGACTGTCTCGTATTATTTTTAACACTTATGGCTGTGGCAAGTCGTTGTTGTCAATGTGGTATGTATTTAGCGCCGATAGCAAGATATTTAAGGCCGGGTAAAACGCGATTCGCACCCGGATGGAACGAACATTCATATATTTACTCATAGACATGCATTAATTCCCGGGTTTTTTTTAGCTTATGGCTGGATAAACACGATCTAAAAATTCTAGCGGACGACATTTCATTATGACGTCATAGTTACTATGAACTTGTTTGTATTTCCCCAAATAGCGAGGAGCACCGCGACACGTCGGTACAAATTTTATAACATCATTGGACTGGCGCCACTATTTAATGGTGTAGGCCCCGGTAAAAGATACAATAATGCTGGCGAATATCACTGGCAATGGGCAGATGCATTGTTGTGAATATCGTAGACTGGATGTACCAGAATGCCCTCCAAGCTAGATTAAAAATATGCTTCAAATGTACTATACATGGGCATACGTATTTAGGACATTTCGATCCTATACAAATTCGTCCTATTTATTTAAGCAATAAATGGTGTCTGCGTTCGCTTATAGACAATGCCTATTTTCATATTAATTTATTAGTTAAACGAGAACTTTCCTGAAAGTGGAAGTTAGATGTTTGACTATAATTCATTAAAGCTATGAGAGAGGAGATGAATAATAATTTAAAATGTCTTGAACCACCGAAAAACTTGGTATCAAAATCCAAACCGGATCGAGGCAGTCAACTGCAATGTTATTACTGCAAAGGGTATGGTCATGTGCAGCGATTCTGCTGGAAGAAAGCGAATCAGGTGCCGAATAATGTCCGAAACGGGAATGATGGACCATATAATGGAAATGTTGACCAATCAAGTTCAAATCGTTTAAACTAGAACAGGCTGGCTTTGTGACCCAAAAGTCAGCTCAGAATATCAACTTTCATGATGGTACCATCAAATCTGTTAATAGTTCTTGTTGGTATGTGTCAGCAGAAATAAATAAAAATTTGATTGAGTGGCTTGTGGATACCGGATCTACATATACTCTTATAAATTATTCAGTTTATCAGCATTTGCCAGAAGATCAGAAGCCTACTCTCAGAAAAAGTGACTTGATACTTAGGACCGCTAGTGGAGAAGAAACGAATGTGTTCGGTGAGGCAGAATTGGAGATTAAAATAGATGATCAGCTGTTTTTGCAGCCAGTGAAAGTAGTTTCGCTGGGAACGAGTTCTGCCATTTTTGGTATAGACTTTTTAGAGAAATATGATTGCGTTTTTTAGAGAAATATGATTGAGTTCTCGATATACCTAATGGATATATTCACAACAGTGGAAATAATGTGAAACTTCACCGTAAATTACAGGATGCTAAATGTTTCGAAGTCACAATGGAGGAAATGGTTTCAATTCCACCACACCAAGAGATGATTGTGCTTGGAAAAATAAATGGAACCAATTTCAGGGATATGAAACAGACTCTACTCGTGGAACCCTATAGAGAGTACTTAGAAACTCGATCAGGATTATTGATCGCTCGATCAGTAATTAATGGGTCTCAGCTTTCAGGTGTTCCTCTGCAGATGTTCAATATTGGAAATACTGATGTAAAAATAGCTAGTGGAGAGGTTGTAGCAACATTGGAACCAGTAATCATTCCTCACGCGACTTGTATGTCAGTTGCTGACACTGGAAATCCTGAATATGTTAGTCTGCTGGAACATTTGGAGAAATTGGTCATATCTGCTTCTGATCTAACTGAAATGGAACAGCAGGAATTTAAAGGTGTCTTACTGGAGTATCAGGATGTTTTTCAGAAATCTAAGGATGACCTTGGAAGAACTAGCATTATTAAGCATTCATTTGATACCGGAAATGCAAAAACCCGTCAAACTTCCGCCTCATCATTTACCAATTCATCAGCGTGAGGATGCCGACAAAGAAATAGACGAAATGCTCAAAAAGGGAATAATTGAGCCATCAAATAGGGAACTGTTAGCGATTGTGCTGTTTATCAGATATTTTAGGCATTATTTGTATGGAACTCACTTTTTTGTATGGATGGACCATGCATCGCTAACATGGTTGATGAATTTTAAGGAACCAGAAGGAATGCTGGCTCGTTGGTTGTCCGTTTTTTGGACTTATGATTTTGAGATCCAACACCGAAGTGGAACTTCCCATGGGAATGCAGGCAGTCTGTCTCGATTGCCGAGACACTGTAAGCGTGATGATTGTCAGCATTGCTTTGACGATCATTAGTTTCAAGTTGGACAGGTTCAAGAACAGATGATTCTGGATTTAATTGAAAATATTAAGGACAATTCGCCTGAGGACATTATAGAAATGGCCGGAACCCGAGAAAACTTGATTACAGACCATGTGTGTGCTGCTACGGACTACGATTGGATAGAGGGGTGGACAGTTGAACAATTATAGCAATTGCAGAAAGCTGACCCATCTATCAACAAGATCATAGTTTGGAAAGAAGAAAGTGAGCAATGTCCTTGCTGGAGTATTGTATCTTCAGAAAACATGAAGGTTAAGACTTTGCGATCACAGCCTGGAACTTGTGGATGGACTACTGTATAGATACAAACCAACCCCTCAGAATAGAATAGTGAAACAACTTGTTGCACCCACAGACATAAGAAAACAAATGTTGGATCAGCTACACAATCAACGAACCGCAGGCCACCTAGGCATCAAGAAAAAATCTGGATGCAGTGAAACAAAGATTCTCCTGGCCAGGATACAAGGATGTAATTCGGTAGTGTTCGCTATGCCACACTTGTGCTCATCATAAGTCTAGATTGCGCCTGAGGAAAGCCTTGCTTAAATAGGACCCAGTGGGAGCACCTGATGAACGAATTGCCTGCAATATTAGGGACCTCTACCCGAAACAGAATCTGGAAATAGTTACATTCTAGTTGTGGTGGATTATTTCGCCAAATATGCAGAAGCATATGCTTTACCAGACCACACTGCACAGACGGTAGCAGACAAACTCATGACAGAGTGGATATGTCACAAAGGAACACCACTACAATTGCACAAGGATCAGGGACAGGATTTTGAATCAAACCTTCTATGTGAACTGTGCCAACTTCTGAGAATTCATAAAACTCGGACGACTCCATATAGACCACAATCCGATGGATTAGTGGAGCGGCTAAATCGAACCATAAAACAAATGTTAAAGAATTTTGTCGCAGAAACTCAGGATGACTGGCGTACAGATCATCGGTGCAGGAAAGCACAGGATGCTCTCCTAATTTAATGACTTATGGTAGAGAAATAATGTTACCAGTTGACTTGATGGTAGGAACGCCAATTGATAATGACGGAATTCCTAAGTGACCTGTGGAGTATGTGGAATGGATTCAGAACACTTTAGTCGCAACGCATAAATTTGCACAAAGTGCACTAAAATCTAGTGCTCAACAACAAAAACGGAACTATGACAAATTTGCTAGTTTCAGTACATACACACATGGACAATGGGTATGGAGTCCACTTAAAGCCCGGTAGAGGCCAAAAGTGTAAACGATTATGGGTTAACTTTAAACCGATCTAATATAAAAAGCATCAATATCATACGTCCTGAGGTACATGTATTTAAGAAATATGTGGCTTAATCTAGAAATTAAGCCTAGAAGCGAACGAATCACAAGACTTCATTGTAAAGCTACTATAGATGTACAAATAAAACTCCTTGATATTCAGTTTGCACTCATCATCAAATACTCTTTTTTTATTTGCAATACAATTCATCTGACCAGTTGAATGAGCAACTGTAATTCATAAATTCCATTCTCTGAATCATAGCCAAACTTCTCTGGCAAGTCCAGTACAACATTGTGAGGGAAGAGATTAACACATATATAGTTAATGTCGCTACTATAGAAATATCCATTCAGAGCCCAAACTTTTCAAACCCTCTCACTAGCATGAGCAACACTAAAGACTTTAAAGACAACAAATGATCTTTAATGTCCAGTACATTAATATGATGCTGCTCCACCTTATTTCTCCATATACCACCTATAGAATGTTTATTCTTTTTCTGTACAAAGTCAGTAGGTCAGTAAACACTACTCCCCCCCCCCTCCCCCTCGGATGACACATCAGTGGTTATATCATAAGCATTTTTCATGATTGAGTTGTGTGTCTGGCTGTTATTGAAATAACACTAGTCCACCATGTAAACACAGAATGACCTGAATCTGACAATCACATATTTTTATCAAAACCATCTGACACCGTTTCCAGTGATTCAGATTAGTCAGATTATCAGATTCTCTAAAAATGTGAATTATTCTACAACTGAAAACTGACATGACCATGAGTATTATACGTTCAGCACCCTAATTTTCATATTTTTATGTTACCAAATTTAACGCTTCCGTAGCACTGCGAAAAATATTCTTGTCATCTAGATGCCAGCTGTTCTGACATGCACACTGAATGTTTCAACTCATATGTTGGGACGAGAACTGATATATTACAGACAAAAACATCCAATGGCATAACCATCATCTTTTAATTGTTATACATAATGGCACAACATGAATCGTATGAATATGCATCACGAAACCAGTCATCAATATATCAATGTGCAATATGCTCCATTTATCTTAAATGAGCCTAGAACTGGTGTTAGTAATAAAAGCTCTATATGCTACTGATGATAAGCCCTCTGGTAAATCTACAAATTGAAAAAATACATTCCATTCAACAAACAATATTTGATATCTCACTGAAACAAGCACTAAGAAATATGCATGAAATATGCATTAGAAAGGCTCAACAGCAGACAATTAGGCCTAATTAGAAAAGCAATTAATGCAATTGTATCTATTTTGAAATGATGATATTCCACTGCCCGAGGCAGGGCAAAATTTAAATAAGTGTAAATGCAACCCTGCTTTTTGTCTTTGACCAATACAACAGATAAACAATCATCTGAATCTGAATGGCCAGTGCATTTTATATGTGCTTGCTAAAAGAAACACAACCTGATACTAAATGCAAGTCAAAACTATCAGACATCCATTTTGCACATAATGGTCCTTGATACCAGTGCTCAGTTTTAAAATGTTGATCATAACGATAATATTGAGATGTATTTGATACCTGTACTGTTTGCAGTTATAGGCATCATCATGCAAAGGCCATTGATTTGAGAAAAGAATGCGATACATGCTTGATACCTGTACTGTTTTCATTCATAGGCATCGCTGTGGTAAGGCCTTATCAAGAAAAGAATATGTTTTTGATATCTGAACTGTTTGCAGTCATACATGTAAGCATCTCCGTTTATCAAGAAAAGAATGTGTTTTTGACATCCAGACTGTTTGCAGTCATACATGTAGGCATCTCTGTGGTAAGGCCTGATTTTTGGGCCACTTTAAATACCCCGAGTTCAAAAGGCTTCCACATTTATATGAAAGAGGAGCTCTGGTCTAAAAGACATAGCTGCCTCATGAGCATAGCAAACGTTAACCTTTTGCATTTTAATGCCTTTAAATAGGGCTGCTGCCTTGAGGATAAAATGGTTAAAATAGTAGTTGCCAGGAGCATGAAAACCAATTGTTTGCACACCTAGGCTTGGATCTGCCTACAGGTCACTGACTACTTATTGCTCCTATTTACTTATTTCAATCTGTTACTCAGATGATCAACATATACTACTTGTGCTGCTAGCAGCAGCACATACATAAGCTTATGTAAGTCAGATTAGAACCAGTCTCCTGACATTAAACTCCTGAATTTCAGTGTTTACTAAGTAAAACTCTCAAGAAATGCTTTAATCATAGCTGATATTTTTGATATATTATTCATTGACAAATTTTCTTTTAGATTGTGATGTTCTCCATAACGAGGTTACCACCACACTTATAGCATGCGCCTAGCAAACGTTAACCCTTTGCATTTTAATGCCCTTAAATAGGGCTGCTGACAAGAGATTTAGATTCTAGATTAACTTTGGTTATGACCAGCGACTGACATATGTGACGGAGTTTTTCCTTTTATTTTTCATCTGGCATTTCTACATTTACTATATTTTAAAAATTGTCACGTAGGTGACCTATTTCATATTATTACTGCCACTCATATTATTAGTGACCAACCAAATGGAAACAATTACAGTCTATTTCCCGATAGTTTAGGCCCTATACGCTTACCTACATTGCCAGCCTATGCGTGGACATTATCCTTATCATCATTAATCAGGACTAGCCTGATAACGGGGGATGATACTCATTATTCAAGCAATAAACAGTGTGTTTTACAATTGTAAATTCCATTCTGCCGGAAGCCATCTTGGCCAGTATTGATGACGTATCACTATTAGCGCACGCAATTATTGGTGACGTGTCATCCATTGTGATGATACATTCCAGATACACGTGAGCGTTAGCACTTAAACGGTGTCAGTGGGCCAACGGGGAAACGTTTTGGCAACCCGAATACTATATAAACCCCCTTTCCAAACAATTCTGTTCTTGTATTTTACTATCCTAATGAGTGCAACCAATACTATTATTAGCGAAGCTTGGGAGCAAACCAACGGATAATACACCATTGGTATGTAATTGAACTGGTGTCATAAGTCGACTAGTCTAAATGTAGTCTGGTTAATAAATAGCGATAACGCTGACAGGCTGTAGTACTTCGCATTTTCCATGTGGAAACCCCCATGATAATTCTAGCATAACTTCTTGCGACTAGTGCATAAAGCAACTGTCGTCCAGGTCGAGTCCATTATCGCTAGGCTGAGGGTTAACTCGAGGGAATTATGTGTCAATTACTATACCCTGATTGGCTGTATAATGCGCTCAGCATTGTCTGACAGTTCTCATCGACGAATAGCCAGATGGTAACTACACAATCGACCAATAATGAGGCTGGGGTAGTTATAACGTCCTAATTGCATTATCGAGACATACAATTTGCTTGTACATACTTGATTCTCATCTGTAGATATGTCATCCATATACATATCAGATATCCGGTTGGGATATCGATAGCTTCTCCGGGTCACTTATCCATGATTTAGATATCAATAAACCTTTCCTTACTTACTCAAATCGTTGTCATCTCATTCAAGATGGTCGTACAATCGGCCACCTTTATAAGGTTCAAATACTAGGAAATTCCAGGTTGAAAGGGTGTTGAGAAGTCCACTACTCCTACTGCCGTTAACTAGGGCAAATACTATGTTCCAAATACTATAGGGAGTTTCCGTGTGACGTCATAAGACAACAAATACTTAGCATTGATAGAACTGAATGGGATTGCATAATCCATTCTATAGCACATATACAAGCTATAGCCATGCCTGGCTGGCCTGTTGATTGCTAGTTCTAGCTGTGAATGCTAACTGACTGACTGACTGATAGTAACCTCTCCATTTGTTAGCCTATATCACCTGTCACACCTGAATAGCATGCAGTATTGCCTGTCTTATTCATCTGCCTGTGTCCATTTTATAATAGCCCGGGATAGCCAAGATAGGCTATTATTCATCAGTGTGTCTACAGCTGTGTCGCTCACCAGGTTGAGGGTTGATTGTCTGTGTGAGTGCATGATTGGAAGAGTATACATATGACGCTTCAGTGATTTCCATCAGTTGGTGTCAACCAGGTCAAAGGTCAAATTCTGAGGTTGCCAGGTTGAGCAATTAAGTTTCAGCGCACTACCAGGAATTGAAACCCGCCGGCGAATGCTGCATTGGTGGCATCGGTGGGATTGAAAAAAATTCTCTATATTTGAGAGACGAATCCTACTTGGTATACTAAGTTTCAAAGTTTTTACACAAATTTATAATTGCTATCATAACCATGGCAATAACCTCAAACTCAATCACTGATCAAGCGTCACTAAATACGGTACCTGAAAATGAACTTACAGCTAACAACCTGTATAATGAGAATAGCATTAGTGTTAATGACACACTTTAGCAATTGCATGACACATTAGTTGATGTCAAAAATGCTGAAAATCCCATACTTAATGAGATAGAATCATACACACAGGTCAGGTTGGATACCAGTCAACATACAATTCAGACAACATCTGAAACTGGAAATGTGAGAACATTAAATAATAGGCATAGAGAGCATGTGGTAGTGCCTACTAACAGAGTGCATGATGGGTTAGTGTCACATCGGGCAGGAGGTGAGCCTGACATAAGAAACCCATGGTATAGAGATCCATCTATTATTGTCGGTGGAGCTAGGAGAGATTTTCACTTTATTGAAAGTGAATATGGCTCCCAAGCTTCGCTAAGACCATCTGAGCCAGAAATGGCGAGAACATACCACCAGATGGTCCCTCCTGGCGGCATTGGACAATACCATGGTGATATCGCTTACCCTACATATAATATACCTGAGCGAAATATTGATCACAATGATTATTTGAATCAAAGGTCAGGTTATAATGGTCATGTAAAATACAAAACACCAGCCATTTATGATGGCAAGACTGGTTGGCAAGACGACTTGGTTCATTTTGAGATGGTGGCTGACATTAATGGTTCAAATGAAACCATAAAAGCCTTAGAGCTTGCCACCAGCTTAAGAGGGCTGGCACAAGAAGTCTTGAGTGACATGGAAGCGTGTCAACGAAGATCTTACCAGCATTTAGTTAGAGCTTTAACAGCTCGGTTCGAGCCAGAGAATCAGTCAGAAATGTTCCATGCTCAGTTAAAAGGATGCCTTCGTCGCCGTGATGAGCCACTGACTGAATTAGCTCAGACTTTAAAGAAGTTGGTTTGCAAGGCATACCCAAATTCTTCTGCTAAAACTAGAGATAAACTGGCAAGAGATAGTTTCACTGATGCCTTAAATGACTCAGATTTAGAATGGGCTGTGTACCAGGGGAAGGCTAATACAGTAGAACAGGCTGTCCGTATAGCCCTAGAATATGAGGCCTTTCAGAAATGTCGTAGGAAGTATGTTAGGATGCAGCATACTGAGTCCACTTGATCTAATACTACTCCAGATGCTAAAGCAACTGACTCTGTCATTAATGATGTACTGGGTCGGCTAGCAAAGATTTAAGTGGCGCAGCAGACAAATAAAAACGGACACCATAATGATCCTAATATTTCAGACAGGAAAAATTGGTCTATGCCATTTCTGTGGACTCCCTGGCCACTGGAAAGCTCAATGTGGGAAGCGTCAATGGCGTTTTGGTCAAAATGGGAATTCTAGAAATTCTGCCGGGCCATCCAGTTACAGTATCATAATACAGAGAAACGCAACACTTTCTCTTCGGAAAACGGGCAGTAGCTGGTGCCATGGGTCAGGTCCCAGCTGACACTAGCTGTCATTGGCACGAGGAAGTAGAAAATATAATTAATAATACACACAAACATGATGGATTATATATAAACACAAAAATGTGTTGAGTGAATGTAAATTGTTTAGTCGATACTGGCTCGACAATGTCTGTATTACACCCAAAGAAATATTTTGCAATTCCTGCTGAACACAGGCCTGAATTATTATCTAGCATGGGTAAAATCTGCATGGCTGATGGTGGCTTGGTCATTGTTCTTGGCCAAGCAAATGTGCCGATACAGCCCAACGATGATATCACAGACCGCACTCTATATCACACCATGATAGTAGCAAAGGTGGAAGCGCCAGCGGTGCTTTGGTATGATTTTCTACACCAACATAACTGTATCATAAATATGGCAGATGGAACTCTCAATATCAATGAAGTTGTCAGCTAGAGAGTAAAATGCCTTCAATATTCAAGATTAATGTTGGTGTAACAGTACTCATATGCCCTCACAGTGAGACTATCGTCTGTGGTGAAATAGAGGAGGACGTCCCTAACATAATGATGGCAGTTGTAGAACCAAATGCCAATTTATTTGATTCACATGGGATAATATTGGCCAAAACTTTAGTTGACCCTAGTAATTGTTCTGTACCACTAAGAGTGATGAACCAATCTGCCAGACAAGTAAAACTTTTTTTTTTAAATGTCTATAGCAGTTTGTGAACTAATTGACTCAGAACCAAGAGCTTATAATGAGGAAGAGTTTGGTAGTTTAAGAGCAAGTCAACTGGTTCGTGCTAATTTGGAACTTAACACTGAATTACCAGAACACTTAAAAGTTGTCTTGGAGACTACCAGCCCTCGTTTGACCATAGCTCAAGGAAATACAGTAAAACGGTTACTACTTGACCATCAGACATGCTTTGCTAAATCTAAAGCTGACTTAGGGTGCACTAATATTGTACAACATAAGCTCAATACGGGTAATACACCACCTATTAAGATGCACCCTCGTCGTATCCCTTTGGCCAAACATGCTGCTGCCACAGCCGAGATAAAGTCCATGTTGGACAATGGTGTCATCGAACCATCTATGAGCCCATGGTCAGTTCCGGTGGTGCTGGTAACTAAGAAAGATGGCTCAATAAGATTTTGCCTGGACTATAGAAATCTTAATCAGGCCACTGTCAAGAATAGCTATCCTTTGCCAAGAATTGATGACTCTCTAGACGCACTGTGAGATTCTCAATGGTTCTCAACCTTAGACCTCTAGAGTGGCTACTTGCAGGTGGAAATGGCACCTGAAGATGCCAATAAGACCACATTTACTACCATTGATGGAAATTTTAGGTTTAATAAGATGCCTTTTGGGTTGTGCAATGCGCCTGCAACCTTTGAGAGATTAATGGAGGCAGTATTACCAGGATTACATTGGAAGACATGTCTTGTTTATCTAGACGACATCATTGTTTTCACTATTACTTTCGAAGAACACATAAATAGACTGGAGGAAGTGTTCAAAAGAATTAGACAGGCAGGTCTCAAACTGTCCCCTAAAAATGCCACCTATTTCATAGACAAGTTGCATTTTTGGGACACATAGTATCAAATGAAGGTGTTGCTACTGACCCTGAAAAGGTCAAGGCAGTCAGGGATTGGCCAGCACCTAAAAGTGTCAAGGATACCAGAACTTTTTTGGGCACTTGCTCATATTATAGACGATACATAAAAGGTTTTGCTCATGTAGTAAAACCTCTACATAGACTGACAGAAAAAGATGTCCCATTCCAGTGGACAGACGAATGCAATATAGCATTTGATACTCTGAAAGAGCGGCTTATCAATGCACCCATCCTAGGATACCCTTGTTTGAACGAACCTTTTACCCTAGATACAGATGCTAGTGGTGTTGGTATTGGAGCGGTTCTCTCCCAGAAACAAGGTGACCAGGAACGTGTCATTGCATACTTTAGTAAGGCTCTGTCTAAGTCGGAAAGACAGTACTGTGTCACTCGGCGAGAATTGCTCGCAGTAGTGGAAGCCATTAAACATTTCCATCATTATTTATATGGCTGCAAATTTTTAGTTTGTACAGACCATGGTACCTTGACTTGGTTGGCCAGATTAAAGAATCCTGAAGGTCAAATGGCTCGATGGCTGGAGGTATTAGATATCTACACCTTCAGATTACAACATCATAGTGGTAAACTCCATGGCAATGCTGATAGCCTGTCACGGTCTCAGCGGCCATGTTCGCCATGTAGTCACTGTTCAAGACAGGAGCAAAAGGAAGGACTAGGATCCACAGGTCTAGTCAGATCTGAGGATCAAGCCTCGATAGCTCCTGATGTTTCGGACGGTATCGGCAAGGATATTAATAGGCCTAGCCTTGCCCTGCCGGGAAATGTCCGAGAAATAACATCTAATGGCTTTTGTCCATCACCGGGGACTGATTCTGGAAGTGGTATGGAGGAGACACTCCAACGTAATAGTCATAACACTGATATACAGTGGCAAGCTTCTTGCCCATTGTCGGAACCCGCTTCTGGAGGAGGTATGGAGAGCAACTCTGACATAATTGTCAACAACACTGGTGTACAAGGGCACAATATAGGTGTCGATTCCTCCACTGTCAGCCAAGATTGGCTGCAATCCAAAGGTAGACAGGAGATTAGAGAAGCCCAGCTTCAAGATGAGGATATTTGCATGATAATGCATGATAAGGAAGCTGGGAAATCATGGTCTGAGTGTGGGAATACCACACCAAGAAGCCCAACTGCAAGAGCCTACAGGGCTCAGTGGGACCAGTTGTGTCTCAGGGACGGAATATTGTACCGTCAGGTTAAATTGGTCAGGGAGAGCGCAACTGCGACCAGGTTGCAGTTGGTGGTGCTAAACGTTTAGCACAGAACCATCCTGAATAACCTACATAATGAACCAGGTGCGGGACATCTGGGTGTAACAAAGTTGGTTGCCAGAATAAAACAAAGGTTTTATTGGGTAGGTTTTGGAGAGGATGCTTGTTCTTGGTGTCGGGGCTGTCCAACATGTCAGTCACGTAGAAGACCTCAGAGGAATATTAAAGGGCCACTACAACAGAGTTTTGTAGGTGGACCATTGGAGCATATAGCGCTTGGCATCCATCAAGGCTGACAATTCGAGAGTGATTTATTTCAAGAACTATGTAGTGTTCTTGGTATACACAAGACCAGAACCACACCCTTCCATCCTCAGAGTGATGGACTTGTTGAACGATTTAATCGTACATTAGAAGACATGCTGAGCAAGGTTGTTGATGAAAAACAATGAGATTGGGATGCACACATTCAGATGCTCATGTTAGCATATCGTTCGGCATGTCATGAAAGTACAGGCGTGTCACCTAGTATGATGATGTTGGGGAGAGAAATTAAACTACCAATAGACATGGTTTTTGGTCAGGTGCTTAAAGACCCTATTGACTCGACCCAGTATTATGAATTGGCACTTCGAGACCGTCTCTATGATGTCCATAGATTTGCAAGAAAGCAAATGTTAGAGGTCGGAAAGCGCCAAAATAGAAACTATGATAATAAAATTTATCAATTCAAATACAAACGTGGTGATGCTGTTTTGGTTAGTGTTTGTCAGAGGAATAAAGGCTTGTCTAAAAAGCTACAACCGCATTGGAGTGGACCTTGCTCAGTGGTTTCAAAACTATCAGACTTAGTTTATACTGTTCAAAGGTCGGTTCATTAAAAAACTCGGACAGTACACCATAATAGATTGAAACCATATGTTGGAAGCATTGAAAACTGGTTCACGGGAGAGACGTCACATCGGCCATCTGTGTCAGATTTGCCAAATCATAAAAAACAGTTATCAGAAGCCTCTGGTAGTTATAATACAGAGCAGTCTGTTTCTGAGTTGACATCCACAATGGATGAATGGGCAGATGTTACAATAGGAAACTCTCCAAATTCATTGTCTTGCCGTAATGACCAGAATGCCCGCAAGAAATGGTTGCCAGTATGGCATCAAGACTACAAAATGTAGTATGATCATCCAGCTTCCATGTAGTGAGAATGGTTAACCTGAAAAACAACAACGGTACAAATTACAAATGTATATATTATACATTCCATAATATCTTGGCATTTCATGGTCCAATGTTCTATTGATAAGCAAATGCTAATCACCCAATATCTAAGTCGTAATATATAAATATGACGGTGATATTAGTCACTTGAATCAATATGACTCATAGCATGAACCTGACTGTTGAACATGAGAGTGAATGTGATGTTGTCAGCAAACATGAGGCAATTACAGTGTCAAACTATTATTACTTTGCAAAAACTCAATTTCAAGTACTATCAATGAGTATTCTAACAAGCTCAATTTCAGTTGAAGTCAATGACAAAAATGGCGTACAGAAATGTGATTGATCAGAATCAATTACAATGGTTAATTGCCTCATGTCAAGAGTATAGCTGTATCTTACCTTCTGGTGGCTGATGACAACTGAAATTTATGTTCCTTTTTCTCTGATAGCTTTTGCAGAGACCAAAATATCCAGTGCAGGAATACTGTCCATGTTTATGGACCTGTTTTATGTGCGGAGCGGAATTTCAAACAAAGACAATGGTAACGCGTCACCGCCATTAACATCATCATGGGCCACAGCTACAGTGCCTGCACTGTTCTTTCTTAGCACCACGTTCCCGTGGGTACATGATGCGGAATCACAAAGCCACATGCCATGGGGAAGTAGGAGCAACACAAATACCGATAGCGGCGGAGGTCGTAGTACAGCCCCCTCCAACCAGAATCATCACGATTCCGCGCAGAACTGTTGGCGTCAGCATGCCAAGAACGTTGTTTGAAATTAATATTAGTCTGCCAGGGTCGCCGAAGAAAGCAAAGAAGCTGGCCATGCCAAGTACTCCACCTCTATCAGATTCAATTAAGACAATAAGGTTAGCTCCAGTACCGTCGCCGTCATCGTCATTATCATCTTCTGTGCGCATGCCACCTGGTGATCAATACCATCCGGTTCCTAGTCCTAGGTATGGAAATTCACCATTACCAGCACCAACTAATCACACGATAAAGTCGTCACTAGCTGTGTCTCTTTTCGCATCACCGTCCAAGGGATAGCCAGCGGCAGCAGCAGAGCCATCGAAGTTCTTGTTCGGGGTGACCCTCCTCGAGTCATCTAAACCTAAACCCCTAGCGAACGCTGAGCCTGAACCAGCGATAGCTAAGTTGGCATCGGTTTCCCGGCGGGACATTCATGTTCGGTTCTTGGAAGCACCATCCCTGTTATCTAAAGATAAAAGAGCGGGAACAATGAAGAAATCCAGGGAAGATGCCCATACAAGCATGCGATACCAGGTTACGGTTATTCCTGATGGGGCGGCAGCCATCCGGAGGGAAGAGATCGCCATCCTCCCAGATGGCACGGCCTACATACTAAAAGCAACATGGATCAACGATCCCTGCTTTATTGGGGAAAAATGTGTCCACCCAAACATAGTCTGAGATTAAGCGAAGGGAAGAATTAAAGGAAGAATGGAAAATTGTTGTCGCTCATTTCGGTGGAAATCTTCCAGAACACCTTCACTGTCTTGGACAGTGACGGTTTTCTGGAAGATTGTTGTCGAAATGAGCAACAAAGTTAATTATGATTCTGTTAAACGTTTTAATAATCTGTATGTATTCTAGGAGATGGTGGCAAGTTCTACTACGACTAAGAACATTTTAGTAGTCTATGATGTCATTACCTGTCTTCGTCTCTTAGAATGCATATCATAAATAATAGCGTCTTGTTTGCTGGCCATTGTGGGAACGATCTCCTGGGATACGTCCACTGTCATAGCCAGTGGCAGCCTTCTTGGGGGGGGGGGGGTGAGGGTTGTTGTCGCAATGACCAGCAAAACTTTACACACACCCTCCACACACACACACACACACACACACACACACACACACACACACACACACACACACACACACACAACACACAACACACACACACACACACACACACACACACACACACACACACACACACACCCTAATGTACCTTTCCAGTTTAGCTATGCCACCCATCTCCAGCTAGGCTCCAACCACTTTACCCGTGTTGGTAACGATCGATCTCTTTACTACTTGAGTATTGATTTCGGAAAACTAGGCAGGTAAATTGATGGATATTTTGAAACTAACTGATATTTTGAAACTAACTTGACCATCATATATGTTTATTAAATGACCAGGACATGCAATTCGTACAACGTGTCAGAAGCTTTGAAGACAGTCGATGTCAAATCATTCATGGCATCATGTGATGGATGAATAACCTGGAAAGGTGAATTACTTTTAATGCATTGTGTGGAATCAATTTAGTGTATAATTACGAATTACAATTTTTTTATTCATCATAATTTCGCGAGGTATGGGCCATTGGCTTGGTGTTGCCTTAATGGGAATACAGATTATTTTACTTCTCTATTATCATTGTTAAATTATTATTCCATGACTATTGTTCAAATGTGTTGTTACCTGTTATAATAAATTTTATAGAATTTATCTTATGTTATCTTTTTGTTCCTAGTGCAGGATTTAGTATTGCTGGCTATTTACATCATAGCCAGGCAATATAGATTTGGAGGATGGATTGATCACGAAAACTGGTGTTGTTTAATAAACAATAAAATGGAAAGGTTTGAAGCAGGAATAGTGATAGAATGTAACCTGTTATTGGTTAAAATCGATATTCTATCGCTCCATGGTTAGTAGAATTTCCTTATTAACAGTTACTACGCCAACTTGTCAGGAATCGATGACATTTAGGGTATACATCCATTTAAACATGTGCGAATAGCTTGTTAAAGCTCAAGCGCCAGTTTAAGACTTCTATTTTGTTAAAGCTGAACTGCAACAACAATTGTTAATGTTTTCAAAGTATGCAATGTATAGTGATATTAATACTGAATTGTAAAATTGTTCAAGTTCGGGTCGAACTTCTTTTGTAGTGAGAGAGTAGTATCACGTAGGTGACCTATTTCATATTATTACTACCACTCATATTATTAGTGACTAGCCAAACGGAAACAATTACAGTCTATTTCCCAATAGTTTAAGCCATATACGCTTACCTACCTTGCCAGCCTATGCGTGGACATTATCCTTGTCATCATTAATCAGGACTAGCCTGATAACGGGGGATGATAATCATTATTCAAGCCATAAACAGTGTGTGTTTTACAATTGTAAATTCCATTCTGCCGGGAGCCATCTTGGCCAATATTGATGACGTATCACTATTAGCCCACGCAATTATTGGTGACGTGTCATCCATTGTGATGATACATTCCAGATATATGTGAGCGTTAGCACTTAAACGGTGTCAGTGGGCCAATGGGGAAACCCCATTACGACCCACAAATTCTCGGCCATTCATGCAGAACCAATGGAAACACCCCTTTACGACCAGTTGGTCGTTTTGGCATCCCGAATACTATATAAACCCTCTTTCCAAACAATTCCATTCTTGTATTTTTACTATCCTAACGAGTGAAACCAATACTATTATTAGCGAAGCTTGGGAGCAACGATGTGTACACCATTGGTATGTAATTGAACCGGTGTCATAAGTCGACTAGTCTAAATGTAGTCTGGTTAATAAATAGCAATAACGCTGACAGGCTGTAGTACTTCGCATTTTCTGTGTGGAAACCCCCATGTTAATTCTAGCATAACTTCTTGCAACTAGTGCATAAAGCAACTGTCGTCCGGTTTGAGTCCATTATCGGTAGGCTGAGGGTTAACTCGAGGGAATTCTGTGTCGATTACTATGCCCTGATTGGCTGTATGACATGCTCAGCGTTGTCTGACAGTTCTCGTCGACGAATAGCCAGATGGTAGCTACACAATCGACCAATAATGAGGCCGGGGTAGTTATAACATCCTAATTGCATTACCGAGACATACAATTCGCTTGTACATACTTGATTCTCATCTGTAGATATTTCATCCATATACATATCTGATATCCAGTTGGGATGTCCATAAATTCTCCGGGTCACTTGTCCGTGATTTAGATATCAATAAACCTTTCCTTACTTACTCGAATCGTTGTCATCTCATTCAAGATGGTTGTACAATCGGCCACCTTTATAAGGTTCAAATACTAGGAAATTCCAGGTTGAAAGGGTGTTGAGAAGTCCACTACTACTACTGCCATTAACTAGAGCAAATACTATGTTCGAAATACTATAGGGAGTTTCCGTGTGACGTCATAAGACAACAAATACTTGATAGAACTGAATGGGATTGCATAATCCATTCTATAGCACTTATACAAGCTATAGCCATGCATGGCTGGCCTGTTGATTGACTGACTGACTGATAGTAACATCTCCATTTGTTAGCCTATATCACCTGCCACACCTGAATAGCATGCAGTATTGGCTGTCTTAGTCATCTGCCTGTGTCCATTTTATAATAGCCTGGCATAGCCAAGATAGGCTATTATTCATCAGTGTGTCTACAGCTGTGTCACTCACCAGGTTGAGGGTTGATTGTCTGTGTGACTGCATGACTGGAAGAGTATACGTATGATGCTTCAGTGATTTCCATCAGTTGGGGTCAACCCGGTCAAAGGTCAAATTCTGAGGTTGCCAGGTTGAGCAATTAGGTTTCAGCACACTACCAGGAATTGAAGACCGCCGGCGAACGCTGCAGAATGTTGGCAAACCAGCCATCTAACCTCTAAGTTTGACATATTATTTCAGCACCATTAAATATGGCCAGGTCCTGCATTGTAACATGATATTCACCCCCTCCCTCTCTCTCCCCCCCCTCTCTCTCTCTCTCTCTCTCTCTCTCTCTAGGCATTGTTTGAACATTAAGCTACTTTATAGCACATGTTGGTATACACTGAACTCTCCAGTTGAAAAAATATCCATAAAACGGTGTGTGGCATTATCAGATGAAGCTTTCACTGCTGTTTACAGACAAGGAAAGCTGAGCATTTGGTCTGATTACTAATGATAATGATACAGATGATATTTAAAACACAGCATATCCCAATTCAGCTATCACAGTTGACCAATTTACAGCTGTGGTTCAACTGCTGATAGAGAAGATTTGCCTGTAGAAATTTAGCTTCAGAGGCCACTAGGAGTTTGCTCCTCTCTGGCTCTGATGAGCTATGCATGTACACTGGGGTGTCAGAATTTGTTCCTCTACCTACTACTCAAGACAAGACAAGAAGAAAAGGAACAATTCATTGTTATTAAAAAAATTAAAAAAAATTCATTCGCATGTCGTAATACCATTTTAGATGGCTAAATCAAACGTATTTGAACTAGACGGTAGCATGTTGGAAGGTGTAAGTATTTAAACCAATGTAACGGTTCTCTGCCGAATTTAATTATATAGTAACCTGTTTTCGGTTAACTTCAAAATTTTGGTTATCATCGGTGATCGGATAATCATTGGTATTTCGAAGGCGTTAGGAAATTTTGTCAACAAATGCTTTAATGGACACACATTAAGGCACTAGCACTTGTATCCAGTCAGTATTGGTCTACCCCTGGGGAGAGATTGCACTATTGCAATATTGGTGCTATTTTTGTGATTGATGATTGGTTTTATAAACTAACCAATGATCAATCAATGATTGATGAAACCCATTTGCAAAAATACTCGAGATGTTATTGTTTTTTATATACTAACCAATGGTCAATTAATGATTGATGATAACAGGTTCTCAATTTTACTTTTAGTAACTAACTCACCCACAATTCTTATTTATTGCAATTTGACACTTGACCCATCTCATCCAGTGTATCCACTGGTTAGATGGTGTTATATACAATTAAATCACGATAATAACCAATATTACAGCCAAATAGAGAAATCCATTCAGTCCTCCAAATGACCCCAATAACCTCCCTCTCTCTTCAGTAGTGTTATTTCCTCCCTGTCCATATTCCCACTAACCTAACCCATGCCCGCTAAATTCCCTTGCTCATCCTGTAGGAAACCTGTTAAGAATAATGAGAGAGCACTATTATGTGACTTATGTAGCACATGGATTCATCTAAGTTGCTCCAAATTAACAACATCTGACTATCGCAACCTCGAAGCTGACAACACCTGCTGGTGGTGTACCAACTGCAACAAGTCACTTTTCCCGTACAATCATTACAATGACAATACAGACTTCACACTGGCTGTTCTAAATCCATACTATAACCCTACTACCACTGAGGCTACTGATGACAAAAAACCCACTCTAAACCCATTCGAATTAATCCTATCCCAATTTAACCATGCTGATACTAGAAATGATCTAAATATATCTGCACCAACCTGTGAATGCATCCTCCCAAAAACATTCAATGACAATCTACTAGGAAACAAAGAACACATAGCCTTCTCACTTCTATTTATCAACATGCAATCTCTCATGGGGAACATCGACAAGTTACACCGTCTCCTAGATATGAGTGCACATGAATTTGGAATTATTGGAATTACAGAGACATTTATACATGCAAATTCACCTACTAACCTTATCAATTTAAAGAACTACACATTTGTTGAAAAGCACAAAACCACGGGCAGGGGAGGTGGTGTAGGCATGTATATTAAAGAAAATGTCCAATTCATTGAGCGAGATGACCTTTCTAATATTGAAGAACATATTCAAACAATGTTTATCGAAATTCAAACACCGAAAGGAAAAAACAAAATTGTAGGTACGATTTATAAATCACCTAAAGGCGATAAGGAACGTCTTATTGAACTATTAGGAAAAACTTTGGCAACTATTCAAAAGGAAAACAAAACTGTCTACCTCATGGGTGACTACAATATTGACCTGATGAGACAAACTTGCTTTCATACACAAAACTTTATAAACTTACTAAATGCTCATTCATTCTACCCAACCATTACAAAACCGACTAGAATAGGTGATGTTTCGGCCACAATTATTGATAATATATTCAGCAATGACATTAACTTCAGTAATAAATCGGAGGTAAGAATTCTCGTTACTGACACATCAGACCACCTACCAATTTTTCTTCTCGAAAGACAGCTGACCTGCACAAAGCCATTCAAATATGAAAAAATTAAATGCAGAGAAATAAATCAGGTCAATATTGAACAATTTAAAAAATACATGTCTGAGGTGGATTGGCATGCAGTAACAGACATACAGTGCTGCGAAAGTGCCTACACCTAGTTCCATGAAATTTGCACGCACATCTTCGAAAACAGCTTTCCCATGAAAGAAAAGAAGAAATTTAAACACAACCCGACTGAACCATGGATAACAACTGGACTGATAGCTGCCTGTCATAAAAAACATAATCTTTATTTGAAGTTTATCAAATGTCAAACAAAGCATAATGAACAGAAATACAGAAACAAGTTGGACCAAATAATCAAAACAGCAAAAAAAACTTACTACCATAACAAATTTGAACTATGCAAGAATGACATAAATGAAACATGGAAAATAATTAAATCACTTTTGAATAAAAATAACCGCAAAGCGCAACAAACACAATTTCTTTATAATAACAAGATAATAACTGATGATTTAGAAATTGCAACAGGATTCAATGACTATTTTGTTAATATAGGTCCAACACTTTCAGATAAAATCAATTCAACATTCTCTAATAAATATAGTGATTATCTCACAGGCGACTATCAATCCTCTTTTTTCGCTAACCCGGTCACAAATGAAGAAATTTTTATCATTCTTAGCAAACTAAATCCTGCAAAAAGTGCTGGCTTGGATGGTTTCAAGTGGAGTATTTTCAAACACTGCACGTTAGCGCTACTAATACCCCTTGACCACATCTGTAACTTATCTTTCACTCAAGGCATATTTCCATCAAAATTAAAAGCAGCACGAGTAACACCTATATACAAAGCAAAGGATTCATCTAATTTCACAAACTATAGACCTGTCTCAATACTTCCACTTTTCTCCAAATTAATGGAACGACTTATGTACAATCGGCTTATCAGCTACTTAGATAAAAAAGTCAATCCTCTATACATCACAATACGGATTCCGTGAAAACATTCAACAATGCTAGCACTAATTGAAATGACAGAAAAAATAATAGATTCAATTGAAAAGAAAAAGCACATAATAGGCATTTTTTTTTATCTTTCAAAAGCTTTCGACACTATCAATCATAAAATCCTAATAGAAAAACTTGCCTATTATGGAATCCGAGGAAGTGCACTCATCTGGTTTGAAAGTTATGTAAGTGACAGAACGCAATGTGTGCAATTCAATGCAACTTGCTCTGAAAATAGGAGACTAACTTGCGGTGTCCCTCAGGGGTCCATCCTTGGCCCTCTGCTGTTCCTCTTGTATATGAACGATCTGCCTAACATATGCAAACATATGTCATTAATACTATTTGCTGATGACACCAATGCCTTTTGCTCTGATGAAGACATAGCTACATTATATAAAAATGTAAATAAGGAAATGGAAGAAATTACTAACCGGTTTTCACTAAATAAATTATCACTAAATGTGGATAAAACAAACTATATGTTATTTTCAAAATCTAGAGAATTAATAAATAAAGAGGTTCCAAAATTGTACATTAGCAATAAGGAAATTGAAGAGGCCCCTTATGCAAAGTTCCTAGGAGTATATTTAGATAAAAACTTGACCTGGGCCAAACAAATCGAAATAGTTACTGCAAAAGTAGCAAGAGGAATAGGTGTCATCCAAAGACTAAAACCATATATGACACAGGCCACGGTTAAAACACTGTACAGCACCTTGATCCTCCTGCACCTCACTTACTGCAACGCTGTTTGGACTAATACCTACAAAAACAGAATATCCAAAATTCAGTCTACAAAAAAAAGCATCAAACTATTTTCTAGGCCAGCAGAGGGCCAAAACATGTTCAAAGCAGAAAAATTGCTTAAGCTCACCAACATAGGAAAATCTCAAATGCTAACTATTGTCAAAAACTTCCACCACGACACTTTACCCAAATCTATAGCCCCCTTCTTTATAAACAATATTAACATCCACCAACATAACACTAGAAGCAGACATAAACTACATGAGCAATACACACGGACAGACATAGGAAAACACCAAATATCATTTGCAGCCACTAAACTATGGAACAACATAAAACAGGAAACACGTGAGAAAATTCTATCAACAAAATTCTGCAAGAAAACAATAAAAAACCACTTGATTAACACATACTAGTATTATCGAACTCATGCAGTACAGCTCAAAAATGGCCCGACTCGTCTACAAAACAAGGTAAAGAATGCTACTACTACTACTACTACTACTATTACTACTAGAATTATGACTAGATGACTCCACTTGCTATTATATCCAATAATAATTTCAATTACCATAGTAACAAACTACAGGACGAGCAGGAGAATGAGCACCCATCCCCTCCATCCCCCTTCCCTTGTCCAAGGATGCTCCCCATTAGCCAGCATCCTGTAAACAGTATATCATCATTATAAGTAAAAGTACCCTCCCCCAAAAATATATAAATGTTTATTGTTGTATCTTTAATCATAGACATCCATGTATATTATTGAACTTGACTATGTTCTGTGCTTGTCTGTTACGTAACTGTCTTGTCCTTATTTACTACCCATATGTATCACTAAATAATAATAATAACCCAAGTGACTAACTCATACACACACCCCGTTACAGTATTATATGTTGGTTCGCGGACTGAGAGAGGCCCACTCCAGGAGTTTCTCTTTCCACTGTAATGACTGACAAGATAATTGAACCGGTGGTGAACTCTGGGAGGGTTGGGAGAGTGCTGGGGGGAAGGGGTGGTCTCCTCTTGACCCGCGAATTGACATATTTTCTCTTTGAAATTTAAACTGTTTATGTGGATCAAGGGCCAACGGGTTAATAAGGAAGTAGTAAATGTAATGTCTGAATTTATAATTGTTTGTGTTAGTACTGTCTTGTCTAATTTATATATACCTGTATATATGTGTGTAAGGTGTCCGCCATAACAATAGGCACTGCCTTGGGCGGACAACCTGGTATGATTTGTGAATTCGTTTACCTTGGAATTATTGAATAAATAATCTTGAATCTTGTTACTAATAGGATGGGGCACAGGGGAAATTACTCTTCCGGGGCAAAAATAAATATGTTAATTTTTTTGGTCAGAAAATTTCTGCAGCAGCAAAATAGGGGGTCTCTTTCACCGTGTTTCACAACTTGATGCTTAATTGGTTGACAAAAAAAATTATCCAATCAAAAAGAAGGAATAATAACTCTTCTGTGCATCGAAGGCATACATTACAGCCATACCAAACAACAATCAGCCAGTACCACAGCTCGTTCCTACCCAGAACTGTGCCAATATGGAACAACCTGGCTGCAGACACAATCACCGCCACGGATGTAGAACAATTCAAGATCTGCATCCGGGAGACGACCTTCTAAACCGAACGCGACGATGTAAATAGTGTACAGAAACCTTCAATTGAACAATGAACAATTTTTTATTTTTAATCGTGTGGACTGTTTATGAGGTCCGCACCTAGGCGTGATGTCCTTTAGGATTTTGCCTAGTATCAGTACAGATACAGATTAAATTGCTTGATTATATCTTACAAACGGTAAGCATGTAAAAAATTAGTTGGTGTCAAAAGCCTATAAAATATCGGCGCACGGTCATAAAATGTTGATTAAATTATTGAGGACTATTCTTAATTAATTGTCTGCCTTCCATCCTTGTCTCCTTCCGCTTGCTTATTGTAGGTTTGTGCTTATTTATAGGCCAAGCCAGCCCCGCCATCATGTGACGAGTGCCACAAGTTCGTCCGGGTCCTGTTTAAGGACCATGTCTGCTTTAGATGTACAGCATGTAACCTTGATAGTAGGTGTAATGTGTGTGCAGTGTGGTCCGCGGATATGATGTTGAAGTTCCTTGCCCAGAAGGATTTGGCTGGGTCTGACGTGTGGTCAGGCGGTCCGAAGTTAAATCGTGGAGCGTCCGGTTCGGGCGGTGGGGGGTGCTCCACGTCTTCAGCTGGAGGTGGCGGAGATGGCACCGCCGGCGTGGTTTGGTCCGGCTATGCAGGGCTTTCTGCATAGCGTTCTCCCCATGCTTGGTACGGACCCTGTCCTTGGACATGGTTCTGGACTGGTCACCGAGGGAGCCGTCTCGTACGGCCCCCTGGCAGTCCCGTCGGGCTCCGGCCTGATGGATTCTGTCTCTCTGCGGCCACCTCCGGGTGGTCCAGTAGTGGTGGCCGGTCCATCAGGCATGGGAGCCGTCCACCAGGACAGCTCCACGGTTTCTTCATCTACTGACGACTCTTCGGGGTCTGAAGACGAGGAGGAGAGGTTGCTGCGGCCTGTGATGCCACGGGTGGAGAATATGGAGGTCGATTCCATCCTGGACGGAACCGTCCTCCATCTGTCTGGCTTGGCGCAAGCCAGGGCAGCGGCTCTGCCCGTGGTTGAGGCCAATCTGGTACCGGGCACAGGTCCCGTGATGGTTGGTTTGATGCCAGCCGACACAGTGACGGGTGTGCCGGGCCAGGCGTGGTACTCGCCTATCTCGCCTGGTCAGACGTGGGGTGCCGTTGGTGCCCGTGTCTGGCCACGGTTCCGTTTCTGCTACGGGTCCGCACGGCTTTCCGTGCGGGCCTACTCCATGGACTGTGTGTGTTCCATGGGGTGGCGGCGGAACCGTATGGTACCGGAGTTCCTGGAGTGTCAGCCACGGCTCCTAGCCGGGAGGCCGTGGCTGGTAGGTCCATGAACGCGTCAACGGGTGACGTGTTCACGGTGTGTCCTCCTCGGAAGTAGACTGGTCTGAGGCTCTGGCTTGGCTAGCCAGGGTGGACCCGTCTGTGGTTTCGGCCACGCCAGAGGAGGATGCGCCCCGTCCGTCGGTTGCATCGATTAGGACGGGGATCTTTCCCGCAGCCCGGATCCAGTCCGTTGGACTGGATCCACGGTTTATCGAGTTGCTAGAGGCTATTTATAGTAAGCAGCTCATGACCAAGGGCCAGCTCCCTGCGGCCTCCAGGGAGGTGCGAGCGAAGTGTCATATTCCACGGGGGGAATACGACAGGTATGGTGTGGTACCATCGGTTACCGAGGATAACCGATGGGTTCTGGGTGTCCAGAGTGCTGGAGCGGGTGGCCCCAGTCCGGCACTGGTGGACAAATCCCAGGGACACCATGAGGAAGTCCTGTCCCTATGTGGTGAGGGCAGCTATGAGTGCTGTCAACCACTCTTATCGCCTTCTTCAGTCGGTGTGGGCTGAAGTGGGGGCAGGCCACCCTGTGCCACCTGTGGCACTTTCATGCATCAATGACGGCCTGGTGCTGTATATGGACGCACTGGCAAGGGTGCAGGCGCGTGGTACTAAGTGCAGGAGGCAAATGGTTCTTGACCATATGCGTCCGGCTACGGCTGTCAGGGAGCGTCTTCTTGGGACGCCCCTGACAGGTCCTAGCATCTTCGGTGGCCAGGCGCGGGCCATCCTAGAGGACACTGCTAGCATTGCACAGAATCGGTTGGCGGTAAACTTACAGCTGGAGCTAGTGCAGCAAGCGCATGCACTCATGCGTTTCGTCGAGGCTTGGCGAGGTGTGACGTCAGACAGTCTGGTCCTGGGATGGTTATCCCAGGGATACATGCCGGAGTGGTGGGACAGAATCTGTCTTTGGCACCTGTTTGGACACCCGTACCAAGGGAACCAGACAAGTTAGAAGCCATTCAAAACGAAGTGTCAGGTTTGCTTCTGAAGGGAGCAATAAAACCAGCAAACCAGAACACTCCAGGCTTCTATTCAAATATGTTCCTTGTCCCCAAGAGCACAGGGGGATGGAGACCCGTACTCAATCTCAGGCCATTAAATTGGTTTATCCATACGCCTCGGTTCCAGATGGAAACGCCGAGGTCGGTAATGGCAGGATTGAGGAAGGGAATGTGGTGTGTATCGATCGATCTGAAAGATGCATATTTCCACATTCCAATGAACAGGAGTTGTCAGAATCAAGTATGGGAGTTTATTGTTCTCCCGTTTGGCCTGTCGACAGCTCCAAGGGTTTTCACAAGAGTGGTCCTTGCGGTGACAACGTTTCTCAGAAAAGAGAACGTGGCGCTACACACCTACATAGACGATTGGCTGATCAAAGCAGATATGGCAGCCAGGTTGGACGTGAATACTGCTCTGACTCTGAAGTTACTTTCAGATCTAGGCTGGATAGTCAACAAGGAGAAATCCGAGTTGACACCCACTCAACATTTCGTTTATTTGGGGATGCGATTCGATCTCGAGGGGGGCAGGGTTTACCCGTCAGAGCCCAGAGTGGTGTCTCTGTTAGCCATCCTCAAGAGTTTTCGAGTGGGAAACCACATTCAGGCGAGGCGGTTTCTTCAGATGCTGGGCATGATGGTCTCCATGGAGCAGGTGATCCCGTACGCTGCTCTAATGCGAAGACCTATCCAGTTGTATCTGATGTCTCTGTGGAAACAGAGAACAGAACCCCTGTCAAAACTGGTGCCAGTTTGGAGCCGATAATGTTGCATCTTGTATGGTGGAAGGAGCGTCAGAATCTCCTAGCAGGGGTTTCGCTGCACCTACCCCACACCCAGCTGTCCGTGTACACGGATGCATCGCTGGAGGGGTGGGGGGCCTGCCTGGGAGAACACCAGGTCTCGGGCACATGGACTCTCCAAGAGAGTCAGCTGCATATCAATCTGTTGGAAATGATGGCAGTAGAACTGGCGTTGGAAGAGTTTCTTCCGATGATCAGGGGCAAGGTGATATTGATACGGTCGAACAACTCGACGGTAGTATCATACATAAATCGCCAAGGCGGGACCAGGTCACCCACACTGTGTATCAAAGTGTGGAACTTGATTCAATGGTGCAGGAATTACTCGGTTGTTTTGAAAGCAGCTCACATTCCCGGCCGATTGAACATTCTGGCGGATGCTTTGTCTCGCAGACAGAGAATTCTGCCAACAGAATGGTCCCTCAACCCTCCAGTTCTGCGAAGGATCTTCGAGCATTGGGGCAAACCCAACGTGGACTTGTTCGCCACAAGGGAAAATGCTCAAATCATGACTTATGTCTCGCCGATTCCAGATCCAAATGCCGTCGATACAGACGCTCTGGCGATAAGCTGGAGAGGGATGCACGCTTACGCGTACCCACCCACCATTCTTCTGCCGAAGGTATTGGTGAAGATCAGGGAAGAACCGTGTCTGGTCCTGCTAATAGCGCTGTATTGGCCAAGCAGGGCATGGTTCACGGATCTGCTAGATCTGCTGGTGGAAAACCAAGTGCAGTTGCCCGAGATTCCGAACATAATCTCCCAGGCCAAGGGACACTTCCTACACGAGCATCCCGAAATGTTCAAATTGACTGCGTGGATGTTATCAAACAACGTTCCACGTCGGAAGGCTATTCTCGACAAGCTACTGATTTCATCGCGGCTGCGAGAAGGAGGTCAACCTTCAAGTCATATAACAACAAGGTTAACAGATTTGCAGACTGGTGTGAAGAAAAGGGTATTGATACCTTTCAATCCACTATTCAGCAAATAGCAGTCTTTCTCGGTGAGCTGTTCTTTTCAGGACTAGCTCCCGTCACAATTGCTGGATACAAGTCCGCTTTGGCATCCGTTATCCCTTGTCTAGCCAACCGGGATAGTCCAGAGGTGGCCCAGTTAAATGTGATGGTGAAGGGAATGAGCAATCTCCGACCGAGACAACCGGTAGTCATTCCAGCCTGGAGTCTATCTTTAGTGCTTAATGTACTGGCCAAGCACCCTTTCGAACCGTTGCGTTCGGCTAGTCTAAAGCATTTGACTCTAAAGGCGGTCTTTCTATTGGCAGCTTCCTCAGCTAGAAGGCGCAGTGAGATCCTTGCGCTTTCGTCAGAGAGAGCGATTTATTGTCTCTGGAGAGGGTCTGCGTCTTCTGCCAAGAGCAGAGTTTATGTCAAAGAATCAATCTTTGAGATATCCCGGCAAACCGATCATAATACCGAAGTTAACTAGGTTTGATCGTGATGCCAGTTTCTGGTGCCCGGTCCGTGCTTTGACTAAGTACAAGAAACGGACTGACTCGTTACGGTCGAACGATAGACATCTGTAGATCTGCCATAAGAAGCCTTATGGCGCCGCATCCATGGATACTATCTCTCGTTGGGTAGTCGAATGCATTCAGACTACTCATGAGATGGCGACTGGGCACAAGGCGCAAGGGCACACGATGTTAGTGGACTAAGTAAGGAAGCTTGGCCTGCCAACACTCAAATATAGACGACGGAGAGGTGACATGATTGAAGTTTGCAAAATCCTGAGTGGAGTGTATGACACAGAGGTGACAGACAACTTGTTAGAAGTAGTAGAAAGCAGTTACACAAGAAGCCATAGCCTGAAGGTACGAAAGGAAGAGCCAAACTAGATTTAAGGAAACATTCATTTACAAGCCGAGTCAACAATGTATGGAACAGCCTACCCACTGCATTAGTAAGCATCGATCCAGTGTTTAAATTTGATGTAGGACTGGGTTGTTTCTGGCAAGATCAGGAAATTAAGTACGACTACTGCGGACTACAAAATGCCTGAAAGTCACATCCATCCATCGTATAAGTCAGAGGAAAATGAAGAGGCAGACACACAGGCTGAAAAAGCCTAAGTCCACAGCAACATCCTAAGACATCATCATTTTACGAGGCATATAAGCCATTGGCTTGATATTGCCTCAGTTTAATTTGTTATAGTATGGCTTGCTCAGTCCAATTCAAAAGATCTTTCTCTGAAGTAGATTATATCTGGTTTGTTCTTGAATGCTTTGACTGTTGTTGCTTAATTAGGTCTCCTCAAAACCTTCAGTATATCAGTGACGTGAGACTTAAGACTTTAGCTATGTTTTGTGGAAATACTGTGGTGCAGATAGGTGCGCCTAGCATTTGTTTGCATGCTGAATTGTGGAGGCCGTGGTTGATCTTATTGCTGTTGTTTTCATTTTCTGTGTTCATCGCTATCGAGTCTCCTCTTCTACACTAGTGTCTCTTCATGCAGTCACAAAGTGCAGACGTGGAAGCAGAGATGTGTCTACATGTACTGGTAATTGGAATCACTGCCGAGCATGTTCTTGTCTATTCACAGGCTACTCCAAGATCAGTCCACTGTACTGGAAGAATTGCAGTATGACCTTGTGATGGGCTGGTATATGTATGGGCTGTTCAGTCAAATTCAAATGTTCTTTATATATATACACGGTCATGCTGCAATATATATAGTACAGGGATATCTGGTAGTGGGATGGATGGACAAAAATTCAAAGGCATGTGGATGAATCTCGTTGCGGAGTAGTTTACACATTTATGGAATTAATAAAGATTTAAAACGCGAAAAAAAGATCCATGCGTAGAGGATAAACTTCATGGGTAAAATAATAACACGTTTTGTTAATAATTATTGAAATATTTGGCGAATGTTTCACTAACGAAGCTTCTAACCCATCCTGAGGGGAAGATCACAATGGTTCCTATTGGAGACTGAATGATTCCTGGACTTTGATTCATGAGAAATACTTTAGTAGTTTCAGTAGATAATAAGGTTGGACTCATGCGCACCCTATTCAGTCTGCTAGTGGATTGCAGGCAATATCATCACTGTTCTGTTCTAATCACATTACCTGCTAATTATCTTGACAATAATTTGACTGAATCCTGTTGGTGTCATTGATAGCAATGACTTTTATGCAAACTATTGTCAATGTTTATAAAAGTGTTCTCGTATTTTATCCTGGAAATTGACATACTTGCGCAGAACATTATTGAAAAATATTGTGTCAAATGTACCACAGTGAATATATCCTATGCGCATGGTTACGCTTCCAGAGCTGGTGGACATATGACCAGTTGCACATGCAGACTTGGTCTTTTTGTTTAAGAAATTCTGGCATGTACAGGAGTGTATGTATTTAATAGGACATGAGAACTTTAAGGTAAAAAGTGACCCATTTTAGATACACCAATGTGTCTAGTTTCTATTTCAAAACTATGCTGTTGGCCCCCAGCCAATCTGTGGTCCATCGTGCTCCTCAACAGCATACAGAAAATCCCATCCAATGTTTCTCTATGCCGCATCGGAGGCAAGATCAATGGCTTCATCAGATCATGTCAAAGTGGCTTCAAGCTGCGTAGATATTGTATGACCTCAATGCATGCTTGTGTCAGTAGTCATATCCAAACACTGTGATTGCCACAAAATGGGCATTGACATGTCACAAGCCTTCGACACAATTAAATGCTCAAAGATCCTAGATGTACTGCACCAGGCCAGTTGCAATGAATATGAGGTACGGCTAGTTAGACTACTGCTTAACGACACCAAGCTGAGTACGAGTCAAGTCAGTGAAGTCTGTAGAGTTTGAAACATTAATCGGCTCCCCTATGTGTTTCACCTGTTACATTGAAATGCGTGTGGGAGAATTCCACAATACCAAACCCCCACCCCAGTGTCAATACTGGGTATGCTGCTAGAGATGGTATATGCCGACAATGTGGACTTCATAGATGAGGGAAAAACCCTTGATGAACTTCTCCCAATAGCTGCAAGCAAACTAAAAATTGACAATCTTTTTATGAATGAATCCTGAACAGAGTTCACCAACATATACATATCTACAGAGCATGAAACTAAAGAAAATGATGATCCACTTCGTGGCGGCGAACCATGGAGGAAACGTAAAATCGTGGGCTCACTGCTTTGCAATACTGCTGCATGTTGCGTCACGGGGAACATAGGTTTCCAGTCCATCTGGAAGCTATGGATGCATAGATCAAAGATGCGCTCGATAAAAAGGCTATGTTTATACAATCCAGCCTGCGTATCCTTGATGGTGTAAAACTGTAACAGCTGGGCAGCTCCAAAGGCCGCTCTAGACAACCTCGATGCCTGCCACCGCAAACACCTACACAACATCACTGGACATCGATGGCCAGACAGTATAATTTCCAACGATGCACTATACAAGATGTGTAACACAACGCGGTTGTCTGTAAAAGTCGGCCTGCAAAGATGGTCCATGTTTGGCCATACATGTGCTAAAGATGCCAGAAGACACGCCAGCACAGAAAGCCTTGAATTCACCCTACTCGGAGTCAGCAAATACAAAGCCAGGAGAGGACATCATTTAATAAATGTGCTAAGCGTGCTAAGAGGTGACCTCAAGAAAGCAGGACTTTGTACACCCAAGTCAAGAATGGACCTGAGGAAGCTAAGGATTTTGTCTGAGGACAAGACAGTGGGCAAAAGTGAAGAAGGACTGATTGCAGCTGTAGGATGTTTCTACTACTACAGCCGCAGAATACAGTAATCATACATAATGTTGGATAGAATACTGTAAATCTTTCTTTTAATTTATAGAATGCATACATGTATCTGCTAATTATTGAGGTTTGTACTGATCCTTTCCTCAGGGTGGGCAGATTTTGCGGAATGCAACAGCATACAGCTGTCTTCTGGGCAGTCCTATTCACATTGTCAATATCCGAGCTGGTCGGCGCAATCCGGGATTGAGGTACTATTCATAATTAGTCTCAGCATATTTCTGCACATGTGAAATGTATCAATGCTGTAGTATTATATTCACGTGTGTTCGGCTTGTTGTTTTTCTAAGTGGTAAAGTGATTAATTTTATTACAGTGTTATAATTGAAATTTACCATATATACACAGCTTTCATCCTGTTTAATATTTCTCGATTTGAACACACATTGACTATTGAACTAAAGATTTTCATTGGTTATATAACATGTGAGAAATACTTTCATTGGTTGGTTAGATAATATATAGTAATCCCACATACACAGTGGAATTCTGTGGTAGCTGATTTTGACTGTAATTACTCTAAGTGGCTAACCAGTTAGTGAAAAATTTATGTTCACAGAGGGGCACACAGTACCTCGCCTCTACGCACATCACAGACATGACAGAGACCACACATTTTACAGCCATTATACGTAGTTATACAAGCAGTCGTGGCATTACAGTATATTTGATCAAAACCCACAATCGTGAAAGCCTCGCCAGAAAAGCAAGACAGGTCTTGTGGCGTTTGTGTGGTGGAAGCATTTGTGGGCTATAATGCTTGACGCCTACACCAGTTGTGCATTCAGGCGAGGTACTGTGTAACCCTCTGTACACATAAATTACTAACTCACTAGCCAGTTACAGTAATTACTGAACGAGACTGCCCTGCGGGAAACAAATACCGGCTCCTAAGGCCGGTGGAACTCAATCGTTCCGGTGGGGCCGTGCGACCATTGCCGCGAACATTAAACACAACGGTCTCATCCCAAGAGTTTGTGTCACCAGTATGCCTGTCCATAGCAATTTCATGATTTGATTTGGTGACCTAAAAATATAAGTCTATACAATGTGTTTACCTAAAATATGCTAGATAAAACTACAATAAGAGCACACAAAAATGCAAGACATAGAGGCAGGTAGATGAACTTTTAAACATGGGGGCTCCTGGAGGTACCACACAGACTCGTAGGGCCGCAGAGGTATCCCCGCAAGGGAGGCTCCCGTACACGAGACATAGCCATTTAACTTAATATAAGTTATTATACCTCTAAGCTGAAAGGAAAAAGAATATCTCAGACGAAAAGTGATGTGCCTCACGCTTGCACTACTCCTAGTACAAGTTAGGGTGAGGAATATTATCCTGGCATGGACCGTCATCGCTGAATCCTTGCGAGAGGCAAGTGCCTCGCGCGGGCCTCCGTCTCGGGAAGGTGCTGCCACGGCTTCAAGCGGGAGAAGAGTAGCTGGCAAAAATGGGCCCACACTAATATTCCAAACAAAAATGCTGTAGTAAGAAAAGACCATACCTAGTGAGATTATGACTATAGGGGTGCGTACTGTTTTACGTGAAGACGGGACGGAAGATTCCCGATGAATTCCTTCGTCACCGTCTTACGTGATTCCTAATATGCTGAGTTAGTAGTTGCCGCTTTATTTCTGCGGGCCTTCTGCTCTGCTTAATCACTTGTTTAGTTGTTTTCAGAACAAGAATTAGTTTAGGCCGCAACTGGCCGATGACTACCTAGCTATTAGACATGGCTGTCACGGAGAACAGATGCCCGAGGACATCAATACTGCAGACAGCGCTCATACATGTTACTTAGCGGGATCTCCGAACTGGGTGAGAATCTGCACATTCCGCCTTGCAACCACATGAAACAGTACAGGACATAGTTTACATTTCACGGAAGCATTGTTAAGCCATATCACCTATCGTTATGGTGAGGGGTAAGAGAGACGGATGCACACCGTGAATGTCCTTCCCGTAAGGGCGTGGCAGATCTCAATATCATGCGCAGACATGTAAACGGAATTCGGTGAGCATACATATCTCGCACGTCACCGGGTCCTATGGAACTAAATGTTTAACCTGTCCTTAGGTTTATATACAAGTTGCCAGTTATGCACTGCGGTGCGGGAGGATTGTCAGTAAATATAATAATAATTAATACATATGTTTTCGCAGTGCTTTCATACATTGGCTTAAAGTACTATCTACTAAGTATCCGAAGATACACGGGAATGTGTATGTGATACCGCACCGTAGCCGTCACCGCTTGGAAACCCCAATAGTTTCCCAGAGTCGGATCAGCCCATGGTGCGTATAGGAACGTGCAAACAATTAAGAAGCCACAAGGCTGAGAGGAATATGAAGAGAGACAAAATCTTGGAGTTATGAGTCTTACCGGAGTGCTGGGCTAGATTATCTCACTGCCGGAAGAGAATATTATATTACAGTATGTAATGAAGAAAGTGTCTCTAATCATTTTGAACCTATCCTATCGAGCTGAATAGAAAAGGTTTAGTCGGTAGCATGCCGGGCTAAACAGAGTTATAGCACGGACAGCGATCTCTGAAAAATTGTTGGTAGCGGGAGAAAATGCTGCATATATAAATGTTGCTGTATAGTGTTTCCTACGTGCACTGCATTCCTATATTTTCTATACTTAAGCAAAACAATTTAATGGATGGCCACTGGCCATATACATACGTAATCTAACCAGAACAATCAATACGGTGGCAATGATTAATATATGTATGATCTGACGTACTGAAGATTCGTGGTAAGGTACGGTGTTTCTCCGTACTTTCTTAGGAGTTCTTTTAATAACTACCAAACTCGTGCCTTGTGTATCACAATGTGATAATTTTATTCTTATTCCTAACTGTACAATACTTTTAGACATCAATGGTGACTTATACTGTCACTGAAATAGATTAATACTTTATACTGATACTGCTAATATAATATTGGTACTAAACTACGTTATTGGATTCTAACTCTGACTTCTTTACTGCTACTGATTACTCTCAACTCTACGGTTGATCTGACATCTAGCTAGCCTAACAATTCTCTCTTACTCCAATTTATTCGGAGAGAATTCGGTACACGACACGACACGTTCATGATAGGGCACAGAACCTGATTGATTTCTTAATAGACAAAGTGCCTATTATATAGCTTTTGCATTTTCCTAACCTGCATATCTATATATAGTGCAGTTAGCAACACATTGAGGAAAATGAAAATAACTATTTAACAAATACAGAAATTATAACTCGGTCCTAAGACCGTTGCTGTTCCTTTTAGTCATCAGAGCCATTATTACGGATATGAGATAATTAACAAAACCTATATAGAGAAATAATTAAACTGTGAAGTATAGTTACTTGAACACTTGGTAGTCATTCCTAAGTAAGGCTACGCGTTACTGAAATTGATACGTCAATCCGTGGTTGACGTGAGATGATGCGCTCTCTGGAAGCTGGAAAGTTCCCGCAGGCTGGTGTCCGCAAACAAGATTCCCGCAAGAACGTCCATGGCGGAGGGGATCATCGCTCAGCATTGTAAGCCTATTCAGAATGTCTAACGAGCAGTCAGTTAAAGATACGATAGTACTATGTAGTGAAGAAAGTTCCCGTACACCGATGGCACGGGGAAGGTGTAAACAACCCGTCACAAGCGGGGGTTGTCAGAGGCAAATGAAGATACAAAACAAAGCTTCACGGTGCTGGGTACGTCAACCAGCTCTGAAGACGCACCGGGCAGAGTTTACTTGCTGCGGTCGAAAGTCAAAAGAACTTACACGATTGGTGCAGCGTCGTTTGAAATACCACTTAGCCGTGTCCGGCAGATCCGGCGAGTCATCCATCAAAGAACATCCTGCCTCTACATCTGTAAACTCACATATTCAGGCCGCAAAGGCCTCACCGCAAGTTTGTGTTCCGAATGTAGATGTAGTATTCGTGAGCGGTTATCGAAAGTTCCAAATTACTTCCGCAGAAGGGGAGTTACAGAATTGTGTTAGTGCGGTGGGTTGGAAACTGCACGCTACAGGATAAAACCCCGACTCATAGCGAAGAAAGACGCGTGTCGCGCTTGATAATAGTTGGTGCAGCTCCAACCTGTTCGGCCCCTGGTCGAGGATGCTCTCGATCACTGGATCGCTTCTCCTTTTATACTCTCCATGACGTCACAGGCGCAGGCTTCATCCAATCATCGTTCGAGCAACAGCCAATCAGCGCACAGCTAATAATAGCGTCGTCGAACGTTCTAGAACATTCTAGAAGCTTTTCGTCCACGTGGTTATGACGTCAGGCCAATATTTTGAAGATAATCAAGAAGAGTTTTTCCTGGATAACTCGGCCATTTCTCAACTGATATTTAAATGGTTTACAGATTTAGAAAGCCCGTCGAATTCTGGTCTTGATTAATGCCAGATTTAACGGGAACAGACAATCAATAAGAATTACAGAGTACCAGCTCGGTACACTATAAGCGCCATCCTATCTACGTCACAGCTACGCGCTCCATAGAAACAGCATCCTGCCACGCACATGCGCATAATGCGTTTTAACGAACTTAGTCGTTTTTCGACACGCTCTCTCTCCCATAGGCCTATATACGCTTATAGCTCTACCCTGAGGGGCGTGTTCAGGAAACGAATTCTAGACGGGTGGCGCGTACCCAGCTTAGCTGGTACAGCTGGTACCCGATCGGTCGATCCGAACTACACCCATCACATTATAATGGTACTGTGCTAAGCTCATCGCATGCGTTGAAACACTACTTGAGTTATCAGCTGATTGGCTCAGCCAATGGAGGGATCCGATCTGTCACTTAAGTATATGATGTACGCAATTACATCACATGTAGACTGATGTCACAACAAATAGGGACACAATTACCTCCATTATGAGCATTGAAAGGTCCATCACGTGTACGAATTGTATGTATTTGCTACTTAATAAAGTCCGTTGAATATTTTTGAAACTAATTGGGCAGAGCTTAGCTAGAAATGACCAGAGCTTAGCTAGAAATGGATAAAGCATAGCTAGAAATGGGCTGAGCTTAGGTAGAAATATACAGAGCGTAGCTAGAAATTTGCAGAGCTTAGATAGAAATTTTCAGAGCTTAGCTAGAAATGAGCAGACCTTAGCTAGAAATGGACAGAGCATAGCTAGAAATGGACAGAGCTAAGCTAGAAATTTGCAGACCGTAGGTGGAAATAAGAAGAGCATAGCTAGAAATGGGCAGAGCTTAGATAGATCCAGATCCCTATGATATAACTCTCATGTGCAGCGCACTTTGTTCTCAATATTTCATGTTATTTCTTATTTCAGGCCACAACATTTGACTGGATTGATACTCATCAGTGACCTGTGTAATGCCCGCCTGAAGAAAGCTGCTATCAATTCACAAGAAATTGAATTTTATCCAAGTCCTGTCAAAGCAGGCACATACATTGCTGATACCAAAACTGCTGGGTATTACTTAAGCCTTACTACTCTGATGTCAAAATTTTAATTTCAAATTAAATTAAAAGATGAACTGGTGTTAATTTTTCAACAATATTTGGTGGAAGATGTTGCTGTGGTACACCAAAATTGTTGAAAAATTAACACCAGTTTCCTTGCTACTGACACAGTAAAATATAGAATATGGACATCAGAGTGGTAAGCATAAAATTATTAAGCCTTTACTGGTCAAGAAGTTTGGCATATTCTATTTGCATGCCAAGAGAATTGTGTTTATGAGAATTTACCACTGGAATGACTGGCTCGGCGATTGAGCCGGTTATTCCACTGATTAATTTTAAAAAGGCTTTCTCTTGCCCTGAAATGCATGTTTTCCAAGACCATTATAGAAGCTGTTTTGACCATTAAATAATTAACGTCAAAACTGGTTGTCAGGCTATGTTGCATTTAGGTGCAATCATGATGAGTTTTTAAAACAAGTCATCCTAATTAACATTTCCTCTACACAATAACTTATTCAAAGACCACCTTCATGCTCTTAACCATTTAACACTCGAACCAGCCAAAATGGCTTTGGCAGCGATCTTGAGAAATGTCCATTATGCAGCCCAACAAATACTTTTGACAATTTACCACTGGAATGATTGGCTCGATAACAAAGCCAGTCATTCCAATTATAAATTTTGGAAAATAATCTTCGCTTGTCCTGCAAATGAACATTTTCTTTTTTGATAGAATTGGCATTTCCTTGAACAAATCTGAGGCTTCAAGGATTAATGTGAGAGCCTTAAAACCTAACAGGAAAATTATGCAATTTAATCATTTATAATGTTCAGGGTTTGTACATAGGTAGGAAAGATTGGAGAAAGTATGGACATTTAAAGGAAAGGATCAAAGAACTAACATATGCCCTTGAATGGCAGTTTTATATGAAAATCAACCTATACCCACCAGTGAAAAACAGAAATAAATCAGAATAATTAGAAAAAAGCAGCTAAATGCCATTTATAGCATTCTGGCGGGAACCAATTAGTGACGAAGTTGAACCCATGCGCTCTGTTGTATGCTGAGCGAATAAATAATACCCGCTATAGCCAGTCCTATAAGCTCACTTATTTTCACGCTAAGTTAATTAGCCACTGCGTCCTACAGGTAAATTACTGTCTAGTTTTAAAACAATTTGACTGAAAGCCGTTGTTTCCAGAAACATGGTCTATATTCAGTCACACAAATGTCAAAATATTCAGTATGCATCATATTGTGACCTTTGAAACCAGCAGTGTGTTTTAAAATCATTTGACCGAAACTTGTTGCTTCCACCAGGAAAAGTGACTCAATTATAACGTTTTCAAAAGGATCAATTGTGAATTAGCAGACTTAGCAAGTTAATCACTAATCACTCTACATAGGCGCTTATAGAGAATACTATTCATACTGCTTACAAAACTATATTCAGGTGCGCTTTCGTTATATTCAGGTAGGCCTATACAGTATACCTGCACACACAGTTGACACACGGCGGAGTGAGCAGCACCAACTTGGTCACTAATTGGCTCCAAGTTAAGCGCTCCTAGATTTGGTAAATGCCTTTGCGCAAATAATCCAGATTTATGTCCATTTTTACCAATGGTAGTTTATTTAATATTGTATGAGATTACCAATAAACATCATTTGTTATTAGCTCACCTGACCTGAAAGGCCAAGTGAGCTTATACCATGGCGGCTGTCCGTCAGTCCGTCAAATCGCATCTTCTACTTAACGGTTTGACCGATTTCAACCAAATTTGGGTGGAACGATCCTAAGCTGGTACCCTCCAGACATTTTTTTTCAGAACTTTGATTGATCAATTTTTTGCGTGAAAATCTTAGATTTTATGAAAAATCTACCAGAAATGGTCAAAATGCTACTCCTCAGCTACTTATTGTCAGCCTCCAGCTGACTTTCTCTTGTTCTTGAAGCCAGGGTCATGGAATTTCTTCATTTTGGTCATGAAAACTCATGGAATTTTAATCGCAGAAAGGTGTACAAACCCTGGTAATCAGACATGCCATATACACATGTGTTATAAACTTAACCCTTTCAGGATGAATCCAGCCAAAACCGACCTCTACAGCAGTCTTGAGGAATACTATTTCTGAAAATTTACCACTGGAATGACTGGCTCGATAACCGAGCCAATCATTCCAGTGGTACATTTAAAAAAAATAGTCTTCTCTGGGCCTACAAATGCACATTCAATAAAGAAGTATTTTGGTTTTCTTGACCAAATTTAGCCATGAAAGTGTTAATGTATGTAGTGTAGCAAAACTAAGTGAGTGTGACCTCAGTGTAACCTATTTTTCATGCTTAACCTGCAGCAACCAAGATTCTATCGACCTTGTTAAGGTACTTTGACTGAGAGATGGAACACATGGCAAATTTTCTTGAAAAGTCTATGGTTGTCTTAAAATTGATATGCTGGTACTTCATGATTCCGATTCAAGTCAATTTATTTCTCATTCACATGTTAATATGCGCATGTGTGTGCGATTACAAAATTATATAGAAAATATTATAAATCTTGATCACGGCTATTAATTGCGAAAGCTTTTTGCAAAATTTGGCAGTTTTGAAATGTGCACTGAATGGAGGCGTCACAAAATTTGTACGGAAATTGATAAATTACGTATGGAAAAGTGTTGAAAAAAGTATGGCATTTCAGTTTGCAAGAGTGTACTAACCCTAATAATGATAAAGATGTAATGATGATTTGTCTTGATGATTTACTGTTTCCGTAATGTTTTCTTGTACTGCAGGAGTGTCTGTTTGTTGGTACAAGTAGCACTGCCTTGTCTACTATTTGCCAATGACACATCACGACTGATCCTACATGGTGGCACAAATGCCGATATGGCACCACCGATCGACTTTACATCCATGGTATGAGCCGAATTTCACCTTATATATGTTCTGAAGATTAAGAAGAATAACTAGAACTATTCAAGAACAGTTACTCTGCTTCCATGAGTACCTGGCCCTGATTGAGATAGTAGTGGTGCTGAGTTTTCTATTTATCTCTTTGTTACAGACAGTAGTTGTAGTAGTAGTAGTAGTCGGCGGTTGTGGTGGATGACTTTTTGGATGCGTAATAATAGTAGAAATGTGTGTGGACTTATGGGAATTATTTATTGATTCTAATTATTCCGCAATAGTCAATTTACCGTAAATTGCCGATTAGTTACTGCAGCTTCTGAGAGGACAAGGGCTGTAAATTCTCCTTCGATCAATACTCACCATTCTATTACTTCTGATAACAAGCTATCCTGATAGCTGGCTCTAGGAATCTAGACTTAGTAAGCTTTACCGGCTCCTGGAACCGGGTACCCGGTCCCAACAAACGGGTACCCTTCTGCCAGTGAGGCTCATATTCTTGTTTGCATAGCAACAAGAGCACACATGCTTTCTAATTGCATTTGGAAATATCTTAGTTAATTTAAAGTTTTCTAAGTCTTTTTTTTGTGCTGTGGTAGCTGTTTTTTCACTTAACAAGCATTATTGGATTACCATGGAAAACCAGGTTGTATATTTCCATGTTATTCCATAGTTGTAAAAGACTTAGGTCTATAAAATTTTGTCTGTGTTGCATGTTCCAATTTCTGACCCCGAATCTGGGATGTGTGTTAACAACGAAATATGCCAGATTGGTCGCCTTCCTTTAATCCCAACAGGCGATCGGCAGATATGAAATGAGGTGTTGGCTATACAGTGTTTTAGCACGAAAATGGCCTGACGTCGTTCTCTGTATTACTTTATTTGTACCAGAAAACCTTGGAATTTCAAGTTTTTCGTGTTATCATGATCTGTTTGCAATGATCAGTGGTTTCAAAATTCTTGATTAAGATGTGTGGTCTGCGGTTTTACAGCAGTTTGTTTACATTTTGTTGTTTTCTTCACATATCATTTCGGCCTTCGTTTGAGAGTATAATTTAAAATTTATTGTTAAATATACAGCGAAAGCTATGCGATATGGTTCCTGGTTCTGTTTATACATCCTTCAGGATCAGTATATGGGTGTATTCATGTCCGCATCGTTCTTGTCATCATAATCTATCAATCTTTGCTGTAGCGTTGCGGGGTGGGGTGCTGGAGGGTTACAGTTTATTTATGGTCAATATATTTGAAAATAATTTGTCTGTCTTCCAATATTGTTTTGTTCCGCTTACTTATTTTAGGTTTTGTGCTTATTTTATAGGGGTAGAGAGTGCCACTAGTTCGTCAAAGTCATATATAAAGACCATGTCTGTTACCGTTGTTCTTGCAATATCGATAATAGGTGTGATATATGTTCAGTGTGGCTGGTCGATATGTTGGTCAAGTTCCTTTCCCAGAAGGACTTGGCAGGGTCTGACGCGCGGTCAGGCGGTCCGAAAGTAAATCGTGGAGCGTCTGTTTTGGCCCCTGGGGGCGTTCCAGTGTGGTTTGGACCTGCTATGCAAGGTTTCTTGCATAGCATCCTTCCTACGCTGATGTCGTCACTGATGCCAAAATGGCTCCCTGGCAGTCCCGTCGGGCTCCGGCCTGATGGGTTCTGTCTCTCTGTGGCCAGTAGCTTGGCCGGTCCATCAGGCATGGGAGCCGTTCGCCAGAACGGCTCCAGTGACTCCTCATCTAGTGACGACTCTTCGGTGTCCGAGGAGGAGAGATTGCTACGGCCTGAGATGCCACGGGTGGAGAGGCATCCTCCATCTGTCTGGTTTGGCGCAAGCCAAGACTGCCGCTCCACCCGTGGTTGAGGCCACACCAGTACCGGGCACCTGTCCAGGGCTGGTTGGTTTGCCACCAACCGGCACGGTGACGGGTGTTGCTGACCAGGCTGGATACACGCCTATCTCGCCTGGTCCAGCGGTCACTCATGGGGTGCCGTTGGCGCCCGTGTATGGCCACGGTTCCATATCCGCTATGGGTCCGCACGGTTTTCCGTGCGGGCCTACTCCATGGAATGGAGAACTCCATGGGGTGGCGGCAGAACCGTATGGTACCAGTGTTTCTGGCTTACCAGCGGTGGCTCCTAGCCGGGAGGCCGTTGCTGGTAGAACCGTGGATACATCAACGGGCGACGTATTCACTGGAGTGTCCTCTCCGAAGACAGACTGGGCTGTGGATCTGGTTTGGCTGGCCAGGGTGAACCCGTCTGTGGTTTCAGCCACGGCCGAAGAGGATAAACCCCGTCCGTCGGTTGCATCGGTTAGGACGGGGGTCTTGCCTGCGGCTCGGATCCAGTCCATCGGAGTTACTGGATGTTATTTATAGCAAGCAACTCCAGACCACGGGCCAGCTCCCTGCGGCCTCCAGGGAGGTGCGGGCGAGATGTTGCATTCCCCGTGCGGAATACGACAAGTATGGTGTGGTTCCAGTGGTCACTGAAGATGACTGCCGGATACATGGAGTCCAGAGTGCTGGAGCGGGTGGCCCCGCACTGGCGCTTGTGGGCAAGTCCCAGGTACACCATGAGGAAGTCCTGGCCCTATGCGATGAGGGGGTGAGAGCAGCTATGAGTGCTGTGAATCACTCTTATCGCCTTCTTCAGTCGGTGTGGGCTGAAGCGGGGGCAGGCCACCCTGTGCCACCTGTGGCGCTATCATGCGTTAATGACTGCTTGGTGCTGTCTATGGACGCATTGGCAAGGGTGCAAGCGCGAGTGACTAAGTCCAGGAGGCAGATGGTCCTTGACCATATGCGTCCGGCTACCGCCGTTAGGGAGCATTTGCTTGGAACGCCCCTGACTGACCCTAGCATCTTGGTGGCCAAGCGCAGGCCATCTTGGAGGACACTGCCAATATTGCGCAGAATCGGTTGACTGTAAATCTACAGCTAGAACTAGTGCGACAGGCGCACGCACTAGGGGCTGTAGCCAAGCCGCTGACCCGACAGCCTTCTTCAAAGAAGCAGAAGAAACAAAAGCAAGGTGAAAGCTTCTTCAGATGCTGGGCATGATGGTCTCCATGGAGCAGGTAATCCCGTATGCTGCTCTGATGCGAAGACCTATCCAGTTGTATCTGATGTCTCTGTGGAAACAGAGAACAGAACCCATGTCAAAGCTGGTGCCAGTTTTGAAGCCAATAATATTGCATCTTGTATGGTGGAAAAAGCGTCAGAATCTCCTAGTGGGAGTTTCGCTGCACTTACTAGGCTTGCACGATTTTTCGATTTAATCGTGAAGTTCGATTTATATTTAAAATCGCGATTTTTACGATGTAATTGAGGAAAAATCGGAAAATCGTCAAACATGTCATGTTTTTTTTAAATCTGAAGTCTGTTCTTTTCCATCGCATTTTATCAGTACATGAGTACAATTATAATCGATTCACACATGTGTTCATCGTGTTTATATCCCACCGTGTCATGCACGTGTCGAATAATTTTTTCTTTTTGATTCGATTGTCATGTCAAATTAAATTAAATAAAGCAACATCATTCCAGATTGTTTGATTTTGAACTGTGCATTCTGTTGATTACACTTAAATGTAAATCGTACATTCTGAAAGCAACTATAAACTGCACTATAGGACGAGTTTATGCCGTTACACTCGTACCTACTCAAAGCTACCGTCCTATGTATGTGAATTGCACAGTATCTCCCCGGGTACTAATATTAGCGTCTGCGTTACTCCGGCAATGACCTAAACTCGTCCTACAAAGGGAGGTTATAAGCGGAAGCTGACACATCATGTACCGGTAATTTATATTTTTTTCTCGGCGACATTTTATCTCAAATTTTGATGAAATAAATAATGTTTATTAAACTGTGCACAATATTTAGGTGGTCCCAATTAATAATTTCACTCCTGCCATGATGGATATAAGGTATACATTAAGCATAGACGTAGGATGGTAAGAATGTGTGTTCTAATTTTGTGCTATTTTTGTATCATTTATTTCAACTTTTTCTAGAAACAAGTCACGTTACCCCGGTTTATAATTTTAGGAATTTGGACCTATGATTTAATCGAAAATCATGATTTTCTTTATAAAATCGATCGCGATGTTTCAAAGCAAAAATCGTGCAAGCCTAGCACCTAACCCCGCCCCCAGCTGTCCGTGTACATGGATGCTTCGCTGGAGGGGTGGGGGTGCCTGCCTGGGAGAACACCAGGTCGCGGGAACATGGACTCTCCAAGAGAGCCAGCTGCATATCAATCTGTTTGAAAGGATGGTTTCTTCCAAAAGTCAGGGGCACGGTGATATTGATACGGTCAGACAGCTCGACAGTAGTATCATACATAAATCGCCAAGGCGGGACCAAGTCGGCGACACTGTGTGGTGTGGCACTTGATTCAATGGTGCAGGAATTACTCAGTTGTTTTGAAAGCAGCTCACATTCCTGGGCGATTGAACATTCTGGCGGATGCTTTGTCTCGCAGACAGAGAATTCTGCCAACAGAATGGTCTCTCAACCCTCCAGTTCTTCACAGGACCTTCGAGCATTGGGGGCAAACCCAACGTGGACTTGTTCACCACAAAGGAAAATGCTCAAATCATGACTTATGTCTCGCCGATTCCAGATCCAAATTCTGTTGATACAGATGCTCTGGCGATAAGCTGGAAAGGGATGCACGCTTAAGCGTATCTGCCCACCATTCTTCTGCCGAAGATTTTGGTGAAGATCAGGGAGGAGCCGTGCCTGGTCCTGCTAATAGCTCCGTATTGGCCAAGCAGGGCGTGGTTCACGGATCTTCTGGATCTGCTGGTGGACAATCCAGTGCAGTTACCCAAGATTCCGAACATAATCTCTCAGGCTAAGGGACGATTCCTACACGAGCGTCCCGAAATGTTCAAATTGACTGTGTGGATGTTATCGAACAATGTTCCACGTCGGAAGGTTTTTCTTGACACGCTGCGAAATTCATCGCAGCTGCGAGAAGGAGGTCAACCTTCAAGTCATATAACCTTTCAATCCACTATTCAGCAAATAGCAGACTTTCTGTGAGCTATTCTATTCAGGATTAGCTCCTGTCACAATTGCTGGATACAAGTCAGCTTTGGCATCAATTATCCCTTGTCTAGCCAACAGGGATAGTCCAGAAATGGCCCAGTTAAATGTGATGGTGAAGGGAATGAGCAATCTCCGACTGAGACAACCGGTAGTCATTCCAGCCTGGAGTCTATCATTAGTGCTTAATGTACTGGCCAAGCACCCTTTCGAACCCTTCGGTTTGGCTAGTCTAAAGCATTTGACTCTAAAGGCGGTCTTTCTATTGGCAGCTTCCTCAGCAAGAAGGCGCGGTGAGATCTATACGCTTTCAGCAGAGAGGGACCGATTTATTGGCTCCGGAGAGGGTCTGCGTCTACTGCCAAGAGCAGAGTTTATGTCAAAGAATCAATCTTTGAAATATCCCGGCAAACCGATGATTATGCCGAAACTAACTAGATTTGATCGTGATGCCAGTGTCTGGTGCCCAGTCTGTGCTTTGACTAAGTAAAAAAAATGGACAGACTCGTTACGGTCGAATGATAGACATCTGTGGATCTGCCATGAAAAGCCTTATGGTGCCACATCCATGGATACTATCTCTCGTTGGGTGGTGTAATGCATCCAAACTACCCACGAGATAGCAACTGGGCACCAGGTGCAATGCGCAAGGGCACACGATGTCAGAGGAATAGCCGTCTCGACCACCCTTTACAATGGTGTTCCGTTAGAGGACATCATGGCCGTTGCACAATGGCACTGAGTCCTCATTCACGGATTACTATATGAAGGATGTGTCAGACTCCGCCAATCCACTCTCCTTAGCTGTTTTGAAACGATAGTTTTAAACGGCCACACTGATCTGCTCCCTTTTTGTACTTGAAAAAGCAAAATTTAAGGAACAGACATGGTCTGGCGAGTAGATTACAACCAAATTGTGTCACGGATGGTCGAACCAGTGCTTGGTTGAAGGCTCCACGTCTGAAATCCAATAATCATAAGGTAATTCAAGTTTGAGAGTTTTTTGTATTATGTTTATATATCATGATCATTCATATTATATATTCATGCTCATTCCAAGGCTAATATATGCAAAGAGCAGTTAACCCGTGGTGATGCGAATGTGATTCGGTCCCTAAACTTGATGGTCCTTTTAGGTCACCGTATGTCAAGTTTAAGTCTAAGATCTTGCTCCAGGGGCAAAAGAAGCTATTGATGGCTTGCCTCTTCCCACCAGGTTACTGTTTAAATCTGGTGTTATCAGAAGTAATAGAATGGTGAGAATTGATCGAAGGAGAATGAGGGATATTTTAATTTCCCTTTCTCCGAGATCTAACAATACTAGCCATTCTATTACGGACCCTGCCTCCCAGCCCCACGGAGGCAAGCCATAGGTATTCTCTTGTTTGGTAGCTATGCAAACATGAGCCTCACTGGCAGAATGGTACCCGTTTGTTGGGACCGGTTCCAGGAGCCGGTAAAGCTTACTAAGTCTAGATTCCTAGAGCCAGCTATCAGGATAGCTTGTTATCAGAAGTAATAGAATGGTGAGTATTGCTAGATCTCGGAGAAAGTGAAATTGAAATTTCCTTCATTCTTTAATTCTAAATCTCTGGGAAAGCTGTGGGGGGGGGGGGGGGGTGTCTGGGGGTGTTGGGGCAACTTCTATTAGGTATATTTCAAGAAAAAATTATAATCAATTCTCTAAAATGATTAAGAAATAGCATGAAAGAAATAACACAATTTCATGGCACATCTTACGACTTATTGTATACCTTATAATATCCATCATCACGGGAGTGAAATTACTAAATGGGACTGCCTAAATATTGCATATGCTTCAATAAACATCGTTTATTTCATCAAAATTAATTTTGACATAAACTGTCGGCAAGAAAAATATAACTCCCGTGATAAATCGGCTTCCGCTATAGGAAGAGTTTAGGTCGTAACTCTCTTTACACGAGTAGCGTAACAGGTACCCATTTGATAACATTCTTCGTTGATAGGAATTCCTTCCTATAAGGAAGTACCATAATTTTGCTGTTTCCGTGAAGTTATTGCAAAATTTCTTCAAATTTCTTTATTTGAGATTTATAAGTTGTTTAACTCACAAAAAATATTTCTTTGCACAAACTGCTGGAATTTGGATGCGACTTCTATTAGACACATTTGCTGTTTTAAAACTGCTAAGAAATTAAAATGGTGCAATCTAAAAAATTAGCATGTAATTTCTATTTAGAGATGCGGTTAGTAATAGGCAATGTACGGTTATCAGATAATCGATTATTTAACTAAAGTAGTAATAAAACAACATTTGTCAGTATACACAAACAATATCATATGCACATATCCAGTTAAATGATGATGTTGTCCGAAGATTAGGAATTTGGGTCTAGCATAAAACATGGAAGGTTTTTATTATTGCTCTATAGAATGTTCTGGCAACCAATGTATTACAGATAATGATAGCCAAATGTCCTTTTGATCATTTTGAAAGCAATTTGGTGAAGTTTGCTGATGCCAAAACAGTAACATCCTTCATTCAGTATAACATTTTGAAAAGGAATCAGTAAGCTTCGTATGTACTGTATGTATTCCGTTTCCCTTTGTCCATCCAGGATTTCATTTTCATGTGATAGCTTCAGTTCAGTAGACCTAACATCAAGAAACTTGGGTGCTAGCGTGCCTTTGTGGTCCCAAAGAACCCTATTGATTTTGATGTCAGAGGTCAAGTTCATGGTGACACAATTGAGTAAATTGTGTTGCCTTTCATGATGATAACTCTAGTTCTGCTCAAGCGATCTTCACTAAACTTAACCTGTGTATTGCGCTTAGGACTTTGAAGATCCTATTAAGGCTCAAGGTCATGGTGAGCCAATTACAAACATTGGGTTGCGTTTCCGGGTGCTAACTCAAGTTCTATAGGGGGATCTTCATCAAATGGAGTCTGTGTGTGGCCTTCAGCTGTCTGGAGAACTGTAGTAATTTTGGTGTCAAAAGGTTGATCCAATTAAGGAAATTGGGTTGGTTTTCAGAATGATAACTCAAGCTCGACTGATGGGATCTTCACCTAATTTTGCCTTTGTGTGTTGCCCTTGTGGTCTGAAGAATCCTATTTAGATTTGTGGTCGAAAGTGCTAGACCACCCTAGTTGACCCGCCTATGTACATGATGTACTGTCATGTATGATATAATACTGGGTAGTGGGTACTGAAATGATAAAAAAGATGATGATGATGAAAATGGTGATGATGATAAAAAAAGATGGTGGTGGTGATAAAAATGGTGATGATGATAAAAAAAGGTGGTGGTGATGATGATGAAAATGGTGATGATGATGGTGTTGAGAAAGACTGACGGTGATGATAAAAATATTGGTGATGATGTAAATGATGATATTGCCACAGATAAGATTCATGATGCTGTAAATAGAAACATAGATTCCTTCATAGATAAATGTGGAGGTAGCTATTTAAATTATATTCATATTAAATATTATATGTCGATAAACTGTCTAAATTACATATTTATAGGGAGTTATCTTGCATGTCATTTAAGTGAGCTAAGGATTCATTAAAGTTCACTTTTCCCCTAGACACTGAAGATATACAGTCAACGCAGACATCACCTATCCCTGGATTCAATCTCCCACACAAAGGTTTAAAGATACACATGTATGTCATCTAAACATAGGCCACATTCTCCCAAAGATAAATCAGCTCAGATTATTATTAGTCAAACCAAAACAAGAAGTAGAGATACTAGGATTAACAGAGAGTTTTCTTAAAGAAACATCTGCAGACACATTACTCCAAATATCAGGATATCACTTGGAATGTAGAGATAGGAAACACAAAGATGGTGGCGGGATTATTACTTATATTGCTCATAACATATCATTTAAGCATAGGTCTGATTTAGAAATGATGTGGTTGGAAATTAAGCCATATAAACGTAAGTCATTTCTTACAGCATTTGTTTATAGACCCCCCAAGTACAAAGTGTAGCTGGATCGATCTTTTTGAGGACATGTACTCAAAAGTTCTTGATGAAAGTAAAGAAATTATTTTGTTAGGTGACTTTAATATTAATTATAATTTAAGAGATGAAAATACAAGATGGCATGAAATAACAGATATGTTTCATCTTACACAAAACGTTAAGCAGCAAACTAGAATCACAAATAAAACATCCACCGTGATAGACCACATCTATGTATCAAATGAACAGATTGTTAATAAGACAATGGTCTCAAATCCTGCATTAAGCGATCACAAACCTGTTTTCATAGTGCTAAATTATAAAGAATCCCACCATGAGAAATCTGGACACACAATTGTTCACATGCGGCAAATGACAAAATTCTCTGAAGATGCATTCAAGACAGATATAGACAATTTTCCCTGGGAAAACATATTTGCTATAAATGATGTAAACCATACGTTAGAGTTCTTTTTGACATCTTTCTTGAAGATTCTAGATAAGCATGCACCAATGATAGAAAGTTAAGCACAGATTTCTACCAGAATGGATAAATGATGAAATCCTAGCCTCAATGAAAAATAGAGATAATTATTATGCTAAGAAAGACACTCCGCAATACAGACACTGGCGCAACAAAACAACAGTCCTAATAGAAAAAAGTAAACAAAACCTACTACAAACAAGCATCACAAATCAAAATAATCAGAATGATATTTGGAAAATTCTTGGGAAACTAAATCCTAGAAAACATGAAGCCAACACTGAACACTATATTCAAGCAGACGGTACCTTGTTATCGAATCCTAAAGAAATTTCAGATGCATTCAATGGGTTTTTTGCAGAGGCAGCAGACAATTTATTGAAGCTGCAGCCTCCATATGACTATAACAATACATGTCAATTCCAGAATTTAATAACATGCATAGTAGATCAAAATGTTCCCCAGAGCACTTACTTTAATATTCCAGAAGTAACTCCAGGCTTTGTTTTAAAGCAGCTAAATATCTTTGACATAAAGAAGGCAATAGGACTGGATAATTTGCCTTCCAGGTTTTTAAAGATGGTTACATCGACAATTATCTGTCCACTAGCTTATATCATTAATCTTAGTCTGAAAACTGACCTTTCCAGAAAATTGGGAAGGGGTGAAAATCTTCCCTCTATATAAAACTGGTGATGTAAACAATATTGAAAACTATCGACCAATTTCTATTCTTCCTATATTGTCCAAAATAATGGAGCGCCATATTCGCATCCATGTTTTGGAATATTTATCTCAGTATAATTTACTTTGTAACAATCAGTCTGGTTTCCATAAATATCACTCTTGCGAAACAATTCTCAAAATGCTCAATTCATGGACGAGGGCGATTGATGATGGAGAAATAACTGGAAATGTATTAATTGATTTTACAAAGGCATTTGATGTAATTGATCACAATATATTAATTAAGAAATTATAATTTTATAAATTTGATAATTCTGCACTTAGATGGTTTTCTTCATATTTAAATGGCAGGTGGCAATGCATCAGTAAATTTGGCATCTTAGCAGACCCTATGGCTGTTAAGCATGGTGTACCGCAGGGATCAATATTAGGCCCTCTACTATTTATAATCTATATAAATGACCTCCCATCGTATATTAGTCATTGTGATACTGACATGTTTGCCGATGACACAACTGTCTATTTTAAATCAAACTGTGCTGCTAACCTAACTAAATGGTTAAATGATGATTTGAAAGCGGTCAAGGAAGGGTGTAATGAGAATAGAATGATTGTAAATACAAACAAGACAAAATTCTTATTGATCGGATCAAGAATTAAACTTAATGATTTTAAAAGATGTCACCATCCAATATGATAACAGATTTAATGGGTAGTACCTGCGAAAAACTTCTGGGTGTGCACATAGATGACACGCTTACATTCATGGATCACATCAATAATATCACGACTTGGGAATACTTAAGAAATATGCAAAAGACCTACCTCTTGATATTCGTTTAAAAATGTTCAATTCATATATTCTACCTCAAATTGATTTTTGCCTTGTAGTGTGGGGAAACATTTGTAAAGAAAATCAATTAGTCAGGGTCTTAAAATTACAAAAACATGGTGCAAGAATCATCCTTTCTGAAAAATTTTGTACACCCTCAAAAATTCTATTCGAAAAACTGAAATGGATGTCAATACATGAGAGAATTAATTACAAAACTTGCTGTACTGTATATAAAGCTGTTAGGAATAAAAATCCAGAATACTTATTAAAACTGTTTATAAAGAGCTCAGATTCCCATTATCGTAATCTGAGATCTTTTAAAAATATACAATTGCAAATCCCATTAGCAAAAAGTGTGCTACACTCCTCTAGTTTTGCGGTAAAAGGGTCCAGATTATGGAGTTCCTTAAAAATATCACTTAGAACAGCCTCTTCCTTGACTACTTTCAAATCTCAATATATGGCAGATCAACAAGGAAGATAAAGAACAAAGTATATGCATTAACCCTTTCACCCATGAATTCCCAATATCTAATTTTCAACGCTACCATACACGAAAACTGTTGAGTGTTTTGAAATTAATCCTACTGTAAGCCATTGCTGTTTTAGGCAGCAAATGGCTTCTGGTCAGGTTAATTTCAAAATATTCAACAGAATACAATTTAAGTTTTATATTGTAAAGAATATACTTTTTCAGGAACTTGTAGGTGAAAAGGGTAAACTGTCTCCGTGCTGAGTTTCTGCAGACTACATTTTCTACTTCGAATAATACTTACCAGATGTACTATTATGATAATGTCTATTATCTAGTCTAGCTCAAAATAAACAATTAAAACGCTGCACTCTCCTGGTCCTGCCCATACTGTGTCCAGGAATACCATAGCCGCAGGTACCGAGCCAATTCCCAATCACAGTCAGATGCGTCTATTTTGCGCTCTTGGAAAGTCGCATGTTTTGTTAGCTCAAAATTGTGCAATTTTTAGCGGATTTAAGCGTGTTATTCGTGAATCATCGTTGGCTTCATGGAGGAAAAAGGAAAATCATCACAGGGGCAGGTTGTATCAATCTAGAATTTATACATTCGCGCCATAATGACTTTGAAATTTCCTTAAATTGGTACATTCTAAAATGGTAGCCATTGTTGGAGTACCCGTTAACTCTTTAGTTTTAATCCGGGTACTCGGTTAATTTCTCTTTCGATTCGGTTCCTTCCAAGATGGATGCGCCCTTAGCCAAGATGGCGGCGCCCATGATTAATATTTCGCTTGGCTTGGCGTGTCTATGCACTCTGTTTTACGCCGATTTTTAGCTCTCGCTTCATTGTCGAGGGTGTTTGTAGCGATCGGCGTTTATTTCTTGGCTGTTTTAACGTTAGTTAACTTCCAAGCTGTGTTTATTAATTTTCATTCAAAAAAGTTTCAAATATTTCCTGCCTAAAGGCTTGATTATCATTAATTTAAGAGAAAGTTAATGTTTCTAAGTAATTCTATTTTACAATCAAGTCAATTGTGCGTATTGCTCGTCATCATTTGTCATGTGCAGCGTTTTAATTCTTCTCTGTGTTCGCAGAAAGCCAAAAACCAGGACACGTGCCACAAATGCAACAGGTTCATGAACCGCAAGTACTCAGGCCATCATTGTGTGGCTTGCGCTAAGTGCAAGGTGGGAAGTCCCTGTGATGTGTGCGCCAAGTGGTCGTCGGAAATCGATCGTGATCGTCGTGCGCGCTTGGAGAGGGACAAGGCGGCCAAGCTGGATCAGGCGTCGATGGGAGGACTGGAAGGTCGTCTGAATGAACGTATGGATTCAGCCCTGGGCGTATGGGCGGCCCAGTTCAAGGCAATGTTTGAGTCATTGCAGTCCACGATGCAGGCTGGTGCAGGACAACCTTTAGGTGGTCCGGCTAGTTCTGCGGAGGGACGAGCACCTGTCCCTTCTCTTGCCTTGGCTCAAGAGCCGACGGCGGAGGAGGAAAATCTAATGGAAGATTCCGGCATGCCGGATATCTCGCTGACGGCTATGCCTAGTACATCCCAGGGATCTCCCTCGGGATTTGTATGGGTTTGCCAAGCGGGTGGTGATGTCGACGTTCCGTCGGGCATTTTCCACCCGGATTTCGTGCAACCCGTGTTGTCGGTGGAACCGTGTTTTACGGTTCCTAGCGGCATCCCGGTGGCGTTAGGTGCGGCTCCTCTCGGAATGCCGGCACCTACCGTAGTAAAAGCGGCTGTGGTCCCGGCTCCCATGCTGGAGTCGATGGACTGCGGTAAATCCGTGTTCGGCGATTCATTGGACACCGGTGCCGCTAGTAGTCGGGCTATGGACGCGCCTCATGTTGGCAGAAGTGCGGGCCATAGCTCTCAGCGATAAGGAGGATGAAAACGGTAGTCCATTGATGGACGAATCCGCTTTCTGCACAGAAGCTGAATGGGTGCAGGTCCTTGGCTGGATGTCCAACCGTCTCAGGTTGGCATCGGATCTAGGATCTCAGCACGATCCGGCGATGGAGCGGATGTCAGAGCGAGCGGCTAGCGCTCTGTCAAGTGGCTCTTCGGCCATGCCGACGCTCCCTTTGGACACGCAGACTTCCGACATGTTCGAGGTTGCGACATATCGTCTGGTTCAGCCAGAGTATGCATTGCCCAAGGAGTAGGGTCCGTTTCCCTGAGCAGGCCTACCATCAGTATGCCCGGGTTCCACGGCTCTCCGTCGGGGAGCGAGAGCCGCTGAATAGGCTGTTGGCTGGAAAATCTAAGGGGCATTCTCGTCCTTTAGTTTCCCAAGCCAATAAAGATCCGTTCAATTGAAGATGCGGCGAGGGCAGCCATGGCTGCGCTCTCGCACGGATGTACCGTCCTGCAGGGTATGCTGACCTGCGCGGCGGAAGGTGGACAAGTGCCAGAGGCTGCTCCCGGAGTTGTTCGGAACACCATGTGCTTGTCCCAAGATTGCCTGGCCAGGGTGATCACCAGATCGTTGGCAGAGCGACAGAGAATGGTTCTCGATTGTGTAGAACCAGGACCTGAGATGAGGGCTGCGTTATCTTCTGCGCCTTTCATTGGTCCAGGCTTGTTTGGCGGCTCGACAAGCCTTATCCAAGGTCGCGTCAATGGTTGCTGAACAGGAAATAGTCAGCAAGTCGTGGAAGTCGACTAAGAGGACACAGCCGCAGCAGTCCTATAAACAGCATCGGCACGAGCAGCAGAGGCAGCGCCAATGATCGCCTTTCCATCCTTCTGGCCGTGATGCCCATCGGGCATCCGGATCTCAGGGACCTGGCCGTTCGTCCTCATACAAGTCCTCTAATAAGAGGCCGTATGAGGATGACAGGAAGGGTGAGGGTTCGGGCCGCAGCAGGTACCGTAAGGATAACCGTGGTGGCGGTTCTGGACCGTCATATTCCAAGAAGCCGCTGGGGGCGGTCCTGACAGATTTCCGGCGAAATCAGTTCCGGTGACGTCAGGAACGAAGAGAGTCGAGAATCTTCACCCAAGCGATTTAGCGTCTTATCATGCAAACTTGACCGCCAGCTGTGTGCAGATTCCTACCATCGGAGGCAGACTTCAACTGTTCTCAAGACAATGGGAACAGGTCGTGCGAGATTGTTTAGTCTGTCAGTGGTTAAGAAACGGCTACGAACCGGACTGGCTCATCCATCAATCGTTAGTTCCGTTAACATCAACTCCAGTGTGGACTCCCATTCCAAGGGAATCCGATCGTCTAGATGCCATTTGCTCAGAAATAGAATCTCTTCAGCAGAAGAACGCGATTCATCTAGTCCGCAAGCAGTCATCCCTGGGCTTCTATTCGATGATGTTCCTCATTCCGAAATGTACCGGAGGATGGAGACCAATTCTCAATCTCAAACCGTTGAACAAATTTATTCTTTCTCCCAAATTTCAGATGGAGACTGTAGCAGCGGTGATGACAGGGCAGTGTCGATAGATCTGAAGGATGCTTATTTTCATATTCTAATGTCAATTCCTTTTCAGAAATACCTTAACTTTGCATTCCAAGACAATGTTTGGGAATTCAATGCGCTTCCATTCGGCCTGACCACAGCACCGAGGGTCTTCACCAAAGTGGTTCTGGCCATGACTTCTTATCTTCGCAGGAGAAACATAGCTGTTCATACTTACATAGACGACTGGCTGCTGAAGGCAGGGAATCCAGTCACTCTGCGCAACAATCTACAGGTAGTCCTATCCTTACTAAAGGATCAAGGATGGATTGTGAAGCTAGAGAAATCAGAATTGACTCCATCCCAGGAGTTTGTTTATCTAGGAATATTTTTCAATCTCAGGGACGGCGTAGCTTTTCCAGCGGAGAGACGAGTCAAGAGCCTGATTGCAGTCAGTTTCTCTAGGAGCCTATCTGACGGCGCGCCAATTTCTCAGAATACTGGGTTTACTAGTGTCTCAGGAGAAAGTGGTTCCTTATGCGGCACTCAGGCGCAGGCCGATTCAGATGTATTTAATGTCATTCTGGTCTCAGAATGGATCCGTTATCTCTGAGGATACCAGTAAAAGAACCATTGATATTCCACCTTCAGTGGTGGTTATCAGAACAGAATCTCCTGCGAGGTGTTCCTCTACAACCTCCTCAACCACAGATGTCCATCTTCACAGATGCATCGACAACGGCTTGGGGAGCGGTATTGGACGATCAGTCAGTGTCAGAGGAATGGGATCGGATCAATGCGCAGAAACATATCAATGTTCTCGAATTATTAGCAGTGACATTAGCACTTCGAAAGTTCGGGAGCTTAATCCGAGACAAAATTGTCCTAGTGAGGACAGACAACTCAACAGTGGTGTCTTATTTAAACTGCCAAGGCGGGACGAGATCACCGGAGTTGTGCATGATGATTTGGAACCTTCTGCTGTGGTGCCAAGAGAGGAATGTTATTCTTCGGGCAGCACACATTCCAGGAAGACTGAACATCTTAGCGGATGCTCTCAGTCGAAGGACGGTTTGTCCTCCGACAGAATGGCAGCTCAACCAATCGGTAGCAGAGGTTCTATTCAAACATTGGGGCAAGCCAAATGTGGACCTGTTTGCGATGAAACAAAACGCAAAGATGGTCACATAAGTGTCACCGATGCCGGACCCGCTAGCTCTAGCGGTAGACACACTGGCGATAAGTTGGAAGGGAATGTACGTGTATGGCAGGCCGATCATGGTTTACGGATCTGCTGGACCTTCTGGTCTGCAATCCAATCCCTCTTCCAGACAGAAGAGATCTAATCTCTCAGAACAGGGGGCTGTACTTCCATGACAGACCAGAAATGTTTAAATTGACTGCATAGATGTTATCAAGCAGCGTGCAATTAAGGGTGGCTTTTCTGAGCAAGCAGCGAAGTTTGTCGCTTCAGCCAGAAGAGGTTCAACCACTAAAACAGATAATTATAGAATCAACAAATTTGCAGAGTGGTTTAAGGGAAGAGATATCGATCCCTTTTCTGCCGCTGTTCAACACGTAGCAGATTTTATCTGTCATTTATACGAAGTTGACAAACTTGTACCTTCAACCCTAGCAGCATATAAGTCTGCATTAGCTTCAGTCATTCCCAGTCTGGCCATTGAAGGAGTGTAAAATGACACTTTAAATGAAGTTACTAAAGGAATGAGCAATCTGCGACCTAGACAGCCAATTCCTATCCCATCATGGAATCTATCTCTTGTTCTACAGGTTTTAGGGCATGCTCCCTTTGAACCGATTAGATCTATAGACATTAAACTGTTAACTATTAAATCAGTTTTCTTGGTTGCAGCAGCGTCGGCAAGAAGGAGAAGCGAAATACATGCGCTTTTTACCGAACAAGACCGTTTTGTCATCACGGGTGAAGGTTTGAGACTACTTCCACATCTTTGTTTCCTGGCAAAGAATCAGTCACTTAAATATCCAGGACAGCCGATCAATTTGCCAAGTTTAATTAGACATGACCCAAACTCTTCTGCTTGGTGTCCTGTCAGATGTCTGAAAATGTATAAGAAATGTACTGAGGAGTGGAGAGATGACCCGAAATCTCTGTGGTTATGTCTCAAAGCTCCACATTTGCGTGCCTCGAAATATACCATTTCTCGTTGGATAGTCGATGCTATTCAGATGTCGCACAAAATCGCTACAGGAAAGCAGATTGATCGTGCGAATGCCCATCAGGTCCGAGCACTAGCAGCATCATCGGTCCTTTATACGGGTGTCTCATTAGAGGAGGTGATGTCTGTAGCACAATGGCATGCCGAGTCGTCATTCACTGATTTCTACCTTCGCGACATCTCTAGCGCGCTTGATCCGGTAGCCGTCGCCAATTTATCGAATCTGAACTAAGCCACATCTGACCACTATTTCGCACACATCACAAGTTCTTCCACTTGCACTGAACAATGGCCATGCACATGACCTGAGAACGACTGTGGATTGGGCCGAGCTCCTGTGATGAATAAGAAAAGACCAAGCATTCAAAATGGGGAGTGTTTACATTAATTAAGTGACTATAAATAATTTACTTACAGTTGAAATACCAGACTGTTTAGGTAAATAGTCTGGTGTAAGAGTATACTTATCCTCTCAAACAGACATTAGACTCATTCCAATTAGAAAAATTAATCGATATACTGATATTTTTTCAAAATTTGAAGTTGTAGCTTCTTTGCACTCTTCTGGACTGCCCTAGCTGAGACTTGGGGCGGACACGGGTCTGGTGGGTGTTGCATCCCCTTTTTCGACGGCCCTCTGGATTTTGTGCGGACAAAGGAGGGGGGAGCACGGTCTAGACCATGGAAGTTTAGCACTCTATGTGTCAGATGGCAGAACCCAAGCGTATGCCAGGGTTCTAGTCTCTTCACAACCTTCTCTGTTGGATGGTAGATGAGTGCTGGTTCGAGCCTCACCTCCTCCCACCGGTATTTCCTGGCTGTTGAAATCCGGAGTTTATCATAATAGTACATTTGGTAAGTATTATTCGAAGTAGAATCAAAAAAGCATCCGCTTTTGTTTCTACGAGAATTCTTAATACTTACCAGATGGACTATGGCCCTACCTCAGCCGCCCCGCTGAGATGAGGCTGAGCTCCTTTCGCCGTTTGTCAAGGCAAATATAAGACAAATCTGACTGTGATTGGGAATTGACTCTGTACCTGCGGCTATGGTATTCCCGGACACAGTATGGGCAGGACCAGGAGAGTGCAGAGTTTTAATTGTTTATTTTGAGCTAGACTAGATAATAGACATTATCATAATAGTACATCTGGTAAGTATTAAGAATTCTCGTAGAAACAAAAGCGGATGCTTTTTTGAGTCCATAGGTTTAACTTTGGATATGTTGAATGATTTGGAGACAGCTCATCCAACAGTTGTTTGGAGATAATTAAGTCACCACCAACTTTTGGTTGAGTTGTTTCCGAGATACATTCAGCTGGTCTGGAGTTGCTGCCGGTTGAAATTGTGGTCTGGTGGCTTGCAGCAGACAGACAGTTATATATCAGATAGTTAGATCATCGTCCAAAAGTAATTCATATTTTAATCATCATACTGCTGAGCTATAAACGTAAATTATTTCATTAAATACAGCATGATAACTGGTGTTCATTTTGAAAACAATTTTTCTGTAAGCAAGATACAACAGCTTTGATAAAAGAGTTTTCAAAATGTACACTTGACTTCAATCAACACACTTATTACTATTGTGACATCTTAGGGAACAGCACCATAAGGGTTAAAATGTATATTTGTATATTGTGTAAATAAATTTAATGTGTATATTGTATATATCAAAGTTGTGTACAGAAATGTAAATAGTACTAAGTATAGTCTGAAGGCCCCGGAGAAGACCAGCTACCTGTAACTGATCAGTTTACCTTCGTTAAATAAAGCTTATTATTATTATTATTATTATTATTATTATTATTATTATTTATATCATTGAATTCTATAGCCATGATGCAAGAAATATTCTGTTCCTTATTAAATATACATTCAATTTGGAAAACGTGAGGAGATTGAGCCTAAGCCGCTTGACAAACTCTGGACAGTGTACTCAACCACCTCCCGACACCCACTCTCCTCATCCCTGCATCTGGCAGATATTATAGCCATTAATTACATGCATATATAACCTGAGACCAATAAAAGCAGTATAGACTGCATAATTAGAAATGGAAACCATAGTCATTGAAGACAGATTTGATTGCATGCCCAATTTGCAGAGCTAATTTATATTAGCATTAAGCAGCACAGCATACATATAAGTACACTCAACCTGGGTGTTGAAAACTGCTTAAATGTAGCTTTCGTGACCATCTCGGTCACTTCTTCAGCACTAACTGACGGTCGCTGGCAACGTCACTCTGGTCAGTTCTTGTGGAGTCACGTGACAGCATGGACTGGTAGACTGCTGGTATACGGTAGCCCTCATCTCTGTTCATGGTTGGTTGATGCTTGTAGATTTCTATGGCCTTTTTAACCCTCCGTTTGAATAAGTTGGTCTCAATGTTGATGACCGAGGCACTGCTGGTGGGGATGACGTGGCCAGTGGATACTGTATGCTCTGCCACAGCTGAGTTGGAATTGGTTTTAAGAGTCATCTACAAGATCGAATGTGACCAATGTGAGGGGACATACATAGGCGAAACCAAAAGGCCTCTCAGCACCAGAGTCAAAGAACATCTTAAAACCAATTCCAACTCAGCTGTGGCAGAGCATACAGTATCCACTGGCTACGTCATCCCCACCAGCAGTGCCTCGGTCATCAACATTGAGACCAACTTATTCAAACGGAGGGTTAAAAAGGCCATAGAAATCTACAAGCATCAACCAACCATGAACAGAGATGAGGGCTACCGTATACCAGCAGTCTACCAGTCCATGCTGTCACGTGACTCCACAAGAACTTACCAGAGTGACGTTGCCAGCGACCATCAGTTATTGCTGAAGAAGTGACCGAGATGGTCACGAAAGCTACACTCAAACAATTTCTACATCCCGGAGAGGTAACTAATTTTTCCTTATTATGAATCATACTGGGATCGGGACCAACTTTTTCGGAAATGCTTAAATGTTCTAAACAGCCAAAGCACCCCCTTGGCTACGCCACTAGGGAAATATCATATGTACATGTATTCCAAGCTTAATGTTATTTAAATGCGTATATTTTCAGATATTTAAACCAATTGCTGAGAAATTAGGAATCAATATGCACTGTGATATAAAACGAAGGTAAGTGTACATGTATAGGCATTTAAATGATGTTGAATGAATAAAGAATTTACATTTCACTTGTGTATATATTTATAATTTACTATTCCGTTAACTTATTCGATACCAATGATGTAAAACAGGTCTAAAGAATTAACGTGTGTATGTTCTGAATGACATGAAACCCTGTCAAAGCTGTTAAGCCATTTCACAAAGTAAGAGAATGTAGCTACAGTACAGCACAGAAATAACTGAATGTTTTCAAACAAAAGCATGTTAGTACAATTTGGAACACAATGTAAGAAATGTTCTTTTCTGGGATTCAGGCAGCAATGTCGTCCAATCCAATTATGCTCAAAATATTCATCAGTACATTTTATTTTGTTACGTTATTTATGAGCTGTATGGTAGCAAATGAATTCCATTCCGAGATCACTGACACGACTTCTATGCAGTTTCTTATAGCCAAATATTTCCTACAATTTATATCAGAGTTTTTTCATGAAATCATGGCTTCATCCTTTAATGAAGTAAGTACTTTCATATTTAGTGTGATCTAAAATAAGTTTTGTATAAGTTGCCATAGTTTTGTGTGTGCCAATCGCTTATCTTAACCGTTTAATGGTCAATCCAGCTAAAACTGGCCTCTGCAGTAGTCTAGGAATGTCCGTTTGTAGACCAAAAAGAAGACTGAAAAATTATGACTGGAATGCCTGGCTCGATAACCGAGCCAGTCATTCCAATGGGAAATTTTCAAAAATAGTCCTCTTGGCCTGCAAATTGGCATCAATAAGAAAATATTTTGATTTTCTTGACCTAATTTGACCATTAATAAATCCTGGTTAATAAGAAGTTATATGCTCTTCAATAAAATAGTTAACACTATATACTGTCAAACCTGCTCTAGTGACCACCTGGATTAAGTGACCTACTATAAATGGCCACCTCGGCTTCTCCCACGCAAGATTGAATAAGAAACGTCATTTTTGTATCCCAATTTGACTTTTGCCTGCTTTAGATGACTGAATTGTGATATGAATTTGTATGGAATTTATTGGTTACAGAAGTGATTCTTACGGAAATCACAACAGTAATTCTTATTGGGGAGGCAAGAATAATTTATATATTGATGATTTACTACTATAAAAACTTCAAATTGGTATTTAAACTTGTGCTGTTTTCTTGATTATTACTGCCTGGGTAAATTAGAATTTTTTGTTTTATTATTAATAATCATTCAGGTTTATACAAACAAACTTAAAATTTTCTAAAATAGTCTTCTCTTGGCCTGCAAATGTACATTCATAAAGACCACAGCAGAGGACATCTTCGCCATGAAAGGGTTAATTAAAGTATGTAGACTCACGCGCCTAAGTGTTTGACAGCTAGACATCAAGGCTCTTGGTCCTCTTGGTTAATTAATAATTTTAGGTTTTTCTTTAGTTTTATGGCTGCATAGAGTTCTCAAGAGATGAAGTTATAGCTCTGTTTACTAGAGACACTTCTTACATCAATGGCTCAGATGTGCCTCATGTGACATAGCTGTGTGTAATATGCTCAGAAATAAACAAAATAAAACGTACTCTTGAATATTTTGAACTTAATTTGATTGGAAGCCATTGCTGCCTTAACCCTTTAACACTTACATTTGTTAAAGAAAATTAGATTATTTCATAGAAAACGTCCATTTTCAAACCAAGGGAAGACTATCTTTTTTTTTAATTTCCCACTGAATGACTGGCTCGCTTATCGAGCCAGTCATTCCAGTTGTAAATTAAAAAAATAATAGTCTTCTCCTGGTCTGCGAATGGGCATTTCTCAAGACCACTGCGGAAGTCGGTTTTCGCTGATTTGAGAGTTAGAAAGTTAAGGGAGCAATGGCTTCTAATCAAATTAAGTCCAAAATATTCAACAGAACATTTCTTACTTTGTGTTCAAAATCGTACTAGCTAACACGTTTCTGTGTGTTTAATTTGTTCAGAGGGTACTTTCCGAAAGGCGGAGGTGAAGTACATGTAACGTGCCATCCTATCAAACACATTAGGCCATTTGATCTTACAGACAGAGGTGGCCTGAAGCGTATTTATGGCAGGGCCTTTGTTGCTGGTGTTCTTCCAATCAAGGTATGTATAAATTTGTGTCCCCCCCGCCCCACCACGTCATCAACAGGGTACATTAGAAATATATCTGCATGTATGAATTTGGGACATATTTACTTTGTGAATAGAGTACATTTGGGATACGGTTCAAGTGAAATGAGTTTATAGTGACCAGTTATATGTTAAACTTTTCCAACTTTTCTAAAACAATTAAATTCATAAAACATATTAGTAACATAACATGACTCTAGAAATAGACTTGGTATATGGTTACCTTGTGAGGAGAACAAGCTTGGGAACCAATTTATTTCGGCAAAATGTGTTTATAGTGTCCAGGGATCCATTGTGGCTATGTCCCACCCATCTAGCTAAGCTCCACCCACTTTTGTGCATATTTTGGAATCTATTTAAAACTTTGAAACCTGAATTCCAAGAATCCAAGTTTAAAATTTTTAAATTCAACTTCATACTTTTATCATTTCGGGATAGCCTTTTGACTCATATTAGCTTTATGAGCTTGGGCATGGGCTTTTTTTATGATACCATTGTGTCAAGCACAGCCCATAGGCAGCAGAATGAAAGCCTGCCTAGCAATACATTGTACATTCTCTTCATTCTCTATAATTTGACTAATGAGATCTAATCAATATTGTTTTAAGTTTAGGCCATTCAACAATAATAAAGTGAAATAGATTACAAATATTGTTTACAAGATTTGTACTGGAATATTTGTCCTGATTTTGCTTTGACCATGCAGTCTGCAAATAGAATTAGGCATTATTTTCAGCACATTTTCGTATTAATTAGCTGTTATGATTCAAGATGTCTTACACAGTGCAGGGTGCAGATTAAGAAAGTTTTCTATCTGTTTCAGTGGTTGTAGATACTATGCCTGGGACAGTAAATATGTCTGAATTTGTTAGCAATGTAGTATGTCTGATATTTATGGTATGTGTGGGTGAGGGAGCTGGTATCTTATCATGCAATGGACCTTTCCATTTTTAGCTATGCCCCGCCCATCACTAGCTAAGCTCCACCCACACCTCGCCGTGTTTGGATTGATCGATCCCCGAATGCCCTAGCTATCAATTTCCTGAAAACTATACAGGGAAGCTGTTGAATTCAACAGATTATGTATTAAATAGTAAAAGCAAACAATTTGTACAACAGCCCATAGACCGTCATCAAATATTCGTTCGTGACGTACTTATCGACATCATTCATTATGATGTCATTGTACACACCACTCAGTTCATTATGACGTCATATGATGGGTGGGTACTCTGGAAAGGTGAATTCTCAAGTCCGTATTACTGTGTTTTATATATGCTACCCCAGGTTGCTCACGCTATGTCACAAGCTGCACAGCGGACTCTAGAACAACAATATCCAACAGTCCATATTAATATAGAGGTTGTTAAAGAACCTGAATATGCTGCCGTCGGAACTGCTACTGGAATCATGTAAGTGTTTAGTCTAATACAGTAGGTGAAACTGTCTATGTTTCTGCTACTACACATCATCCTAAGATCTTCACGGATATCTTCCAGATATAATGTATCACATTTCACACACAAATTATCTGACTACCCAGTTAAATATGAGTTTGAGTACATTTGGCAGTATGCTCTATCATGCAGATTTTCAAAATAAATATTTTAACTGTCTGCCTGCTGAATTTCTGCAGACTACATTTTCCAGGTGGGGGGGGGGTCTAACTCTTGGTATGATGAATATTTTGAAATCAATTTTACTGAAAGTTGTTGGTGTCTAAGTCACCAACAATTTTCAGTCAAACTGATTTCAAAATATTCTGCTGGTCCGGAGTTATACCCATTGTAATTATAGTCAGGTGTGTTGCAACAGTCAGACAGTTAAAACATGTTTTGTCCATGCCTTTCGCAAGTGGTGATTCTTGTCTTGTCGCAATCTTTGAATTTATTAGCCTGACAAAAGCTTTAACGGTTGCAGATCTATTCCTTGCAATAGATATTATATGACCACAGTTATCATTCATTATCTTAACCCAGGACTTCCACTAGTGGAAGTCTGGGAGTTCTATGCTCCCAAAGTTCATGTTTGGACTCCCAAAAATACATCCCAAGGAAGTCCTGGACTTCTCTAAAAACAATGATAGCATGTATTTGAACCATTTTAGACTTCCATGTTCTTGCTTGGACTCCCAATAGCATTACCCAGGAAGTTCCTGTGTTTAGAAAATAGTGGAAGCCCTGTCTTAACCCATCCCAAACCAGCAACTAGTAGCAACTGAAACACTATGATCGACTCACGATCTTATTCCACTCACTTACTGAGTTATATCTGCGCCTTACTGTAGCTAGTGTTCATTTGTAAAATGGTATTTTAGTAAACTGTTGATGTTTAGATTCAGCAAATTTTATCAGTAACTGTCTGCCTGCTGTACTTCTGCAAACTGCATTTTCCATAGGGTTTAACTTTGTTGAATATTTTGAAAACAATTTGACTGGCAGTTGTTGGTGGCTAAGCCACCAAAAATTTCAGCCAATTTTTTCCCAAAATATTCAACAGCTCTAAAGTGTTGGCCATTGAAATTATTGTCTGGTGGCATGCAGCAGTCAGACACTATTTTTGTTGAGCCCTACATGAAGTTGAGGTTTTACCGATCTGAATGGTGTCCAGCATCCAATCTGAGTAATAGATAGAATGTTGCAGTTTTTCCAAATGCGCAGATGGCACAACTTGTACAGACCAAGGCCTCTAGTCAAAAATTATGTGCCAATCTTTTTTCATCTATCTCAAGATGAGAATCTCATAGCATTTGTATTATAATTTAGTACGGTTTCACAAAATGTCTATATAGAATCTGAATTTCTCATTGCTTGCTGATCAGTTAAGATTATCTTAGTCTGATTGGCATTTATTGCACTTACATCTTTCTCCTGCTCTAATCGTACCGTGTAATAACCCTTTTGATATATTTAAGCGTCTCATGACTCCTATGTTCCAATCTTTATATTAGTATCTTCATGTGATACACGATTAAACAGGTGTAAATGATCTGTGCCATACACTTGCCTAGAAGTATGTCAATAACTGTAGTGCTTATATTTTTTCTGTATGCTTTAGGATAATAGCCGAGACAACAACTAGATGCTTATTGGCTGGTTCTGCTCTAGGTAAAAGAGGTAAGTAGTCTTTTGATATTGGGTGCTGGATATTGCCCGTGGCTATGTCGCGATATGTTGTACAAAGAATATGACAATATACCGTTGCTCTTGAAGCAAGATGTTAACAGGTCAGAGGTATTAGTGTGCAAAGATGTTGGGGCAGGATAGACACATACATTGTTGTTAGTATTGAAATTTAGATACTGGCATTTCTGGATTCAAAGGATAAATCACTATTCTCTACTCAAACCCGTAGCGAGTGGGCGGTATATATCTCGTAAAAGCGAAATCAATTATTTTGTAATGTAGTAATTACAGACCAGTCCGCAGGGGCAATAACCACTGTTTATGGTGATTAATGACCAGCCGACTGGGACAATAATAAATCCAACCCATACCATGTTCATTGAGTAATGTGAAAACTAACCTAGACAGAACCAGCACCACCATGCCAGATTAGTTTCAATATATTGAACAATGTCCCAGTGTGCTTAGTGTGAAATTAAAATTATGGAAGTTCATTGATCAAAGAACGCATCACCCCCTCCCTCCTCTATCCTTCCACGCCTAGTTAACATGTGGCTGTGACATGCTTATGTAATACTAAATTAAACTTTCCAGTGATATCATAGTTAATTAGGTTATGTGTAGGATGACATCATAATCATGACATCATGAATAACTCGATTTAGTTTGCCTTAATGGCTTAATAGATTGACACATTGTATGAATTGTATGTCTTTGCTATTTAATAAACTGTTGAATATTTTGAATTTGACTGGACGCTGTTTCTGCACCCAGTCAAATTAGTTTCAAAATATACAACAGCTTAACTGTATAGCTTTCTGGAAATTGATAGTCAGGGAGTTCAGGGATCGATCGATCCCAACACAATACGAGGTGTGTGTGTGGAGCTTAGTTAGAGATGGGCGAGTCATAGATAAAGCTGGAAAAGTCCATTGCATTATAGGTTATTAAATACCATAAAGCTGTCCAGAACCAGTGTGACAATGTATTTTAGATAGGCCTGTTTCAAAACTGGTTTTACAATAGATTTTCATTCAAAACTATTTCATAGTCTAATTTTACAGCTAGCCAGACCTTTGCCAGATGATGATTTTGATTTGTCAAGTTAGATGGCAATTCACACATTCTTTTAACGCTTGCTGCTGAATTTCTGCAGACTACATTTTCCATGGGCTTTAATTCTAGATATGCTGAGTATCTTTAAAACAATTTGATCGAAAGTTGTTGGTGGCTAAACCACCAACAACTTTCAGTCAAATTGTTTCCAAAATATTCACCGTATCCAGTCATTAAAAATTGAAATTATTGTCCGGTGGCTTGCAGCAGTCAGGCAGTTAACTAAAACACTTAACCCCAGCCCTGTCAACATCACTGTTTACTTTTCTTTCTTGCTGTATGCTATCTGACTGGTATTAGAAGGCATAATCCACCCACCCTTACCCACCCTAGACATCTCCCCAGCAAGAGCATTTATGACATTCACACCTTTTAATCCCTGTACAAAGTAAGCACTTATTTTTCAATAGTCATCCACTGCTCACTCCGACTCCATTGAAGTATGCAAGAGCTGGCAATGTGAGGGAGAGCAGGGAGTCACATCGTGTTTGCTCATCACTGCATACTGATAACTAAACATAGCTTTGCTATTAATGATGTAATAAGTAACTGTACAATGACTGTAATACATTCGCATTCTTGTTCTAGAGCCGGTCCATTTAATGCATTGTCTTAAGCATACAATGTACTTTTCTCCAAAGCATAAATCTGTTAATTAACCGGGAACTTTCACTTTTGGCACAGATTTTACTTAGTTATGAAACACTGCATATAATTTTCCATTTTATTTCTTGATGCCTATTTATACTCTAAGCTAATACGCTTTTCTTGCTCAGGTGTGCCAGCTGAGAAGGTGGGGCAAGAAGCGGCAGATATGCTTTTGAACAACTTGGAGCATGGTGGATGCGTTGACAATCATCTGCAGGACCAGGTATATGTCATTCTAGGTGTGGGTGTTGTAAATAGGTTTCTTAGGTTTTACTGTATCTAAAGATTATTCCCTCCATCAAGTGGATAATAATTGTTTTCTCTGTCTCTCCCACTATGCATACATCTGTCATTTTATCAAGGTGGTGATTTTAACATTTTCACATACAGTCACCTAGTGTTGGGAATTGGTACTATTTTTGTGATCGATGATTGGTTTTATATACTAACCGATGATCAATTAATAATTGATCATAATAGGTTCTCATTTTTTATCCATTTTGAATGCAGTAATTATAGCATGTTCACGGATAATTACCCCTTTCAAACCAAGTTGCAGGTAATAATAATAATAATTAATAATTTTAAAAATAATCTGTTGAATATTTTGAAACTAATTTGACTGGAAGCTGTTGGTGCCTTAGGCAGCAACAGCTTCCAGTCAAATAAGTTTCAAAATATTCAACATGTTATTGGTATCGTTGCTTTGAAATTAGCTTACTATTTCAGTGATGGAAGAATTAATGTCTTTGACTAAGGAGTAATACTATATAGTTGTAACAATTAAATTTAAATTCCTTTCCAAAATGTATTAATTTTCTAGCTTGACCAGTTAAAATATATTAATAAAGTCAATTTATAAACAACCAAAATCAATTTCTGAAATCATGATCGATCAGTTGGTTGAACATGTAAACCAATCAATCATCGATCAAATCGATTAATCGAAACAACACTACAGTCACCAAACATAGTGTATATATGTATCTTAGGATATCAGTGTCTCCGATAGGAAATGTAAATCACACTCAAAATAGCTTAACTATCTTTCATGGTTTTGATTTAAAAGTCTAGCAAATTTTGTGGTGGTGTGGCAGTAGCATCGACGTCCAATTTTCACTTAGCTCAACTTAGCAGAGCTTTCATATTGTATATTTGGTTACTCATACATGACACAATGATGTTGAGGTCAATTTCGAGGCTCATCTATGTAGGATTGCAGTCTTGTGATATGAGTGCATCTTCAACTAACATGTGGGGTGTATCCTAAGCGTTACTCTGTCTCCCTCTCTCTCTCTCAATTTATCTTAAACTTGTTCAGTCTTTATATTAGTAATAATAATAAGAAGAAGAAGAGGAAGATAGAGAATTACTCTCCATGATGTTGGATTTGTTTGTGTGTAGTTTTTGTGCCATCTGGGTCACTTCTTCAGCAATAGCTGTTGATCGCTGGCTGCATCACTGATCAGTTCTTGTGGAGTCACATGACAGCATTGATTGGTGGACCGCTGGCCTTCATCTCTGTTCATGTGTTGTTTGGTGTTTGAAAATTTCACTGACCATGACTTTCCTTTGCATAAGTTAGTCTCAATGTTGATGGTGTAGGCCATGGATGGTATGGCCAGTGTTTTATCTTTTCTCTCTCCGTCAAGACGGAATTGGCTTTGAGATGTTTCTTTATTCTGGTGCTGAGGTGCCTTTTGGGATACCAAGGATAAGGACCTGAGGAAGTTAAAGATTTTGGCTGAGGACAAGACACAATGGTCGAAAGCGAAGAAGGATTAATTGTAGCTGTAGGATGTTCCTACTACTACAGTCACAGAATACAGTAATTATACATATTTACCAAGCCAGCCTCAACATAACATGTGAAGGCATCTTTGAGAAAAATGGTGTGGGTGCCATAGCATTGGTCACCCTGAATCTTATGGATGACTCCAGATCTCATCGGTGGTGAGCTTGTCTTTAGGTCTGACTTCTTCTTTTCGATCGCTGGTATCACATTTGGAGAGCCGTTCTCAAGATGAAATCTGTGGTTTTCTGCAGTTCTTCCACAGGCCCATACTGTTTTTCAAGAAAAGAGGTTGACAAGGGCCAGATCTCTTCTCTCAGCAGCTGATACCTACTGCAACATTGAAGTATGTGCTCTGTGGTCTGTTCTGCTTCTCCACAAGGACAAGCGGGCGACTAGTTGCAATTTCACGGGGTTAACTGGTTTGTTGTACAGTGTTAATGTCATGTTCCCTGAAGAGTTTACAAACGTGTTCAGATATAGTCCTTGTATATACCAGTAATTCGACCATTGAAAGTTTTTTGTTCTTTTTCAATGTTATTGTTCAGTGACGTTATCATCTCTAAAACTCTGGTGTCTCAACTTAAAGAAGTCACTCTCGTAAAAGGTTGAATAATTTGACTGGACACTGCTGCCTTGTGCAGCAATATTTTCACTTCAAGAGTATACTTACCTCCCTAATACTTTTTGGATATTGCTAAATATCGGCGTTCACTCAATAAACACTCAGAATAAAAACAGTTAGGTGCCCCTACTGGGCAGGTAGACAGAGGGTAGTCCGGCGGATGCCAGCCCCACCACCGCGCATGCGCCGACTACTACTTCCTCGTTGCTAATTTATTGGCAGAGAGAACACATGTCTTATGCTTTGTGCAATTTTCACGGTTCAACGCGACTTAATAAGCCTTAAGAGTGTTTATATATTAGAAGATAAAGAACCTGGATATGTCAGAGAGAGTGGCTTCGCCGGAGGATGGTGCCGGATCTTTATATCAGGTGATTTCTAATATATTCAGCGAGTTTTCCACGGTGTAATGTGTTTCCGGGACTCACGTTTACCGTGATAAGTGCCTGTTTTAGTTGTTTTATTTCAACATGGTGCTATATAAGACTAATCTCTCTCTGTGTTTATGTCCACAGGTCTTTGGGAGGATATGTAATGGACATCACAGCATCTGAGGTTTTGTTTCTCTCCACCAAGATTCCATTTCCTACTAATACTGTTAGGTTATCTAACCAAGATTTTTATATCCAGTGAGTCGGAGGCCTAGTATAAAGGTCTTCTCACTTTGCCCTTTTGATCCAATTCCTTCCCCAATGAGGTGGAGAGAGTTAAGAGGCGTACAGTTGGTGGAGTGCTCCAGTTCATTACGTTGGATGGTTTGTTTATACAAGGTATCAGGTATCTAAGTAATGATATGAGGTGAGGTTAATTATGTAAAGAAAATTAACTTTGATTGCCATTGTTATCGTTGTGTATCTGATGGTTGTGTAGTCTGAATAACCATTCTAACATGTTCTGGTTATGTATACAATTCGTCCGCACACCTTGTTGTTGGTTCGGATCGATTTATTTCTGTCATGGGATCATGACGTCATAATCAGCCTTGCTATTTATTAACAATTAATGTTTTGTCCAAAGCTGGTTTTGCTCAATTATTGATCTTTATGATCATTTCCCTCTCTTTTAATTTGGTTTTGAGTTTCTAACCTTAACAAAATTACTCATTGTCCTCGTCCTTTGTCCTGTTTCAGAGACCTGGTTGTTCGTCATGTGGACGTTTCCTGAAGGATCGTTTTGTGCCCCACCTTTGCTTTGGTTGCAGTCCCTGTGGACCATTGCTTAAGTGTGATGTATGCAAGCATTGGGGGTGGGGGGGGGGACTTAATGTCTGAATTTCTATCTTTACAGGCGAAGGACACGGTAATGGAGGAGGAGAGGAAGTCGAAGAGAGAGGATGTGAAGGGTAAGAGGAAGGCCTCGTCCGCGGTGGACATGGAGGCCTTCCGGACCGAGATGTTGGGAGAGATGAAGAGGACGATAAAGGATTTGGTTCCAGAGTTGCTACGTGGCATGCTTCCTGGTCCAAATCCTTTGTCGTCCTCGGCATCTGCTTTCGGGCAGGTAATCCCTGCCTCTGAATCACCTTTCCGTAGGCCGGTTCCGTTGTTCGACGATTCAGAGGTGGCCCCATTAGTGGGGATGATCCACGACCCTGGCAGCAGGCTTGGTGCCGCGCCGAGGGGTCGTGGACGGCTGTCGCTGGACCCCGCGGGCTGCTTATCAGTCCATGGGTATCCGCACGCTGCGGGTGCCAGTACCTCCTATGGCACCTTTCCTGGCCAGTCTGGGTTAGCTCTCTTTGCTGACCCGGAGTCTAATCTTTCTGGCCAGGAGGAAGAGGATTACCTGTTAGGCTCGCCGTCTGGGGACGTGACCATGGATTATGACGTCTGTGCACCCCTCGTGGGGAATACAGGCGACAAATTCCATGGCTCTACTCACGCAGGAGTAGAGTTCACGGCGCAGAAGGTGGCCCTGGCCGATGCTGATGGCCAGCTATACTGCATACCTCGGCTTGCCAAGAGTATCGCTGGTGCTGGCCGGGGCCGTGGTGGGGCGTTATCTGCCCCGCGCTCTACCACGGCGCCTGCTCCTGGTCAAGCCAGTCAGGTTAGCATGCCTGTTCTTTCGGGCCCGCATGCTTTCCCTGGCTTGCCAGGGGTATCAGCTTATCCGCCGTCAAGCTCTGCTGCTTGTGCTCAGGAGGAAGACGAAGGCCCCCGTCTTGTAGAGCGCTCGCAGCTAGCCACGGAAGAGGATTGGTCGGACGCTTGCCAGTGGCTGGTAAGTGTTCGGCCAGATCTGCCCGTGGAGCAGTCGGCTAGCCAGCGTGACCACAGGCCGTGGTTAGCTGGTAAAGCTACTGCTACCGCCATGCCATCTCTGCCGCTGGCAGAGCATGTCGTTGACATGTTCGAGGCGGCGGAGACGTCCATTAAGGCGAATGGGCGTCTCGCGAAGGCCCCTCGCGTGGTAGCAAGGCGCTGCCGCATCGTGCCCCTGGACTACCAGAGGTACGGTGTGGTACCCAAGCCCAGCGTGGATGACCTCGCAGCTTTGGGGGAAGATGCGCGGCCAGGCTCCCGTTCTGACATGGGAGTCTTGTGTTCGAACGCGTTGCGTTCGGCCAATGCCGCGTTGTGCGATGCGGAGGAGAGTGGGAGGGCTTCGATTGCCGCTCTGTCCCACGTCTCACAGCTGTTACAAGGGGTAGTAACGGCTTCCGCATCGCGCCAGCCGAGCCGGTCACAGTCCAGAGAGCCATCCAGGATGGTATCAACCTGGCTTTGGACTGTATGACTCGGGCGGTGACCAGGAGTGTCCGGGCGTGGCGCACATTTGCTTTGGACAATTTGTGCCCATCCCAGGACCTGTATAATAGGCTACTGCGTATGCCTATGACAGGTCCTGGTCTCTTTGGAGGTGAGGGATGTAGGCACCTCCAGGAGACGGTTACTCTGGTCAACAACCAGAGGGCGCTGCACGAGCAGTTTGAAGTGCTCCGTCGGGAGCGCGTTCGCGCCGCACCCCCTGCGTATCGTCCCCTGCAGGCTCGAGGTGGAGGTGGCCAGGTCAGAGGCCACCCACCAGCGCAGCGTCGGCCTAGGCTGCGTGCGATTCGGCCAGCAGTGAGGGGCGGCCAGGCTCCTCAGGCGCAGGCAGCCACCCGCGCACCGAGGTGCGCGCGGTGCTGGGCGTGGCGCGCGAGGATCTGGTCGTGGTAATCGTGCCTGATGGGCCGGTTACCGCGGTGAGAACCACTCCAGTGTTTCTGGCGAAGGAGACTACCACTCTTGCACTCCTTATGTCCACCTCTCTCCCTAGGTGGACCGGTGGGAGGCCGTTTGGCCAACCACATGCAGGAGTGGGAACGGTTGACTTAGGACCGTTTAGTCTTGCGATGGCTTTCAGTCGGATATCATCCCGATTGGATGACAGGCCCGCCGTCGCGAATGTCTCTAGTGCCAATCTGGACTCCAAAACCGAGAGATCCAGATCAAAGGTTGTGTATCGAGGAGGAAATAAATTCCCTTATACAAAAAGGAGCTATTCAACCGCCACAAAAGTGTCCGGGCTTCTATTCAACCGTGTTCTTAGTAACAAAAAACACCGGAGGGTGGAGACCAATTCTCAACCTCAAGCCGTTGAACAGGTTCATAGAGATGCCCAGTTTCAAGATGGAGACTGTGCGCTCGGTGTTGGCGGGGTTAGAGAGGGGAATGTAGACAGCTTCAATAGATTTGAAGGATTCTTATTTCCACATTCCCATAGCGAGGAGTTTCCGTCGCTTCCTGAGATTTGCATTCCAGGGCAGACAGTGGGAATTCAGGGTATTACCCTTCGGAATTTCCACCGCTCCTCGGGTTTTCACCCGTGTGGTTCTTGCGATCACTGCATACCTCTGCAGGAGAAGCATAGCAGTCCACACGTACATAGACGACTGGCTGTTAAAAGCACACAACCAGGAATGTTTATCGGCCAATCTGGAGATTGTTTTGAAAACTCTCACGGATTTAGGCTGGATGATAAATTTTCAAAAATCAGAGCTGACTCCATCCCAGAAGTTTGTTTACCTGGGGATGTTCTTCGATCTAGAGACAGGATATGTTTATCCTACTCAGGAGAGAGTTCAGAAACTTATCTCAGTAATTCAGTCAGTGTGCGACAGTCGTCATGTCCTGGCACGGGTTTACTTGAGAATGCTGGGGTTGATGGTTTCATTGGAACCGGTCATTCCTCAGGCCGCCTTATGCAGGCGGCCGATCCAGTTATTTCTCATGACACAATGGACCCAGAGTACAGGTTCGCTGGACTCGAACGTGTCAGTGTTGGCGCCTCTGATTCACCACCTGCAATGGTGGTTGAACACGGAGAATCTCTTGGTGGGGGTTATGCTAACCCCTCCCCACCCTCAGGTGACTGTATACAGATGCATCGATGGAGGGCTGGGGAGCTTGCCTGGAAGAATCCACGATATCAGGGCTTTGGAATCTGGAACAGTCAAAGGAACATATCAATCTACTGGAGCTAAGAGCAGTAGTCCTGGGCCTGGAACATGTATATGCATACGCATTCCCTCCAGCAATCCTGATTCCAAAAATTCTTCAGAAAATCAGACAGGAGGAATGCCAAGTGCTTCTGATCGCCCCGGACTGGCCAAGCCAAGCCGATCATGGTATACGTATCTGTTGGACCTTCTGGTCTGCAATCCGGTTCCTCTGCCTCTGATGGACGACATTATCTTCCAGGGCAAGGCCCTTCACAACAATCCGTCAATGTTCAGATTGACTGCGTGGATGTTGTCAAGGAATCTAGAATTAAGGAGGGCTTTTCTGAGCAAGCAGCCATGTTTATGGCCAAAGCCAGGAGGGGGTCAACCTCCAGAGCATATAATTATAAAATCAACAGATTTGCAGAGTGGTGCTCAAAAAGATGTATTGATCCAATGGATTCATCTATTCAGGTAGTAGCTGATTTCCTCTGTCACCTGTATGATGCCTATAGCCTCAAGCCTAACTCTATTGCTGGATATAAGTCAGCTTTAATGACTGTTATTCCTTGCTTGGCTAAGAGGGGAAGTGATGAAGTAAGTACATTAAATGTATTAATTAAAGGCATGGGCAATCTAAGACCAAGGAATCCCCCGGTGATTCCTTCTTGGAGTTTATCGCTAGGGCTTCAGGTACTAGGTGATAAGCCTTTTGAACCACTTAGTTCCATTTCTATCAAACTGTTAACTCTTAAAACTGTATTTTTAATTGCTGCGGCCTCGGCTAGGCGTAGGAGTGAGATTCATGCCTTATCAGCCGAGGATGACCGTTTTGTGGTTACAGGGGAAGGCCTTAAGTTATTACCTAGGATTAATTTCTTAGCTAAGAATCAGTCTTTGAAATATCCAGGTCAACCTATTTTTTTGCCTGCTTTAACTAGATATGATCCTAATTCTAAAGCATGGTGTCCCGTTCGGGCGCTACTTCGGTACAAACAGCGTACTTCAGAGTGGCGGACCGATCAGTCAGCGTTATGGTTGTCATATATTGAACCCCATGGCAGGGCGTCTAAGGACACCATTTCCAGGTGGATTGTAGAGTGTATCCAATTTTGTCATAAATCTGCCACTGGTAAGCAGGTTGACATAGCCAAGGCTCACAGTGTCCGCGGCGTAGTGACTTCCACTGCCCTATTTAATGGGGTCCCTGTGGATGACATTATGTCCGTGGCTCAGTGGCACTGTGAGTCAAGTTTTACAGACCATTATCTCCGTGACACCTCGAATCCTCTCGCCTTGTCGATTTTGAAAAAATAATCGCTTGTATGTTTTTTGAGGAGGGTTTCCTCATTGCTTATATACTTCACAATTAACTAATGGTAACAACCACTTTTTGGGACTGCATCGGTCTTCTCCACTGGGAAGAGGATGACAGCTGCCAAGTTCAACAAGGTCAGTCTTGTTCATGTGTTGTTCATTGTTGATTGTATTGTCACGTTACCCGTTGTTATTAATATGGTGATGGTTTGTGTTTTGATGTGGTTCATCATTGAGAGTATACGAAAATGGAGCCTTTTCGTCTCTGTCCTATAGTACATGGCACTGGTATGTAGAGAGCGTATAGGACATTGAGGTCATTCTAGTCTTCCTCCCAGGAAGGAGGGGGGGGGGGGGAGAGCATATGACATTCGGTCATCTCATCCATCGGTTGGTGTTAGCCGATGTTCATCAAATCCTGACTGTGTTTTCACACAGTTTCAGACGTTTAAGTGCCTTGAACGCGTGAAAGCGCATAGGGAAGAGCTGTCTTTTGACCTCGCCTCCCTCCTGCCAAATTCCCTGTCGAATTCTGGCAATATCAAAAAGTATTAGGGAGGTAAGTATACTCTTGAAGTGAAATAAACGAAATCAAGGATTTCTTTTTTCACGAGAGAGTTGATACTTACCTCCCTAGATACGGACCCGGCCTCTCCACCCCACAGAGGCTCGGTCTTCAGGCTCTTAATAGTTGCATGTGTGTCAGCCAATAAATTAGTCAGAGGAAGTAGTAGTCGGCGCATGCGCGGTGGTGGGGCTGGCATCCACCGGACTACCCTCTGTCTACCTGCCCAGTAGGGGCACCTAACTGTTTTTATTCTGAGTGTTTATTGAGTGAACGCCGATATTTAGCAATATCCAAAAAGTATTAGGGAGGTAAGTATCAACTCTCTCGTGAAAAAAGAAATCCTTGATTTCGTTTAGTTCAGCCTTATGCAGCAATAGATTCAAATTAAATTGGTTTTAAAGTATTTAAACTGAATACATCCTGTAGCATAAAGAATATGATGTACTTGACCTGTGTAATGGAAATGGTTATAATATATGATAGAATTTAATCCTTTAAAATGGTCGAGATTGAGTAAGAAAATCTAAATTCATGCTTATTAAATGTCCATTTGTGGGTCACTACACACCAGTCATTCCAGTTTCTAAGCTTTCAAGAATATGCTTCTCTTGTCCTGCAGATGGGCATTCTTCGAGACCTCCGTAGAAACTCTTGGCGGACTTGACCGTTAAACGGTTAATCGTTTATTTTTTGCTCCTAATGCTTGCAGGTTATAATCTTGATGGCATTGGCTAAAGGAAAGTCGTATGTACGCGCTGGTCCAATAACATTGCATACAGAGACAGCCATTCATGTAGCACAACTTCTAACAACAGTAAGTCTTAGTCTTGGTTATAGTAAGCTATAACTGGTTCATTGTAGGAAAACAGTGTTATTATGTGTTTGTATGTGGCCAATGGCCAATGATGTGCAACATCACCCCGATGTAAATGATGCCTTTACACAGCATTGTCAGATTCCTACCAAGTTTGTAGAGCATGCTAACAGTACCATGCACAGACACCCACTCACTCACTCACTCTCACTCACTCACTCACTCACTCACTCACTAATAATGCCACTGATGAAAAGCTGCCAAGATATATTCACTTGCCAGGTTACCTGATGTTTGTGTCTTTTACAACAGAATACTATTTATACATTTGACCACAAAATTTGAAATCTGACAAACAGTCAAATTTCACAGGTACCATTTCCCCATATATTAGACCCATTTTTACTGTTTTCAAAGGTGTGCATCATGGGTGTGTTCCATATCCAAGAATATAGATTAGACTTATTTCTTGCTTAGATTTCCATGTCAGATGGCAATTCTGGATGGCATTTCTGGTGCAAAAATAGCTGGAATTAGTCGCTTTGTGTCTAAAATCGACTCTTCTGTCGATTGACTTTGTGTAGCATGCTAATAATAACGACTGAGTTACGAAATCGATCTACTTTGAAGAGAACTGTGACCTATATCATTTGCTTAGAAAATGAAATCGATCAGCTGATGTTGACTATTTATGGAAGCTTATGTTTGAAAATTCAGTGAAAAATTAAGAGATCCCAGAAATGTTCGAAAGGATTCCTTTCAACACACAATGATGTGTTTCTGATGGCATCTAAATTTTGCAAGTCCAGGCGACCTCCCACCTAGAAATCTAGTGGTCACAACCTGAAATCTAGGGGTCCCGAACTGAAATCTGTGTTTCTCCTGCAGTTTTTCTCAGCATTGCTAAAATTAAAAAGTACCATAGGCTCACAGCTATGAATTATAGTGGTCCCATGCTAGATTTTGTGGGTAAATTTGTGCAAAAAATTATTAAACTAATTTAGCATTTAACAATCATAAAAGATTTTCGGGGGTCCCATGGGACCCACTGCCACAATTTTTGGGGATCCCACATTGTATTTTGTTGGTCTATTCCCCAAAAGGACCCTTATGAGAAACCCGGACACCATACATACTCAATTGGGTATCAGTTAGGCCTAAAAGGGTCTATAGTACAGTACTTGGTCACCATAATGCAATAATAATACAGTATAATAATACAGTAATTTCTGAGTTGCAAGTCGAAACCACAATGGATTAATACACTTTTAGCTGTGACCTCCCATCCCTAGCTAAGCTCCGTCCACGTGTTGCCCATGTTGGGATCGATCAAATCCTGAACTCCATGAATCTCAATTTCCAGTCAAATTATAATGTTTATTAACTCTTTAACACATATCAGCACAAAAAACGGCTTCTGCAGTGGTCTTGTAAAATGTCCATTTGCGGACCAAGAGAAGCCTATTTTTTTTAATTTACCACTGTAATGACTGGCTCGATAACTGAGCCAGTCATTCCAGTGGTAAATCTTTAAAAAATAGTCTTCTATGAGAAAATTGAATTTTTCTTGAACAAATTCAAAGGTTGAAGGTTTAATTAGTAAAGATATAAAATTCATACAGATGACAGATTATTAAGAGATCGTGAAGGACTGATATGCCATTCATGATGTATTTTAATGGTGACATCAGCCTACTCATGACTTATTTTATTATGATGTCATATAATTGACTGACAGATTAGATTATTGCAGTCGACTCTGCCGAGTACTCGCTCTAAATCATCTAAAATGTTGAATTGCAACAGATTCCTGAAATCATGTGATTTTGTATATTTTCACGACATCATAATATGTCAGATTTTATTAAGAATTTTGATTTAATAAATGATGGTTATTGCAGCATACCTAGTATTTGGGTGGTTCCAAGTAATACGTTCACTCACTGATGCTTGGTACAGTATACATTGAACATCAGGATTTTGTCCAGGGGAAAAGGTGTCCAATTTTCAAGTTATTGATGTTTTTAAAACGCTTCAAAGAGTTGATTTCAACTTTTGAAATATCCTCTCTCAGAGATTTGGATTTGGAAAACGTGCAGCTTTTGTCCTATTACAAATTGTGGCTTGGAATCAGAGTTTGCGGGCGAGGATGATGATGATGTTTACTCGTTACCAGACTCTACTTATACCCTAGGCATTCTATATATGAGAATATGGATGTTTGAGGAGCTTTTGGGTCAACATTTTGTTCTAATGTATGGGAAAAATGGTACTTAAGTACAAATATTTCTAAATAAATAAATTTGTTTACAACTATCCTAAATGTTGTTTGTTTTTGTTTTTCAGGCTACATTTAATGTTAGTGAGCAGAATGACGGATCATGTATTATAGAGTGCGATGGAATTGGACTAGAAAATCCGTATTTATGAAAAACACTAAAAAAAGAGATTGTCTGTTCTCTAGTGCTATCCAAATGACAGTCTGCTGCCTATTACAACGGGTTGTGACAAACTGAACAATTATTATGCACATTTTGAAGCTATATATACATATGGTTACAGTAAATGACTGACTTAACAGTACTCACCTTTAGGTTAACAAGTTCGTTATGAGAATATCTCTGCCAAAGATTTGGGTCGTATAGCATTAATTTATGTAGCATATAGTTAGGTAGTAACTCACACATCTGAAATCAGGGCATAATTTATCAGGTATCGCAGCTCAATTTGCTACACATATTTAAGCAGTTGCTATACATTCTACAACACGCATAGCTGTATCTGCTATGCAAAATTTGTACGCGATTGCAATTTATCATTGATTTTCAAAATTCTATCATTAACCCGTTTAACAACAAATCCCTGAAAAAGTACATTCTTTACAAAGTATATCATATTTTATTGAATATTTTGAAATTAATATTACCGGAAGCCATTGCTGCCTACGGTAGCAATGGCTTCCGGTCATATTAATTTCAAAATATTCAACAGCTTTCCTATTTGTTCGCCCTGACATTGAGATACAGGGATTAGGCAGCAATGGCTTCCAGTCGTATTAATTTCAAAATATTCAACAGCTTTCCTATTTCTTTGCTCTGAGATTGAGATACAGGGAATTTACCGGTGAAAGAGTTGATTGCTATATATTTTTGCCGATAGCTATACGATTTATAGTTTGCATAGCAATAATACATGCTATGCAAATATCAAATTCTAAATTATCCCCTGGAAATTAACTGGAAAGTAACCCGTTCGATGGACATTTCTCAACACCATTGCATAGGCCTATTTGAGAGCATACATTGAAACAAATGTAAGTTTACAAACTACGTTGATAAGAGCAATTTCTGCCCCTGTTCTATTAAGAGAAATTTCTGCCTCTGTTCTATTAAGACACACAGTCTTCTTTTCGTTCGCTGATCATACCGCCAGTCCTGTAAGTGACTATCGACATGATCATAAGTACAAGGTGATAATTGTAACTGGAAGTTGTAATACTCTGATGTCAAAATTACAAATTTTCGAATTAAATTTAAAGATAAACTGGTGTTCATTTTTCAACAGATTTAGTGGAATATGTTGCTGTCGTAGACAGCACCATCGTCCACCAAAATTGTTGAAAATGTACACCAGTTTCATTGTTACCGTAAATGATGGTATATTGATGCCAGAGTGGTAAGGCTTAAAAACAATAATCGTTAGAGATAGATCAGGATTGACTGGTAACTAATTAAATCCTTTGACGGGCTAGTACCTCATCCAGCTTAATGGACCTTTCCAGTTTTAGCTATGCCATGCCCGTCTCTAGTTAAGATCCACCCACACTTCACTCGTGTTGGGATCGATCGATCCCAGAACTTCCTGACAATTACTTTCCAGGAAACTGTACAGGTAAGCTGTTGAACAGCTTGAAACTAATTTGGCTGAGTGCTGTTGTAGTAAAGACATACAATTCGTATAACAACGCTTAGCCCGTCTTCATGCGTTTGTGATGTACTTATCGACGTCATTGATTATGACGTCATCCTCCACGCAACAGCGCCCAGTCAAATTAGTTTCAAAATATTCAACAATATTTATTAAATAGTAAGGCCATACAATTCATACAACAACGCTTAGTCCGTCTTCAATTATGCGCTTGTTACTTATCTACATCATTCATGACGTCATTGATTTTGAAGTCATCCTACACATCACGTAGTTGATTATGATGTCATATGATGGATGGATAAGCTGGAAGGTCTATTTCAAGCCCTGGTTTGAGTAATTGTGCATGTACTGTTTAGCTACTCGTATCAGTTCAAAGTGTTAGCACATCAATTATCTCGTTATTACTCTCCTGACTTTACAAAAACGGGCAGATTATATTTCTGCTGCAATAAATGTGTCTGTGCATCCATGCAGATTTTGTTTTTTTGTTTAATAACTTGGTTTCTACTTAAAGTATGCTGATGAAACTCCTATTTGTGAGTACTAGCTAGACAATGGGGTGATAGGTCATCAGGCTAGGAATAAACTTATATTCCTTCAGTCAGTCTATCCTATCGTATAACTTTCCAACCATGTGTGGTGATGAGCATGTGATAATTTTTCCTTTTCATTCTAAGTTACCCTTCAGTTAGATTATGTTGATGAAAGTTGTGGGCAAGTTGTACGTGTGGCTAGGTAGAAGTACAAAATCCTTTGTGGTCAGTATGGAATGTGTGTGTGTGTGTCTGTGTGTGTGTGTGTGCGTGCGTGCGCAGATGTATTGTTTTTTCTATAAAAACTTGGCCTCGACTTGAAATATTTTGATGAACCTTCATGGTTAAGTTGGTTATGAGGCGTGGAAGAAGGAAGGCTCTTCCTTTTTTCAGTACGTCCTTCTATGGATATATCTCGTGGGGAGATTGTATGATTTTATCTAGCTTGATTGTGTCAATCACTATCTCACCTGACATAAAATTTAAAATTGTGTATGTATTGGTGGATGGGTGGTGGGTTTTTTTAATATTGAAAGCTGTCTTAAATCTTCAAATTCCTTACATCAATATCATTCTCAAAATGAATACAAGCTTGTATGCAAAAGTGAATTGAATAATGTATACACCGTTTAACCATTTAATGGCTAAATTTGGTCAAGAAAATTAAAAGATTTAATTATTGAATATCCATTTACAGACCAAGAGCAGACTATTTTTGAAAAGTTACCACGTTAATGATTGGCTTGGTTATCGAGCCAGTCATTCCGGTGATAAATTTTCAAAAATAGTATTCTCTTGTCCTGTAAATTGACATTCTTCAAGACCACTGCAGAGGCCGGTTTTGTCCGGCTTCTGCATGAGAGGGTTAAATGGTGAAATTATGAACTAACAGAATAAAAAGGTTACCAGTTGCAATCAGCATCACAGATTGACTGGATCCATTGCGTGTAATTCTTGGTTCCAGTAAGATTTAAATGTCTTTTGGAGAATACTGTTCCTGCTGTATTCAAAGTCATTGGGAAGGATTTTGTGTAAGGTGGACACAAGAGTGTCATGTGCTGGAATATTAAAATGTACTGTAACACTTATGTCTTTGTTATATTAATATCCCTATTGTCTTTATTATGTACCCTTAATGCCCAAGCCAACAGAAAACATCCCTCTGTCGATGTCTTGAATGTTGACCATTTGCAGGCCAAAAGAAGACTATTTTTGAAATTTTACCATTGAAATGACTGGCTCTGTAACTGATCCAGTCAGTCCAGTTGTAAATTTTCAAAAATAGCCTTTTGATCTGTAAATGGTCATTCACAATGCAATGATTTATATTTTCTTGACAAATTGTGACCGTTAAGGGGCTAAGACTTACCTGGATCTCTGATATTGGGCTCTTTCGATTGGCCTCGGGTTGCAACACTAGAGTCGTGTTGTTGCCATGTATGATTGATGTTTTTGCGAAAATTCATTTGCGCGAGTTCTGCGACACTTGTGATGTCACATATTCAATTATGATGCTATAGACATTCTATGCCAACAACTCTTATAACGCAGGTTACGGACCATTACTGTGTTAATAATGGGCAGCCCAGAACCTGCATTATCACGATTGTTATTAAACTCTACTAAACTCGTACAAATGAATTCACCCCGACACTAGTGTTGACAACATTAGCCCAATTGAAAGAGCCCATTGTTTAGGGCATATGTTAATCCTGATGGAAATACTCCAGCCTTTTTGTCCTCACTAGTATGACCGTAGAAATGTCTGACGATTTCCATTTTATGTTCTTCATGTTTCTTATCTATAATGGATCAGTAATGACCAAGAGAACATGTGTCATACCATGTTACTAGAGGCAAGATCATGTGCAATGTAGAATGATACTAGCCAGAGTGACTACCTATATACCTGATGGAACTAGTATCATTGACTTGCATGTAATGGTCGAGATTGGTAAAAAAATAATGTCCATTTGCAGGCCATGAGGATATTTTTGAAAATTTACAACTTGAATGGTTATCAAGCCAGTCCTTCCTGTTTTACATTTCCAAAAATAGCCTTCTCATGGTTTGCAAATGGATATTATTTTTTTTTAAACACTGAAAAGGCTGGCTTTGGCATGGTTTGACCATTAAAGACCATCACCAGTCACAATGGCATAGTTATGTTAACATAGTTTTCTAGTACTATAGCTGATAATCATAATACTATTTATATAATACACCACCGCTTCCACGGGTATATAGTAATCACTTTGTGTGTGCATACATCCATCCATACGTGTATCCGTGTCTGCATCCATCCCCGATTCTTTGTCCAAACCGTATTTTCAAGTTTTTCACATTGCCACCAAACTTGGTATATGGATGTATCGTAGGCTGAGGGTGTGTCCTGTATCAAAAGTAGGTCACCATGATCTACCGATTATTCTTGTCTGGTCTGTAGGTTTTTGTATACAGTACCCAAACTTGGTGTGTGGATGCATTGTAGGATACAGTTGTGTCCCATATCAAAGGTAGTTCACCTTGATCTACTTTTCGTGGTTCAATAAACATCATAATTTGTATGTCTCCAATTTTTTGTCCAGATCATATTTTCATGTATAGTTACCAAACTTAATATACAGATGCATCATAGACTAAAGGTGTGTCATGTATCAGAAGTAGGTCAGTGTGCCCTACTTTTCCCCTGTTCCCGGTTATCAGGTCTATAGTTTCTAGAGACTTGTTTACTGTAGCCAAACTTGGTGTATTGGATGCATTGTAGGATAATGTTGTGTTGCATATCAGAAGTAGGTCAACCTGACATAGTTTTCATCGGTCACTGAGCATGATAGACAATTCTTGTCTGGGCTTTAGTTTTATAAAGCTTTTGTATATATTAACCAATCTTGGTGTGTGGATGCATTCTACTTGTAGTATCAATTCAAGATTCGCCCAACTTCAAGATTAATAGCATGCGTTCAGCAAAAAAGCAGGGATCCGCGGAAGGCGAATGTATCCTTTGTGATGCACTGCATCAATAATTCTACTTCGAATAATACTTACCAGATGTACTATTATGATAATGTCTATTATCTAGTCTAGCTCAAAATAAACAATTAAAACTCTGCACTCGCCTGGTCCTGCCCATACTGTGTCCGGGAATACCATAGCCCCAGGTACCGAGTCAATTCCCAATCACAGTCAGATTCGTCTATTTTGCGCTCTTGGAAAGTCGCATGTTTTGTTAGCTCAAAATTGTGCAATTTTAAGCGGATTTAAGCGTGTTATTCGTGAATCATCGTTGGCTTCATGGAGGAAAAAGGAAAATCATTACAGGGGCAGGTTGTATCAATCTAAAATTTATACATTCGTGCCATAATGACTGTTTGAAAGTTCCTTAAATTGGCACATTCTAAAATGGTAGCCATTGTTGGAGTCGCTCTGTACCCGTTAACTGTTTAGTTTTAATCCGGGTACTCGGTTAATTTCTCTTGCGACTCGGTTCCTTCCAAGATGGATGCGCCCTTAGCCAAGATGGCGGCGCCCATGATTAATATTTCACTTGGCTTGGCGTGTCTATGCGCGCTGTTTTACGCCGATTTTTAGTTCTTGCTTCATTGTCGAGGGTGTTTGTAGCGATCAGTGTTTATTTCTTGGCTGTTGTGTTTATTAATTTTCACTCAAAAAAGTTTCAAATATTTCGTGCCTAAAGGCTTGATTATCATTAATTTAAGAGAAAGGTAATGTTTCTAAGTAATTCTATTGCTCGTCATAGTTTGTCATGTGCAGCATTTTAATTCTTCTCTGTGTTCGCAGAAAGCCAAAAACCAGGACACGTGCCACAAATGCAACAGGTTCATGAAGCGCAAGTACTCTGGCCATCATTGTGTGGCTTGCGCTAAGTGCAAGGTGGGAAGTCTGTGATGTGTGCGCCAAGCGGTCGTCGGAAATGGTGGCGGAATTCAGTCGTGATCGTCGTGCACGCTTGGAGAGGATCACGAGGGACAAGGCGGCCAAGCTGGATCAGGCATCGATGAGAGGACTGGAAGGTCGTCTGAATGAACGTATGGATTCAGCACGGCATATGGGCGGCCCAGTTCAAGGCAATGTTTGAGTCATTGCAGTCCACGATCCCGACGATGCAGGCTGGTGCAGGGCAACCTTTAGGTGGTCCGGCTAGTTCTGCGGAGGGACGAGCACCTGTCCCTTCTCTGACCTAGGCTCAAGAGCCGACGGCGGAGGAGGAAGATCTTCTAATGGAAGATTCTGGCATGCCGGATATCTCGCTGACGGCTATGTCTAGTACATCCCAGGGATCTCCCTCAGGATTTGTACGGGTTTGCCAAGCGGGTGGTGATATCGACGTTCCATCGGGAATTTTCCACCCGGATTTCGTGCAACCCGTGTTGTCGGTGGAGCCGTGTTTTACGGTTCCTAGCGGCATCCCGGCGGTGTTAGGTGCGGCTCCTCTCGGAATGCCGGCACCTACCGTAGTAAAAGCGGCTGTGGTACCGGCTCCCGTGCTGGAGTCGATGGACTGCGGTGAATCCGTGTCCGGCGATTCATTGCACACTGGTGCCGCTAGTAGTCGGGCTATGGACGCACCTCATGTTGGCAGAAGTGCGGGCCATAGCTCTCGGCATGAATCGTCGGTGGCCTACTCATCCAATGGTGAGGAGGATGAAAACGGTAGTCCATTGATGGACGAATCCGCTTTCTGCACTGAAGCTGAATGGGTGCAGGTCCTTGGCTGGATGTCCGACCGTCTCGGGTTGGCATCGGATCTAGGATCTCAGCACGATCCGGCGATGGAACGGATGTCAGAGCGAGCGGCTAGTGCTCTGTCAAGTGGCTCTTCGGCCATGCCGACGCTCCCTTTGGACACGCAGACTTCCGACATGTCGGAGGTTGCGGCATATCGTCTGGTTCAGCCAGAGTATGCGTTGCCCAAGGCCCCGAAGGGGATAAGGAGTAGGGTCTGTTTTCCTGAGCAGGCCTACCATCAGTATGCCTGGGTTCCACGGCTTTCCGTCGGGGAGCGAGAGGCGCTGAATAGGCCGTTGGCTGGAAAATCTAAGGGGCGTTCTCGTCCTTTAGTTTCCCAAGCCAATAAAGATCCGTTCAATGAGCTAACGCTCATTGAAGATGCGGCGAGGGCAGCCATGGCTGCGCTCTCGCACGGATGTACCGTCCAGCAGGGTATGCTGACCTGCGCGGCGGAAGGTGGACAAGTGCTAGAGGCTGCTTCTGGAGTTGTTCGGGACACCATGCGCTTGTCCCAAGATTGCCTGGCCAGGATGATCACCAGATCGTTGGCAGAGCGACGGAGAATGGTTCTCGATTGTGTAGAACCAGGACCTGAGATGAGGGCTGCGTTATCTTCTGCACCTTTCATTGGTCCAGGCTTGTTCGGTGGCTCGGCACGACAAGCCTTATCCAAGGTCGCGTCAATGGTTGCTGAACAGGAAGTAGTCGGCAAGTCGTGGAAGTCGACTAAGAGGACACAGCCGCAGCAGTCCTATAAACAGCATCGGCACGAGCAACAGAGGCAGCGCCAAAGATCACCCTTCCATCCTAATAAGAGGCCATATGAGGATGACAGGAAGGGTGGCGGTTCGGGCCGCAGTGGTTACCGTAAGGATAACCGTGGTGGCGGATCCGGACCGTCATATTCCAAGAAGCTGCGGGGCGGCCGTGGAGGCCGGTCCTGACGGATTTCCGGCGGAATCAGTTCCGGTGACGTCAAGAACGAAGGGAGTCGAGGATCTTCACCCAAGCAATTTAGCGTCTTATCGTGCAAACTTGACCGCCAGCTGTGTGCAGATTCCTACCGTCGGAGGCAGACTTCAACTGTTCTCAAGCCAATGGGAACAGGTCGTGCGAGATTGTTTAGTCTGTCAGTGGTTAAGAAATGGCTACGAACCGGACTGGCTCATCCGTCAATCGTTAGTTCCATTAACATCGACTCCAGTGTGGACTCCCATTCCAAGGGAATCCGATCGTCTAGATGCCATTTGCTCAGAAATAGAATCTCTTCAGCAGAAGAACGCGATTCATCTAGTCCGCAAGCAGTCATCCCTGGGCTTCTATTCGATGATGTTCCTCATTCCGAAATGTACCGGAGGATGGAGACCAATTCTCAATCTCAAACCTTTGAACAAATTTATTCTTTCTCCCAAATTTCAGATGGAGACTGTAGCAGCGGTGATGACAGGGCTGAGAAAAGGCATGTGCGCAGTGTCGATAGATCTGAAGGGTGCATATTTTCATATTCCAATGTCAATTCCTTTTCAGAAATACCTTCGCTTTGCATTCCAAGACAATGTTTGGGAATTCAATGCGCTTCCATTCGGCCTGACCACAGCACCGAGGGTCTTCACCAAAGTGGTTCTCGCCATGACTTCTTATCTTCGCAGGAGAAACATAGCTGTTCATACTTACATAGACGACTGGCTGCTGAAGGCGGGGAATCCAGTCACTCTGCGCAACAATCTACAGGTAGTCCTAGCCTTACTAAAGGATCTAGGATGGAGTGTGAATCTAGAGAAATCAGAATTGACTCCATCCCAGGAGTTTATTTATCTGGGAATATTTTTCAATCTCAGGGACGGCGTAGCTTTTCTGGCGGAGAGCAGAGTCAAGAGCCTGATTGCAGTTCTGGAGTCAGTTTCTCTAGGAGCCTATCTGACGGCGCGCCAATTTCTCAGAATACTGGGTTTACTAGTGTCTCTGGAGAAAGTGGTTCCTTATGCGGTACTCAGGCGCAGGCCGATTCAGATGTATTTAATGTCATTCTGGTCTCGGAGAACGGATCCGTTATCTCTGAGGATACCAGTAAAAGAACCATTGATATTCCACCTTCAGTGGTGGTTATCAGAACAGAATCTCCTGCGAGGTGTTCCTCTACAACCTCCTCAACCACAATTGTCCATCTTCACAGATGCATCGACAACGGGTTGGGGAGCGGTATTGGACGATCAGTCAGTGTCATTGGAATGGGATCGGATCAATGCGCAGAAACATATCAATGTTCTCGAATTATTAGCAGTGACATTAGCACATCGAAAGTTTGAGAGCTTAATCCAAGACAAAATTGTCCTAGTGAGGACAGACAACTCAACAGTGGTGTCTTATTTAAACCGCCAAGGCGGGACGAGATCACCGGAGTTGTGCATGATGATTTGGAACCTTCTGCTGTGGTGCCAAGAGAGGAATGTTATTCTTCGGGCAGCACACATTCCAGGAAGACTGAACATCTTAGCGGATGCTCTCAGTCGAAGGACGGTTTGTCGTCCGACGGAATGGCAGCTCAACCAATCGGTAGCAGAGGTTCTATTCAAACATTTGGGCAAGCCAAATGTGGACCTGTTTGCGATGAAACAAAACGCAAAAATGGTCACATACGTGTCACCGATCCCGGACCCGCTAGCTCTAGCAGTAGACGCACTGGCGATAAGTTGGAAGGGAATGTACGCGTATGCGTATCCTCCAACGATACTCATCCCAAAAGTTATGGCAAAGATAAGAGAGGGTATGTGCCAAGTGCTGCTGATCGCCCCTTATTGGCCAGGCCGATCATGGTTTATGGATCTGCTGGACCTTCTGGTCTGCAATCCAATCCCTCTTCCAGACAGAAGAGATCTAATCTCTCAGAACAGGGGTCAGTACTTCCACGACAGACCAGAAATGTTCAAATTGACTGCATGGATGTTATCAAGCAACGTGCAATTAAGCGTGGCTTTTCTGAGCAAGCAGCGAAGTTTGTCGCTTCAGCCAGAAGAGGTTCAACCACTAAAACATATAATTATGGAATCAACAAATTTGCGGAGTGGTGTAAGGGAAGAGATATCGATCCCTTTTCTGCATCTGTTCAACACGTAGCAGATTTTATCTGTCATTTATACGAAGTTGACAAACTTGTACCTTCAACCCTAGCAGCATATAAGTCTGCATTAGCTTCAGTCATTCCCAGTCTGGCCATTGAAGGAGTGGAGAACGACACTTTAAATGAAGTTATTAAAGGAATGAGCAATCTGCGACCTAGACAGCCAATTCCTATCCCAGCATGGAATCTATCTCTTATTCTACAGGTTTTAGGGCATGCTCCCTTTGAACGGATTAGATCTATAGGCATTAAACTGTTAACTATTAAATCAGTTTTCTTGGTTGCAGCAGTGTCGGCGAGAAGGAGAAGCGAAATTCATGCGCTTTCTGCCGAACAAGACCGTTTTGTCGTCACGGGTGAAGGTTTAAGACTACTTCCACGTCTTTGTTTCCTGGCAAAGAATCAGTCACTTAAATATCCAGGACAGCCTATCAATTTGCCAAGTTTAACTAGACATGACCCAAACTCTTCTGCTTGGTGTCCTGTCAGATGTCTGAAAATGTATAAGAAACGTACTGAGGAGTGGAGAGATGACCCAAAATCTCTGTGGTTATGTCTCAAAGCTCCCATTTCTCGTTGGATAGTCGATGCTATTCAGATGTCACACAAAATCGCTACAGGATTGCAGATTGATCGTGCGAATGCCCATCAGGTCCGAGCACTAGCAGCATCATCGGCCCTTTTTAAGGGTGTCTCATTAGAGGAGGTGATGTCTGTAGCACAATGGCATGCCGAGTCGTCATTCACTGATTTCTACCTTCGCGACATCTCCAGCGCACTTAATCCGGTAGCCGTCGCCAATTTATCGAATCTGAACTAAGCCACATCCGACCACTATTTCGCACACATCACAATTTCTTCCACTTGCACTGAACAATGGCCATGCACATGACCTGAGAACGACCGTGGATTGGGCCGAGCTCCTGTGATGAACAAGAAAAGACCAACCACTCAAAATGGTGAGTGTTTACATTAATTGACTATAAATAATTTACTTACAGTCGAAATACCAGACTGTTTAGGTAAATAGTCTGGTGTAAGAGTATACTTATCCTCTCAAACAGACATTAGACTCATTCCAATTTGAAAAATTAATCGATATACTGATATTTTTTCAAAATTAGAAGCTGTAGTAGCTTCTTTGCACTCTACTGGACTGCCCTAGCTGAGACTTGGGGCTGACACGGGTCTGGTTGGTGTTGCATCCCCTTTTCGACAGCCCTCTGGATTTTGTGCAGACAAAAGAGGGGGGGTGGGGGGGGGGGGTGGGCGGGAGCACGGTCTAGACCATGAAAGTTTAGAGCACTCTATGAGTCAGATGGCAGAACCCAAGCGTATGCCAGGGTTCTAGTCTCTTCACAACCTTCTCTGTTGGATGGTAGATGAGGGCTGGTTCGAGCCTCACCTCCTCCCACCGGTATTTCTTGGCTGTTGAAATCTGGAGTTTATCATAATAGTACATCTGGTAAGTATTATTCGAAGTAGAATCAAAAAAGCATCCGCTTTTGTTTCTACGAGAATTCGTAATACTTACCAGATATACTATGGCCCTATCTCAGCCGCCCCGCTGAGGTGAGGCTGAGCTGCTATCGCTGTTTGTCAAGGCAAATATAACACGAATCTGACTGTGATTGGGAATTGACTCGGTACCGGGGGCTATGGTATTCCCGGACACAGTATGGGCAGGACCAGGAGAGTGCGGAGTTTTAATTGTTTATTTTGAGCTAGACTAGATAATAGACATTATCATAATAGTACATCTGTTAAGTATTACGAATTCTCGTAGAAACAAAAGCGGATGCTTTTTTGAATCTCCTAGTTTCTCTGTCTTTAAGTAAATATTATCAGTTTGAATTTTGGTGCTAAATGTATGGGATTAGCTAGTCTTTTTATTATACACTAAACCTTTATTGCTCGTTTTATTTATGTCTTATGTTGACTAAAGACACCCATCGTGCATTGTATTAGCATGTGCAATACCCCATGTATATTAACCACTATACGCAACAAGACTTCTTAATTACCATATTCAGAAACCTAACTTGAATATTCCATTTTCCTCCTAGGCATAACCTTCCCGCCCCTTCTACTTCCACTGTCACCCAAGTTAGGAACTATAAATGTGGAAGACATAGTGACAGACAACATTGTAATACTCATCCACCAGGTGCAAGGCTAACAATAGCTATTATTAGCCTCCCACCTGGAGGAGGAGTATTACAATCTAAAAAAACAGTGACTGTTTTTAGATTACCCCATATGAGCTTATGCCATGGTGACTCCATAGGCCATCCATCCATTTGTCATCTGTCCCACAATGTTTTTTGTAAATAACTTCTCAAGAACCACTGGGCAATTATCACCAAATTTGGCAGTAATTTTACCGTTTGTTCCTCTAAAAAAAGTTACATTTTTGAAAATGTGTCAAAAATAAATTGTTAGTGTTGCATTACATTAAAAATTCTTTAAGTAAACCTTATTTCAAGAGCAATTAGTAAGACATTCAAGTATAGTTGAAATATGAGGGTGGTCCAGTGCGTTTAACATGATAAATTTCTGTAGGCTACCAATTTTTAACATTAAAAAATAAAGTAACCTATATATATTTTTGTAATACCCCCTAGCATTCCTATAAGATAGATATCAAATTATTAGTAATACACATGAATGGAACATTTAGCCAGAGGTTAATTCATACACAGAGCATTGATTTATAATTTTGCTTGTTCGCAGAATTCTGGAATTAGGTTACTTTTTTAACAGAAATGAAATTTTAACTCAAAGGTTAGAAAGTATACAAACAACTATAACAATTAAATCTTTTGAGCAAAATCGGTGTAAAATTGACATCTCTACTCCATTGTGAAACTCATCAATGAGTCTGTATCACATCTACCAGCACAATAAATCGCCGTCCCCAAATTCAACAATAAAAATGTCAAATATTCCGTCTCTGTCAAATATTACAGAATTCACCGGGAACCTTCTCCTTAACGATTTGACCGATTTCAACCAAATTTGGCTGGAAGGATCCTATCCTGGTACTATCCAGATCTTCTATTCATAACTTTGATTGGTCCATTTTTTGGGTGAAAATCTTAGATTTTATGAGAAGTTTACCAGATTGTCAAAATGCTACTCCTTAGCTTCTTGACAAGTTTCAACTAACTTTGCCTGGAAGAATCCTATAGTAGTAGGCTCTAGAATTTCTATTCAGCATTTTGATTGGTAAAAAATGTTTTTGTGAAAATCTTAGATTCTATAAAGAAATTTACCGGAAAGTGTCAAAAGGTATCTCCTCCATAGCTTCTTGAAAATTTTCAAATAAATTTGATTGGAAGGATCACATAGTAGTATGCTATAGATCTATTCAGTATTTTGATTGATAATTTTTGGGGGGTGAAAATATTAGATTTTATAAGAAATTTACCGGAAATTGTCAAAATGCTACTCCTCCTTGGCTTCTTAACAGATTTCAACTAAATTTGCCTGAAATGATCCTATAGTAGTAGGCTCTGGAATATGTATTCAGATTTTTATTTGGTCAATTTTTTTGGTGAAAATCTGATTTAGTAAAAGATTTACACGAAAGTGTCAAAATGCATCTCCACCTTAGCTTCTGGACAGATTTCCACCAAATTTTCCTGGCAGGATCCTATAGTCACTGTGGTAGGCTCTAGAATTTCTATTCAGAATTTTGATGGGTAAATCTTTTGGGTGAAAACCTTAGATATTGTAACGGATTTACTGCAAAGTGTCAAAACATTTCCTCCTTGGCTTCTTTACAACCAAATTGGGTTAGAAGGATTCAATGGAGATAGGGTCTAGAACTAGTACACAGAATATTGATTGGTCAATTTTTGGTGTGAAAATCTTAAGATTTCATGAAAAATTTACCAAAGATTGTCAACGCTACTCGTCATTAACCGCTTGGCAGATTTCAATCTAATTTGTGTGGGAGGAGCCTATGGCTGTAGCCTTCGTAACCTGGATACAGAATTCTGATTGGTCAAATTTTTTGGCGAAAATCTTTGGTTTAGTAAAGGATTTACCCAAAAGTGTCAAAATGCATCTCAACCTTAGCTTCTGGACAGATTTCCACTAAATTTGCCTGGAAGGATTCTATAGTCACTGTGGTAGACGCTAGAATTTCTATTCAGAATCTTGATCGGTGAAAACCTTAGATATTGTAACGGATTTACTGGAAAACGTCAAGACGTCTTCTTGGCTTCTTTACAACCAAATTGGGCTAGAAGGATTCGATGGAGATAGGGTCTAGAACTAGTACACAGAATATTGATTGGTCAATTTTTGGTGTGAAAATCTTAGATTTCATGAAAAATTAACCAAAAGTTGTCAAAACGCTACTCGTCATTAACCGCTTGGCAGATTTCAATCTAATTTGTGTGGGAGGAGCTGTAGGCTTCGTAACCTGGATATAGAATTCTGATTTGTCAATTTTTTGTGCGAAAATTTTAGACTTTATGAAATATTTACCAGAAATTGTCAAAACACTACTCCATTAACCACTTTACGGGTGTCAACTCTAGTTGCTGGATGGACCCTATCTGAGTAGCCTCCAGAACATCTTTTCCAATTTTAATTGGTCGATTTTTTGGGGGGTGAAAAGATTTTATGAAAAATTTAATGCAAATTCTACTCATTAACCGCTTGTCGGATTTCAACTTAATTTGCCTGGAAGGATTCTATCATAGTATGCTCTTCTATTAAGAATTTTGGTTGGTCAATTTTTTGGTGGCCGTCTTGGATTTTTGAAAATTTTACAGAACCATTTACAGCGCTACTCCTTAATTAATGTCCTGATTTCAATGAAACATGAGGGGAATGATCCTATGGTGGTAGGCTTCAACATACCAAAGAAGAATTTTGATTGTTAAATTTCTTTTGTGGCCATATTGGATTTTTCTAAGACTACCCATGTCTATTTAAATGCAAATGTTTGAAATTCTAATGGTTCAGCTGAGCGTCACAGGCCCTTGGGCCTCTTGTGCCTTATTTACAGGGTTTTGATATGCAGATAATAACACTCAAGTATATTTATATATTAATCATGGGAGCTTCATAGTTGCATTGCAATCACATTTCTGATTAATTATATTCTTACTCGCGAACAATCAATGGGTACTCTACCTGGCCATGAACTCGAAACCAGATAGTAATTGTATATATTAACCTACATGATTACTTTATCATTTTAATTAGCTATTCATATTTATTTATTTATTATCAATTTCGTAGCATAATATTTATTTTATTTTATAATTTGATTTTTATTCGATACATATTTCCACTATCTGAAATTATGTAATAAATCAATTTGTTGTCAAGAGAATCCAGGAATTAAAAGTAAAATATTTATTGCTTTGAAAATTCTGTCTTTGTTGAAATGGCAGTTCTATTCCCGGTTGAACGGTTTATATACTTCCTATTATCTCAATTTCAAAAGATAAGCATGTATGTCAGTTTAAAGGAATTCTGCCCAGTTGAAGGTGTATACCTGTTTAGTGTCTTTTAGTTAATTTCCTCTCATTAATATTTTGTGTGGACCAGAGTTGTTTTCATTTTATTTTGGTTTAAGAAGCTGATGTTATAGGTGCAGGACCATTGGGCCTCTTCTTTTAAATAAGTTAAAGAAACAAGGACAAATTTGTCCAATACCCGTGTTATTGATGTATTTTTCAATCGGGCCACCATGGGGTCAAAAGTGTCTATTTTGGAAACTGTTGCTGAAAGCTGTTGCTTTTGCATTTTAGCTTTTGACCCACAAATTGGCATACGCCTTTGGGACACCCTAGGCAAGCTTCTGCCTAAGGTTGGAGAAGATCCCTTCAGTAGAACCAGCATTATTGAAAAATGTCTATTTTGAAAACAATGTTGCTAAAAGCTGGTGCTGCCACATATTCGATTTTGGCCTCAAAATTAGCATGGGTACCACAGGCAAGAGAAGATCCCTCCAGTAGTACCAGAATTACTGAAAAATGTCTTAAGAGCAACAAAAACAACAACCAGCACTACATGCTCACATTAACTCTCGCATTTAGTGCCACAGGTAACTATTCAATGATACATGTCATCATGCAGGTTCTGACTCAAAAGGTCAAGTTCGACTCGCTAACTATAGTCAGAGAGTTCGTTGGTACCTGGTTCCCCATTGAATTACTATGGCCGAAAATTTGGAGCCAGATACCAGTCTCCATTAACCATTTCTGTTGTCTGGTTTGATGACCTATGAAGATTGGTTATTTTTGTCCACTAAGACATAAAAAAGTGTCCATATGACAAAAAGTGGGAAGGAATAGGGGCTTGGGAACATTGACATACAATGGGAAAGCATAATTTCATCAAAGCTAAGTTATTTAGTGAAATATTTACACTTTTATATACATTTATTCGTGGCAAGAGATCGGTGTCCGCCATCTTGAAATTTACACAAATATCGCACTAACCATCTGAACCGAGCTCGGTGCTCGGTTGACTATAGTTGAGAAGCTAGTTAACTATTTGAAGTTCGACTTGGAATCTAGTTAGCTATAGCTAACTATGGTTAGGAGTTGAACTTGACCATGGTTAGTGCGATATTTGCGTAAATTTCCAAATGGCGGAACACCGATCACTTGCCACGAATAAATGCATAAAAAAGTATAAATATTTCACTAAATAACTTAGGCTGGATGAAATTATGCTTTCCCATTGTATGTTAATATTCTCAACTTCTCAAGCCCCTATTCCTTCCCATTTCATGTCATATGGATACTTTTTGACGTCTTAGCGAACAAAAATAACCAATTTTCCTAGGCCATTAAAACAGATGACAGAAAGGGTTAATGGAGACTGGTACCTGGCTTTTCCCCACTAGTAATTCAGTGGGGAATCGGGAACCAATGAACTATAGTTAACTATTCAACGTTCGGCTTGGCATAGCGACTGCACATGTTCAGTAAACCAGTAAACTGACTGGTTAGCGAGTCGAACTTGACCATAATTGTCTAAGCCCATCACGAAACTGGGTATATACATTTTAGAGCCATTTTTCTGCATCTGGCAAATGAGGCATCTATTGCTAGCTAGGCCCTGCCCATTCCTAGGTAAGCTCCACCTACTTTGTACCTGCATTTGAATCAATTTTGACACTGTATTCCCAGAATCTCAATCTCCAGCTAAGTCTTTGAATGTTGCTTCAACAGCTCCCAATTAGTCTTTTAAATATTCAACAGACTGACTGGAATTGTGTAATCATTAAATTCGCGCATGCATGCACGCGCACACACATGCGCGCGCGCACACACATGCACACGCATGCACGCACATACTTGATTTCCTGAATAATCCTAAATATTTGGTTTTCGCTCAATAACATAGAAATACATGTCTCTACGTAAGATCTGACTGGGATTGCATATGGCTGAAATGCGCCTGTAATCACAAGAGTTATCCCCTTGATTTCCTGAAAAATCTAGATATATTTAGTTCTGCTCAATAATTTTAGTTAGCCTACATGGATTTCGCTCAATTTTCAAAAATACATGCCTGCATCAGACCATGGGTGGGATTGCATACAACTGAAATCCAGCTGTAACTCCCCTTGATTTCTTGAAAAATCTTTAAATATTTGGTTTCCTCTTGATAATGTAATGGATTCCATGAGGGTTGTACTAAAACTCACAGTTTGGGGGATGTTTTATCAAAAATAGGCTTATTAATTTGGAAGGAATGTGACATCAGCTAACAAGTGATGTATGTTGATTATGACGTAAAATACTCGATTGACAGATAAGATCCCTCCCTTGGACTACATGATCACTCTTCTGAATTCGCTAATATTGGATGTCATTGATGTATGTTTATGCCATGGCAACCGTCCATCCATTTGTCATCCATCTGTCCATCAACTTTTGCTTTAAAATGGTCATTGGTTCCGGAGGTCGTTTTCATGATAAAATGATGTTATGAGCATAACTGCTAAATGAATCTACCACCAATCTCCTTTTTTTCAAAGAAATCTGAATCAACATGTCTTATAAACTAATTCGCAATGTTTGAAATCAGTTTGCAAAGCGGTTTCGGTGAGAGTTTGTACTATTTTTTTAAAACCTGATGTGCGAAACTGTTTTGCGTACTGCTTTGGCTGGTGACCGTCTTGGATTTTGCACTATTTTATGAAATATAAAAAATCGAGATGGCCACTTGACATTGACATTGACACTGTCTGAAAAAAAAACTTGGATCTCTATGATCTACAGATGTTTCTTGCCAAATCTTGAAATCCGCCCATTGGTTCTGAAGCAGAAGTAGTATGTAGCTTCTCATTCTTTTTCTATAGGATAGTTGGCAGGGAAATAATCCAAGATTGTCGTCGCAGCTCAAGCAAGTGTAAAATTTGACAGCGCCATACCCATAAACATAAAAAGCAAGTTTTGCCATCAAATAATAAATCCAATAATACCATCAGATGCTACATTTTGATTGGTTCATGGTTGCCACGATTTCTTGGGGTATAGAACAAACCTGAATGACCCTTCATCCCTGATCATATTTCCTAGGGCTCGATCATCACGGGCAGTAGTCTTCTTCGGTCTTCCAGATCTAGGCCTGTCCCTCACCTCGTTAGTTTGCCCATGTTTTGCAATCAAACGACTGATTACAGTATGGTTAATGTTCAGCTGTCTGCCAATCTCTCTGCATGACATACCAGTGGTATGCATGCCTATGATTTGCTATTTCACACGATCACTTAACCTTCGTCTTGCCATAGCGGTTCACAATCAAGAGCTAATTCTCTCTGTACAAATAAACCACGGTCATGAACACAAAATTCCTAATCTTGTCGCCTAAATCTGTATGTAATGTTCTACACCTCAAACTGGACTTTTACATAACTGAACACGTGTGCTGTTTCCTGCCACGCACGGATATCAAGCGGCGTGAAGTCATGCATGCATGTGCATTTCGTACTTGGAATTATGTCAGCTAACGCGGGGACAAAAAGTATGGCAGCCTAGTTGTACCATCATGTTTCTACGTTCTATTGTTTTTGCTGGTGCTTAACTTTTGCACAGGTGTATATATATATATATATATAAAATCATAAAATAGCAGCAGAATAAATTCAGCAAGATGAGCTGCCTATTCCTTGATGTGCGCTTGGCTACATGGGCTAAATGGGATGACTCCTGTTACATCAAAATATATCTGGGATATTTACATCACCCCAGTTTTTCTGCATGGGTTTGAAGGATTGATTCTTAAACCAGCAGATATGGACAAGCTCGAGGAATTTTATGGAGCACATCTTAAGAGAATACAGCACTTGCCAACTGCTTCTGCGAATATGGCCGCCTATCTGTTCTTGGAGCCCTACCCCTTGAAGGGCAACTACATAAAAGGATTCTGACGTTGTTCATGAACATGCTGCATAGAGAAGGTTCTGTAGAGAAGGATATAATCGAGAGACAATTGGCTATTAAGCAAGAATATCACACAGTTGGGTGGTGAAAACGAAGCAAATCCTCAATATGTATAGTTTGCCCTCAGCATATAGCCTTTTGAAAGAGTTACCGAGCAAAGTGAAGTAGAAAGAACTGGTGTCCGCTCAGGTTCATGCCTACTGGTACAGGAAACTAAAGGAAGAAGCTGCTGAGAAGAAAACACTGCAGTACCTCGACATAAATTCCTATGAAGTGGGAAAAGCACACACACTGTGGGAAAGCTGCAAAACAGATAAGATTTCAGTGTATAAAGCCACCATTCAAGCTAAATTGTTAGTGCAAAGATATTATTTGCTTGGTGACATGACACGGAATAGAAGAGGGCCAACAATTTGCCCATTATGTAAAACTGAGGATGAAACTCTCGTACACTTCCTTCTTGTATGCCCAGAGCTGCACTCCGCTAGAGACATACTTATCAAGAAGATATACAGCTGCTTGAAACAACTTGGCCTTGAAACAGATGAAGATAACTGCACACAGGCGATTCTGGATCGCAGTAAGCTAAATGCTAAAAGCTCCATCACAGAAGCTATTTAAGCTTGAGCGACTGTCCAGAGAATTATGTTATGTACTGCACCAAAGACGAGCAGCAAAAATACTGATGAGTTCAAGTGGTGTGAAACAACCCATGGCGATTGGAATTATGGCAGAAAAATCCCAGGGCAAACAGGCAACGATGCAGAATGACTCAGCGTGGGAATGGGAATTGGGGTGAAACAAACAGGATTCGTGCAAACAAGCCATTGAGCTAAAGTAACCGCGCTGTGCTAACAATATGAACATTAACAATGTGCTAATGAACTTGTACACAAAACAAGGGACTATTAAGATAAGATAAGATTTAATTGCTTTTTGTGCCAATGTGGCGAATCAGCATACATATATCATATAGCTTACAATATATTACATAACATTAGGTACATATATACAGTACATATATTATATACATAGACACTATATTACTAGGCTTTTAATAAGTTTGTATATGTGCCTAACCTCTAGATCCATATACGCACACATGCACGCCCACCAGCACACACACTTGCACGATCATGCATGCCCGCATTACATCCCTGTGTTAGTATTGTAGTCAGTTACGTTTCAGGTGGTTGGATGGATAGCAGCTCTTTTCTGTGTTCCATCATGCTAGTTACTGCTTTACAAGTTGTGAGTACATCTAGGTTGTCAATGTTTAGTATTTGTGTTAGTATTGTAATTTGTTCTGAAGTGTTACTTGTTGTTCTAAGTTGATGGAATACCTTCTTATGGTGTATTTGTAGGCTTTCACAGTTCAATAAAAAGTGGATTTCATCTGCAGTATCTTTTACGCAGTTTACAGAGTCTCTTATCTTTGCTAATTTTTTGGTGGTACCTGTTTCAATTTCTAGTTGGTGTGCGCTGATTCTGGTTTTTGCTACTGTTGCTCTGAATTTGAAAGGGATGTTTTGGCTTAGGTATGGTTCGATTGTATAACTATTTTTTTATCTTTGCATATGTTGAGAGTCTAGATGTTGTCTGAATTTTGTTAAAGAAGAACTTGTTGTATTGCTCTTTCAGGTGTATGCAGACTGTTGCAATGGTTTGGTTGTTTGGGTTCTGGTTAACCCAAATATCACTTAGTCCACTGGATGTTAATAGTTCCTTTAGTATATCTAGCCATGCGTGTCTATTGGTAGTTTGTGTTTTGTTCTTGTTAAGTATTTTCGGATCACTTAGATCTTAGATCAGATCGCTTGTTTGACAATTCTGTCATCCGATAATGATATTACCCACTTTCAATGTTTTAGGAGTGCTGTAATGATTTCCAAGGGAAGTGGGTACTTCCCAGTTCCCCTTTGGCAGCAATGTTGGACGCATATTTATGCACACCGAGGGCTTGTTTGCAGAAATTGTTGGTGAGTTTCTCATGGTGAAAGGAATTGTCTAGTTTACTGAATTCATTATTGACAAACAACCTGGCTGCTTTCGCCCCCAGATTTCGCAATGATAAAGTATGATTGGCTGGACTAAAGAGTGAAACAGGTTTAGTTGTACATTAGGATGAATCCCACCAAACTGCATGTAGGTGGACTAATTTTGAAAAATGCTCTTAGTGCTTTGCCATGTTGAATTTTACTGTTTATGGAGAAGGTTCCTGAAGCCTGAAATTTAGTGCTGAGGTAGCAATATTGATCAGCTGTGACTAGCTGGTTTTCCGCGAGAGTAAACTTGAGGTTTTATCTACTCCGCCACTTTTATTTAAAAACGAGTCTGCATTTTATCTAGGTTTACAGACAGGAGGGTGTTATCACGGACTATCTTTAGATTGTCCAAGCACTGCTGAAGACCAGTCTCAGTTTCGGATAGTAATAACAAGTCATCAGCATATAATAGATGATTGATGGATATATTATTCAGTTTTACTGGGTCGCCGTGTGGGTTGAATGCATGCATAACTGACATCATTCACAAAGAAGTCAAACAAAAGTGGACTAAGGTTGTCACCTTGTTTATTTCCACTGTTGGAGTTGAATGGATTGGAGAGACCTGTACTTGTTTTGACTTGATATTCTGTATGTTTATACACCGATTTAACGATATCATATAACCGACCCCCAATAGCCTTTTATAGTAATTTGATCAAAAGGAGGTCCCAGTTTACTTTATCATATGCTTATTGTTATGATGCACATATCTGTTAATAATACTAGAGATGGATTGGGCATGATCTGTTGTGCAAAAGTTTGGCCTGAATCCTGCTTGGTTGCTGCTTAGCAGGGCATGTGCATTAATACAGGTTGTCAATCTTTTGGTGAGAATACTGCTAAAGAGTTTACCTAGACAACTTGTTATGCATATGCCTCAGTAGTTGTTAGAGTCAAGTGGACTTCCCTTTTTGTGTATTGGTATAATTAGTCCGGCATTCCAACATGATGGGAAAGTGCCTCCATAAAATATTAAATAAACAATTTACAGAGGCGGGTATTAATAAATGGTGCCATGTTTTAAGCATTTCATTAAGTATCATGTCAGTGCAACTAGTTTTGCCATTTTTGATACTTTTAATACCTGAGATAATTTCGTCAGATAAGGTGGGACTACTATAAGCTCATTCCAATATGGCATACTACTATTTTGAGCCTCTAAGAGTTGTTTAGTTGGTGTTGGGTTGTCTTCTACATTTAGCAGGGCTGAAAAGTCTTTGGTCCAGTCTTGGAGGGGGGTTTCTGTACTTTTGTTTTGTGGTTTTGTGTTCATAGAGTTAATTAAACGCCATGATTCCTTTTGGTTCCCCACAGGTATAGAATTGATTTTATTTAGGAGATTTTCTTTATATTGCCTGTGCTTATATTTAATGGCTTTCTTATAGGTTTTAGTTTTTTGGAAAAAACTTTCTCTCTGTTTTCTATCATATGGGTATTTTTGCAATAGTAGTCCTACTTTTAAAGTTTCTTTGCGCATGCGACTACAGTCTTTATCAAACCATTTTTTGCTAGGCCTAGTTTTGTATGTTCCGGTATTCTTGAGCTTAGATGTAGTTTTGAAGTGTTTAATGGTTAGGCTAGTGTAGTGACTTTGGGTCCTAGCCTAGTTCATATTATCAGTATATAAAGATGTTGATCTCATTCCCTTTCATAGTATTGTTAGGAGTACGAAAACGGGTAACTCCAGTTATTTTTATTATTCAGGCTTGTCAAGCTACTCACTTATGTCCTTGAGAATGAGAATGCCTAAATTAATATAAACTAGTACATTTTTACCTATTTTAGATATCCTAGATCCAGATATCCAACTTGTGTTTACGGCGGTTGTGAGCGGTTTTGGTGATGCTCGATGTTGGTTCAGTCGTCTCGGGCGGTTTGGGCCCGAGGCAATTGGCTGATATTGGGCAGTTTCAGTGCGTGCAACTGCTTCAGACGCTACTGTTTCGAAGTAATTTTAATTAATTGATGGAAGTTAGGCCACTTTATCTATTTGAAACTTCATATTAGTCCTTGCTGAGTGTTACTGGTCCCTTTAAATGCTTTTAATTGTCCATTTTAGAGCTTTTGTAACATTTACAGGCACTATGTTTTCTACGTCACAATGCTCCAAAGTTAACAAAAGGGGAAGTTTTGTGCGGTTCTGGAGTCCGTGCTTGTTCGGACTGCAGGAGTTGAACATCGCTCTGATTATTCCGGAAGCCTTTGATCGTTTAAACTTTTAGACTCAGATTCCAAACTTATTTCTAGAGTAAGTTCTGGTTATCATCAACTATATATTTAGTTAAATCCTCTGTAAAGGGAACCGCTTGGTTTGTTTACATCAGAGTTTCGGTAACGTTTGTCGGCTGCTCAAACGTTAATACATCAACTTTTGACAGCTGTCAAACCCTGGCCACTACAAATTGAATCTTTTGTCCTTGTTAGTTATTTCCACTGACGACTATACGGATTGATATTTCTCAAACTACCTGGATCAGAGCATTGCTATTTCCTTTATTTATTTAACCATGTCAATCGAGGATTTCTTGATACTATGTACATAAAGCTGTATCGGCTATTGTAGATGTGGTCATAAAAGTTCAACATGATCTAGAAATGAAGAGATAACTACATAATAAATTGCATGTTTATTTTACCCAAGTGTTGTCAAATGCCTATAGTAAACTCCTGTGCATCGTGCATCGGAGTGTCCTCTAGTTTGTCCCGATCTGTTCCTGGAATGATAGTCGCCTGCCGTAGGCCTAGTGCCACCGTACCTTGTTAACCCTTTCAGCCTGGAGGCTGTGGATGTCACCTAGTTATTCATTCATTCATCTATCCATTCATTCATTCATTCATTCATTCATTCATTTCTACACGCACTGGAATCCAGCAAGCATTCACGGATCTACTAGCTTCTGCTGTCACATCGTTAACCCTTTCGGCCCGGAGGCCATGGTTATCTGCATCCAAGCCACCAGACATTCAAACATGCACGCATTCCATAATCACACGCTACGTCTCGTACTTCTGCTTTCACATTGATTCATTCCTTCGTTCATTCACTCCTTCTTTCATTCATTAAATTCTACTTTAATTCATTTACCCATTTTCGTGCATATTGTAACCATTCATGCCAACCATGCTATTCTCTCACCTTCTGCTTTCTCAAATGACATCAACCCCGCATGTGCGTATGCTCTGAGCGCATGAAGCTCTTCTTCATTTATCTCTTCTTCTTCTGTAAGTTCTTCTGTTCTGTCTTTTCATTGGGCGTGTGTGTGTGTGGCGTGTGACTGCCAATCCCTTTCCCCCCTGTATGCATATAATACCCAGTCTCTTCTCAGAACGCATTCATTACGCTTACTACTTCTCCTTCTACTGCTGTCATCCCTCTTTACCAGTGGAATCGGACAATTCAGGTGCCACTAACTCAGTTGTAATGACCACAACGAGGCAACTGGGATAGTGATACCAGAATTTGGATTGGATATAACCAATACTAGACGTTGAGGGCATTATAGCTTGGTGTCAAGCTACGGGTGGCTGGATATAACATACTAGACATTGAGGGCACCCTGGCTTGGCTTCAGGTTACGAGTGGTTGGATATAACCAATACTAGACGTTGAGGGCACCATAGCTTGGCTTCAAGCTACGGGTGGCCCGGTTATTGCAGCGCTGCTATCCACTGCTAGTGCTCAGGTTTAAGGCCGTGCCCGTTCGGCTGAACTAGGGTCGCTACACTAGATTGTCCTGCAAGGAATAAGATATTATTGAATTCAGCAGTTGCCTGTTCTACTCCTACTTGAGTATTTTCAAAATTTGTGCTCTTGAAGTTAGCCAACAGGCTGCTTATTTCAAAACTGTGTAAAGTCAAGTTAAATTTGATAGATGAATCAGATTCTCATTGAAATTTAGGTGGTGGTGGTTTACTTGCGGCCAAGTCTTTTGACCTAGTGTTGTACATGGTGGTATCAGTTTTTAGGTTAAAGTATATTGGGCAATGATCAGAGAGATAGTTAGGTCGATTAATATGAAAGATGCTAATTCTGTTTCATCTGTTACATAAACGACATACCTGATGTAATTAAGTGCTCTACAATTAATATGTTTGCTGACGATACAAAAATCTACAAAGAAATTAAATCAACAATTGATGCAATAGAACTATAAAATGACTTAAATAGCGTAGCGAAATGGTCTTCTATCTGGCAAGTCAAATTCAATGCTGACAAATGCTGTGCTATGCATCTAGGTACAGCTAATGTTAAACATTCATACTTCATGAACTCTCTTGATACAAATATTAAGCTGGTAGAAACAACTGTCGTAAAGGAATTAGGTCTGAATGTAGACAACCAACTAAAATTTAGCATCCATTGTCAAATCCAAGTATCAAAAGCTAATATGATTTTAGGACTGATAAGAAGGTCTCTCACCCATTTAGACTCTTCAACTCTAGTAAGGCTGTACACTTCGCTAGTTAGACCTATGCTTGAATACGGAAATGGTCCATGGACTCCCATGTTAAAAAAAGACAGTCTAACACTAGAAAATGTGCAGCGAAGAACAACTAAAATGCTACCCTCAATAAGAAAGAGTACAACGCAGAGCAACAAAACTTGTCCCACAAATCAGAGAGTATAGCTACACAGAGAGACTTGAAGCCCTAAATCTAATGTCACTGAAATATAGACGGTTTCGTGGAGATTTGATTGAAACATTCAAACTCATCAAAGATCTATATAATATTGATAAGAACTACTTTTTCGAACTGTCCAATGTTACACGGACCAGAGGTCATAGGCTCAAGCTCAACATAAAACGTAGCAGCAAAGATATTCGGAAGCACTCCTTCGCAAATAGAGTGGCACCACATTGGAATTCACTGCCAACAACAATAGTCGAAGCAACCACAGTCGAAATATTCAAGGGCAAACTAGACATCTTTTTCAAAGAAAGAATATTTGAATTCGACTGAACACAATTAATTGTGGTGTGGCTTTGGACGTTGCTGTTACACATATGCTTATACAACATATGTGAGCCGTCAATTCCCAAAGTCATAATACAATTATTACATCACAGTGGACTAATCTTGAAACAGCCTGTGCATCTACATGAACATGCACACATGAAGATAGCTACATGTGTTGTATCCAGACCAGGGTTGCCTGCCCTACCAGTTTGGCACTGAGGCAATAACAAGCCAATGGCTTATGCCTTGTAAATTGATGTTGTTGTATGTTGTATACTTATTTAGACAGGTTAAAATATTTGAATCTACCTTCTCTCTATTATCGTCGATCACGTGGTGATATGATTCAAACTTACAAACACATTCATGGCCTTTATAGTGTTCAGTGCCAATTCTTGGAGATAGACAAACAAAGCATCACTCGGGGACATAATTTTAAACTCACTAAGAGCCGAAGTAACAAACTAATTAGGCAGAACTTCTTTGCAAACCGAATTACGAATAGTTGGAATAGCTTACCAAATGAAGTAGTTATAGTTGTAGTGCATAATGTAGTCGCCATCTATCTACAGGCATTTTGCCTATAAGGGTAGTATATGATAAGCATAAGTAAGTATAAGATCTCACTTTCCACTGCAACGTAATCGACTACGCTAACACTGTTATACTTTCAGCCTTTTGATTTGCGCTTTAGCCTATATGAATGGAGGTAGTCATACCCGGGAATAGTTTAATGAAACTACTTAACGGTACTCTGATAAACATGGTCACAAACAAGTTGTTTCTATTTTTCGCTACACATATGTAAATATATAACTGCGGTAAACAACAATCATGATACGGTACAATTATTAAATGTAAGAATAGGAATCAACTCCAGGAGGAGGTTCGTCTCAAGGGCATGCGGTCTGATAGGCGGGGTTTACTCGACACAACAATAACAATCTGATACGAAAACTAGTATGTTGTTATTGTTTCCCGCACGTTGATGTTTGTATGTTGACGTGCATGAAGGACATTTTATCAGATGACTACGCCTATCTATATTAAGACTGTTGAGGCCATTTCAAGCCGTATTATTATCTATCGGAGACAAGCCACAATAAATGTTTATTGCCATTGCAAACTTAGTTCAGCAGCTTCGAATAGAGTTAAACAGTTGTTACTTGACATGGATAAGAAGGTAAAGATAAATCTATGATTTCCTGAGAAATAATATGAAAATATGCACAGCCTGTACTCCCAATGTACCATATTAAAATACCTGTATGATGTATCTACAATAAACTACACGCCTTTGAATTTTCGCCCATCCATCCCTCTACCACATATTCCCCCTACTATATATATAAATATACACAAGGTGTGAAACCTTCATCTGTGGGCACCATTATCAGGAAGCTGATTGGTTGGTTTGTTGTCAAAATCCGCTGACATCACGCTTCTGACTACAAACGACTACAAAGTAACAAACCAACCAATCAGCTTTCTGACAATGGTGCCCACAGATGACGGTTTCATACCTTGTGTATATTATACATAGTAGGAGGGATATGTGGTAGAGGGATGGATGGATGAAAATTCAAAGGCCTGTGAATAAACATCCTAGATGGAAGACAATTACAAAATATTATGAAGATCGTTTATATGTAGAACACTCTAGGACAAAATGGTACAAATATATACTATGGGTACCGAACTTCATGAATCTAAGCAAGTAATGCACTCGTGAAAGAAAATTCTTAAACAGATCTGCACAAGAATTTAACACAATGTGAAATTACACTTCCGAATACAAACGAACCAATTTCAGTACAAAATTTTAATTTTTAAACAAATCCCAAGCATTTGAACTGACCCACCTCGCCAGGTTACGTGTGAAATAGCGGTACCGAATTTCGTGAATTGGTGATTATGCATCTTCAGCTGTCTGGTACATGCTTGTAAATCCTTAAATATCACTGTATTAGTTTGTTGAATGCTTCAACTGCTAATTTTGAGCGTTTTAACCAAAAGATTTGTCTTACAAATAAATGTATAAACTATAAAAGCAGTTGATACATTTGAAGAGAAGAAAAAAACCCAAATGGATGCCGCTTTCGTTAGGTAGTGACGTCACATGAAATTCACAGAGCGGAAGAAATGAGCTAACGCTAGGGTCTTTAAAACATGTTCAGCAGGCATAAAGGAAAGAATAAAAAAAATTTCTATCATTAAAAAAACCATGTGTGTACTTTATGTTAATTTTGACACTCCAATAAAATTTAGACGCGCTCCCGTCAGTCAGGCTAATCCGACGCGGCGAAAAAATATAACCAAAGCAGGTGGTAACTTTGGATTGTATAAATTGCTCATTTTAAGTTACCAAATAAGCGCAAGTAAGTAATCTAAGAAACTGCATTAAGGAAGCTTGCAATTTTTATCACTACCATCAGTAATTGTATGAAAAGTTTCTTGTTTTGACCATATTTTGCTCAAAACTTTGTCAAAAGCTTCAGAACTGTCAATCGAAAAGTGGCTATTGTGTAGATGCATTCCATGCAACGTTACATCATAGAACAAGAGCGATAAAAACAAATTCACGAATTTCGGTACTCACGAATTTAAGCAACTCGACCATATATGTTCCGTCGTGTGCTTACGCCTATACAAGCATTATTATTATATTACAGATGTTTATATCAGCTGTCACCTTATATATTGTAATGTCTTGTTTTATGTCTAGGTGGTCCATCGATTCATAGGCTCTGCCTTTGATGGACTGCCCGAATGTGATGTATATATCCTATATATTAAGCATGAAATAAATAATTTTGAATCTTGAATCAGACATTTTTCATAAAACTTGAAATTGGTCGTGCCTAAGCATTAATGATGATACATAAATATGGTATGATATATATTGTAATCAACCAAGGGGAGTGATAACAACGGTCTCAGGTGATTTCGGCAGCCGTGTAATTTCGGCAGCCGCAAATATCAATTCGTTTTTGGCAGCCTACCGAGACGCAAATATGGTGCATAAAAACATTTCATTTTCGGCAGCACGTTATCATTATCTCTGAAATTAAAAATATTATAATACGATAAATGATTCAATATCTTTACTTGATTATTATTATTATTATTATTATTATTATTATTATTATTATAACTGACTAGCATATTTTAGAGACCATATTTAGGTGTTTATTTAATGAATACGCGAGTGTCTACGTGCGTACACGTTCGTCGCCATGTAATATGGTGAAATCTGAATTTGAGTATTTTGAAAATAAATTCCTTGTTAATAAGTAGCGTGCGTGTGTGTAAACTTGCGTTGCTAATCAATACCACTTGGCAATGTGATCCACCAGTGTTGAATACCTGTTCCAGTCAAATTTTTTCCTAAAAATCTAGCAGGATTTACATTTGTCAATAATTGATTTTCTTTTCTTTAGATAGCTGTTCACTTATTGACTAAGTTGATTTGTTGGGATAGGTTGAATATTTGTGTAAATATTTTGACCGGACGCTGTTGCTGCCAATACCAGCAACAGGTTCCAGTCAAATTATTTTTTTAATATCCACAATTCCTTTAGATTTATATATATGGTCGCGTACGGTGTGACCGCGCGTACAAGGTGCGTGAAATTAAATTTTGTTACAATTAATTAAAATGTTGAATATTTTGAAATGAATTTGTCTGTTAAAGGTTATTGCTTACAATGTATGTACGTCATACTGAAAGTAGTTGCTGTGCAAGCGGAATGTGTTGTTCATTCACGCAAGAGATCGCATCTTAAAATTTTTGGCGTTAAGATAACAGCAGGGATTATAAACTGAGGACATTGTTATCACCCGCCGAGTCTAGCTAGCATGGGCTTTAATTGCAGGAAACCATTACAATGGTCGGAATACACACAGACGTGGATTACAAATACACATGTACAATAGAAAGAGCTCTAACCAACCAGCTTTAAGAAACAACGTCAACAAATCAAAATGCAGTGAAATTGTTGGTCGGACTTGTGATTCGGATCGTTTGTTAGTCTGTATTAATCTTTCGACCACTACAGACGTAACATGATAAGAGTTTCTTGCGGACTTTTGAAATTATTTATATTTTCTAATGAGCATTTCCAAATTTGATGAAATCTACATCCACGTCTCAACCCGAAAAATTATTTTCAAAATTATCATTTTCATGTGATACACAAATTACATGATACATTGATTTTCCAAATTGACGTTGCTTTTCAAATATGTTAAGCCTTAAATATTCTAGAATTTTTAATTTTTTTGCCATAGCCAGTTAATAACATACAATTGAACTAAAATTTGTATTGATTAGAGGCCAATCACTTTATTAAAGAAGGATCGACATAGGCCTATGTCTTTATTTCAAAATAACATGAAATTATATTTCACACGTCTTCGTCACGGCGCTTGACTTTCATTGCAGCAACTGGCTCTTAGTTCGTTTTGCTCTTAGAGTCGGCATGGCTGAAAAAAAAAACCATAATAAAATTCGTCAACCAGCAATTAGCGGTAATTAGCTATGGATTTCAGTCTATCAGAGTCAATATAACAAAAATATATACTATTACTATATAATACACACGTATAGTATTAGTATATATTTCTGTTATATCGACTCTGTTAAAGCGACATAGATATAGGGTAACATATAGGTAACACAGGGATAAAGCCTGACGCTTGGATGCGTTGTGTATCCAGAAGTCTGAATGGTCAGAAGCCGCTTTTTCAGCTCCTTTTATACTCTCATGGCCTGAGCCTGGGGATTGGCTTTCACATGCCCTTAATAGGGTATGGAAAAGTGAGATTGCCGGTTTGGTTGGATGTAATTTTTGATGGTTGTAGTCTAATTTCACCGGTTTTGGTAAAGTTGACGGTTGAGTCCAAGATGGCGGCTCCAACAAATTTTACCGGTTGAGGTATTTTTTACCGGTTGTGTGTTTTTTTGCCGGTTGTGGCGGTTTTGCCGGTTGCGAAGGTTTTTTACCGGTTGTGGTTGTTTTGGTGGTTTTGTTAAACTTTTACCGGTGGTGGAATTTTTGCTGGTTGTGGTCAGTTTTGCCGGTTGTCGTGTCACTTTTTTACCGGTTCTTTTTGAAATTGCGGTTTTTCTCTAGATTATTATTTTGGTTGTTTTAAGGCCCATTTGATGTGAGGTTTTGACCGGTGTAGTCATTACCATAGTTTTTGATTCAGACTGAGCAGAACTCATCAGAGGCATATGTGGGAATAAAGGAGGTGAGATGTTGTGTCACCTATAGTTAATCATCATGTGGACTGAGGTGGGTGGGGGTATATTTGGGTTTTTTTTAGGTGGGACAAGGCGGGCCCATGTGATTGGGACTGTGTCCAGGTTTTTTTTGTGGTGGTTAACGGTTTGGCCGGGGTGGTGAAAGTGGTGCTTCCAGGTGAAAGAGTGAGTCTGTTGTTGGTGGCTGCCGGTTTTCTGACACATCTGTGCAGAATTTAGATAAGATGTTTGGGAGGGCTTCGTGTTCGGCGTCCATACTGTAAAAGTTGTTTGCAGTAGGTGAGTCTAGTTTTGGGATTTTGTATCCCGTAATTTTGGCTTCAGTAAATGGTCAAAAGCTGCTGGAAGCTTCCAGTTGTCGGTGGTGCGTTTACTGACCTTAGGCGGCGGTTGATAGTCAAATTTATTGCAGATCCTGGGCTTAGATAGCGGTTGCCCAGGGTCCACGATCCGCACGCCCTCGATTACGCGAGGTTTTGCCATCAACTGGAGAATTTTAGTATTGTTCAGGCCATGTCTGCGCAGGTGGCTCCTCATGTACTCAGCCCATTTGATTGGTGCCAGGCACCAATCACATGTCCAGGCTGGTAGTTCTTCATGTTCGTTTTTCTCGTGCCGTTTGAGGCTACTTTTGTGGGCGAATGAACTGGTACACTTGGGGCACTGAAAGCGTGCCATTGTCTAAAAAACTGATTTTGATAAACTGATGATAAGAGATTCCTGGAGGTAATAACTACGTTTATGACGTCATTGTGTTGACGTCATGTGGTGACGTCATAGGGTGATGCTTGGTTAAAAGTCATCTGACTGAAAGAATGGGGGGGGGGGGGTCACCCTTTATAAAGAAGAGTGATAACGACGTACTGGCTCTGTTCGCTTATGGTGTGGGTGTCGACCCAGGGAAGGCAGTGCCCCCTACCCTGCTTGGTTGATGCCCGTCGGCTCCATAGTGTGGAGCTGGTGGATCCAGTGACATTCCTTCTGCCTTCTCCATTTTGTGGATGCTTTGTCCTCGGGGTCCAAGGAGAGGACCTGGATTATTCCGAATTGCATGTCTACTCTAGAATGCCTGGGACTGTTGAAATGCTGTGAGACTGGAGTATCGTACCCAGAGTTGCCCTTTTGCGCGTATATACACATAGAAATGGTAGAGGGACGCATACAAATTAACCCTCTGCATCTCCGAGGACGCATGAGGGACGCAGTGAAAAAGTGTAACGGAAACTGGTAACTTTGGTGTGTGCTTAATTATCGATTATATTATCATGTGTGTATATTTATTTGTGCATGTTTTTACTTTAAAAAATATACCTAATGTATTGTGTGTTCAATAAAAACGAACTTACTGCGTTGTTTAAGACTATGATTTGTTGTATGTTTTCTTGCACAACTCAACGTTGTTAATGCCCATAAATCAGATTCAACCACCACATTTAATTGTAAACACAATCCCCAAATCATCCTTAGTATTCCATTTGATCTAATTTATTATAAGTAAAGAGTTTACAAGCCCGATGTTAGTCGCCATGTTCGGCCTACAAATTGCAAAAATACCCGCCATGTTTCTGTCTGTTGTGCTAATCGTCAGTATGACGTGTCAGTATCTGATTGGATAACAGCGGAATCGCCTTCTAGAGGAACTCACGCTTGAGAAATCCAATACAACTGATCAAGCGTATACAAACGTGTCTGGGCATCTTAACCCTTTCACAGCTCAGAACATTGGACAGATCACAACGTTGTTATCACTAATCTGCTGAATATTTTGAAATTAATTTGCACATGCCTACTTGCCTAAAGCAGCAACGACTTACAGGCAAAATATTTAAATGGATGAAGGAATATATGGAAGATATTGTGATATCTTTTACATTTGAATGGTCATTTGACGGATTAGCGGCGATGTCTTTGTATTGCTGTTTCAATAACGGTATCAATACACGCTATAAGCCGTCTTTTATTTAGCAATAGCGGCTGATTGATTGACTGATGGATTAGTGTTTTATAGTGTTTAGCAATACTCGATCGTTAGGTGTTCCCAATTTCTCAACTAAAAAGCTCATCCCAGCAGCGATGTTCAACGATATCATCGATCTACAGGTAGGAATGCGTTAAAATATTGATTTTTTTTTCCAAACAGCATGTAGCTCAAAGCTCTCCGATACAAGCGTCCTTATTGGATACACGCTAATGCGTTATCTATGCTTCAACCAATCAGCAATCGCGTTACATAGTTACTCCCTATGAATTAGACATATCCGGTTATTGGCTGATATATTTTCACTAATTACGCAGTTTAATCTGATTTATACAGATTATGTTTGATAAATTATTGTTTAGTCTGATCTTAACCTATGTATTCCACTATATTTGTCATTCCAGTTAAATTATAAAAAATACGCCCGCATTATATCGAAGTAGGTCAAGTCGTCCTTGAGCAAACTCGCCCCAGATACTCGTAATTTTTCAATTCGTCCAAAGTCAAGTTATGGTTTAATAGAAAAATTAATGCAGTGGTCTTTGCTAATTACTAATGTTATGGTCTTTGGAAATGTTAATCATACAAGGTTGTCAATGTAGGTTGGTTGGTTTATCAGACAACAAACAAGTACAGTGCTTTAAGTTATTGTGTATTGACATGCAGTTCAAATGTTATTAGTCAAATATACAAGGGCCACTTCAATAGATCAATTTTAGCCACCATTGTAGATTACAGAATACATATTTTTGAAAATTTCCCACTGGAATGACTGGCACTGTTTTCAACATGTTTAATAAAGTGCTTTACAATTAGATCAATGTGTTGTGTTTATTTTAAGGGAAAAACATGGGACCCCCATATTTCAGATGAGGACCCCATGGGACCCCCAGATTTTACAGTGGGACCCCCAAATCTGAGGGTGTGGGGTCCTTGGGACCCCTAAAAATCAGATGTTGTGTGCCTTCCCAGAGCCGCCATTATTTGGTTTCAGAAGAAACAGAACCATCAAGGACTCAATAGTCAGAGCTAAATTACCGACTGTAGGCAAAACGCTACCTCACAGAAACCCACTTGTCACATGGACAACAAAAAATTGCAACATCTGCAACACTATGCAGAAGGACAGATTCCTCTCCAGCTCCCATACGGGGCTCTCCTACAGGTCCAAAATTATTGCCAACTGTCAGACCAGGAATATAGTATACCTATTGACATGCTCTGTTTGCAAGAAACAGTATGTATGGGAGACCCTACGCACCTTCAAACCCCGCATCCAAGAGCACCTATGCTCTATCACCAACCTCTACCGACATGAGGGGTACGATACTCCAGTCTCACAGCATTTCAACAGACCCAGGCATTCTAGAGTAGACATGCAATTCAGAATAATCCAAGTCCTCTTCTCGGACCCCGAGGACGAAGCATCCACAAAATGGAGAAGGCAGAAGGAGTGTCACTGGATCAACCAGCTCCACACTATGGAGCCGGCGGGCATCAACCAAGCAGGGTAGGGGTCACCGTCTTCCCTGGGTCGACACGCACACCATAAGCGAACAGACCCAGTACGTCGTTATCACTCTTCTTGTAATCAACTGTTACCATGGCGAGCACATCCACCCCCACCCCACCCCAAACATGTTTTACATCAAACAGTACATGTTAATTTCTTCATATGTATTTTCATGTATTGTAAGTTATGTGAATGCCTTTTATTGTTGTCCTCTCTGTGAGTCTTGTTTCTAATGTAGTGTGATATATATTTGTAAGGGGTTCATCATTTTATAGGCATTTCCTTGGATGAACTGCCTGTAGTATCTGTTTAAATGTACATAAACCATGAAATAAATAATATTGAACTTGAACTGGAACATGTTAAACTATTCTCGTAAAGAATAGAGCTCATGGAAGTTGCAAATCTGCTACATTCCTCCCCACCGTACAATATTGCACGTCCTCGTGCAAGTGGGTAGGCAGACTATAAAAGATTGAAACTTCCATCGATGATTGATTCTGTAAGGATTAAATGAGAACAGTTAAAAAACATTTCAATCACAAAGAACTAGCAAATATATTTTTGCCAAACATACAGTGAACAGTTACAGTACAACAATGTAATGAAAAATTCAAACAGTGATGAAAAATACTTGAAAAAAATATTACATCTCCATTATTCTTTAATTCTACGCCTTTCCCTCTCGACTGACCATTTCATCCCTCACACAGAAAACCAGAACATTGAGAGAGTGGGAGATGGCCCATTCCCATCCGCTGCTCACTGCTCTCAGGTTTCCGCCACTGATTTCATATTGACAGGAATGGTTGAGCGAGAAATGGCTCATTCCCATCAGCAGACCATTCTGACATCATAACATTGATGCTAAGAGAGATGAAACTTCCCGCCACCCAAAAAAAGTTGAAAACTCCCCACTATACAACAATAATCTAAAGATCAATCGCTTATGATCATGTCGATAGCCACTTACAGGACTGGCGGTATGATCAGCGAACGAAAAGAAGAAGAATCTAAAGATAAAATATTTAACGTATACCAGAACTATCACTTTACTCTTCCGCAAGTTTTATCCGGAGTCCCACAAGGATCTGTCCTAGGCCCAATCTTATTCCTGGTCTATATCAATGACATCTCTGATAACCTGAACTCCACAATCCGACTGTTTGTACTGAACCATACACTTACAAGAAGATCAGCACATATTACAAGCTGATCTAGACACCCTTATGGAATGGACGGAGAGATGGCAGATGAAGTCAATGTGTCAAAATGTAACATCATGAAGGTTACTCAGCGAAAATTGAACCTCGCCACATACTACACAATGGGAGGTGAACGGCTACAAGACAAAAAGTCAACACCATACCTTGGCATGGAGCTAACAAATAAACTGAAATGGCATAGCCACATATCAAAATCTAAATCAGCAGCACATAGAATACTTGGCTTCCTAAAGGCGTGTCCAACATCCGTCAAAGAGCGAGCCTACACATCTACAGTATGGGATCCACCAACAAATGACCTCAAAACTCAGCTAGAAGCGGTACAACGAAAGGCTGCAAGGTTCGTCTCTGACCGCCCAGTCTACCGATACCCAAGAGAGAGTGTTTCTACTATGATAGAACAACTGGGATGGGAAAGCCTAGAACAACGGCGAAAAAAGACCAATGTTGTCCTTATGTATAAAATCCTACATGTTGAGGTAGCCATTCCAGCGGAGTATCACCCTTGGTGGGCGAACATAGGCACCACCAGGCGTAGTCACCCATGGAAGCTACAGCCATTCCAACCATCAGTCAGCCAGTTCCAAAGTTCATTTTTCTCATGAACCGTACAAACGTGGAATAACCTGGCGAAAGACATAATCACTGCTCCGGATGTAGAGAAGTTCAAAACCTACATCCGACAGACGATGATCTAACATACCTGATAAAACATGTGTAGATAGTGTACAGATCAATCATCACTTCCTATTGTAAATAAACTGCATTTTATCAACCCAGCCATGTTCACGAGGCCCACACCACACCTAGTATTCATACAGATACGGGATCTGGCGACACCACATCATCCGATAATGGAGATATCAGTGGTGGTACCTGTACCATCATCTAATTTTTCACTTGCTCCCATAAGTCCTCGAATCCATCATCCATTCTGCAACACACCAGAGAAAGATGTCTTACATATATGAAGAAAACATCATCCGAGTACAAATACAGTGACAATATTTATGAACATGACATCTCAAGAACATGCACTCGATGCCTCTCACTACGGTCCAAGCGATCAATGAGCCAACTATCGGAAGTGGTGTCACAATTATATATCTTTAGGTGATCAACATGTACAACGCAAGGAGTGGAGGTTGGAGTGTCCTGAACCAGATAAAGTACATCACTGATTCTAGACATATTAGAAATGGCCCCCTCCATCAACAGCCAAATTTATCCTTGTCTTTCCGTGGATCCCATTTCCATACCCAATCTCCCCGAGTATATTTTATTAGCCGGTCAGTCGGTCATAGTTTCATTTTTGTCTAACTGCACTGGACTTTAACCCTTTAACACTGATATCTGCCAAAAATGGCTTCTGCAGCGGCTTTGAGAAATGACCATTTGCAGACCAAAAGAAGACTATTTTTGAAAATTTATCCGTGGAATGACTGGCTCGATAACCGAGCCAGTCATTCCAGTGATAAATTTTCAAAAAATACTCTTTTGGTCTGCAAATGGACATTTTTGAGAAATTTTAACTTTTTAAAAATAAATTCGCGGGTTATAGGGTTAACCGGTAATCCATTGAAATTCTGGGGAAAGCCCTGGTTGCAAGTCTTCGTAAACTGTAACCAAACTGCATTGCACTCTCATTGGGTCTTCGTACTCGATTCCTGAACTCCCCTCTGTGCGCAGATTATCGCTCCACTTGATTAAATCTCTTACCCAGCTCATCTAACTGGTGGTACTGGGGTTCCTCACTTGGCGAGAGATCTCCTAGCACATTTCTAGCTGGTCCTACTAAACTCCTGATCAATTGCATTGCCTTCTCCCTTTGGTTGCACGATTTTTGCTTTGAAACATCACGATCGATTTTAGTTTAAAAATCGCGATTTTCGATTAAATCTTAGGTCCAAATTCCCAAAAGTATAAACTGGCGTATACGTCACGAAAACTGGGACTTGGAATTTCTAGAAAAAGTTGAAATAAATGATACAAAAAAGCACAAAATTAGAACACATTTGCATGCAACAAATTCTTACTATTCTACGTCTATGCTTAATATGTACTTTATATCCATCATCCCGGGAGGGAAATTATTAATTAGGACCGCGTAAATATTGCGTATAGTTTAATAAACATCATTCATTTCACGAAAATTTGACATAAAATTTCATCGCGAGAAAATATAAATCACGTTATGTATCGGGTTCCGCTTATAGCCTCCCTTTGTAGGAGGTGCATTTTATAGTTGCTTTCAGAATGTACGATTTACATTTCGGAGTAATCAACACAACGCACAGTTCAAAATACAACAATCTGGAATGATGTTTCTTTATTTTCTTTAATTAGGCATGACAACCAAATCAAAAAGGAAAAATTAGTACACCACCTGAAATTGCTAAAAGAATTAAAAAGAATTATGTTTGGTGATTATTGCCTAACACTCTGCAACTAAGTATATACTTGGTATTTCACGACAGACTCAGGGTCTGCAGTGAAAGAGAAAATTATATGACGATTCGACGGAGTAACTAGCTGGTTTTCTCAATGTTAAAGGTGTTACTTCGCTATTGCTAGCGTGTTTATCGTAGGGCTTTGTGTTGTGATTAGCAATTATTCGACACGTACATGGCACGGCTGGATATAAACACAATGAACACAGGCCTTTATGCCCTGTAGGTGGGGCTTAGAATACACCTTCCATATCCTCTGCGTGTCGTAAGAGGCGACTAAAGGCGGTACGGGTGAGGTAACCCTGACAGAAACCTCGAGTGCTGAAGACGGAGGTTCCAGGCCGCATGGCGCTCTCTAATAAACCATGGATCCACGCACTTAACGCTTATGATCATGTCGATAGTCACTTTACAGGTCTGGCGGTATGATCAGCGAATGAAAAGAAGAAGAACACAGGCGTGAATCGATTATAATTGTACTTATGTACTAATAACATGTGACGGAAATGTAGACACGTCTGATTACAAACAAACATGAAATTTTTGACGATTTTCCGATTTTCCTCAATTACATCGTAAAAATTGTGATTTTAAAAATAAATCGAACTTCACAATTAAATCGAAAAATCGTGCAAGCCTGCTTCTTCCTTGTGGTCCACTGATTCCAGTCCGCCACCGTCTCAAAGTGGATATAGTAATCTAACCACTCGACTGATTCCCCAGCATAATGATCTGGGTCTTTTTGCTTCTGATTGCCTCTTAGCGACATCTGACGATAGTTAGGTGAAGGCCTCGATCTCATATCTCTGCTCGGTGCTGCTGTCTGCTATATGGTACATACCTTCTATCCCCTAAATCCCAATGTTCAATATCATCCCACCGCCTGTTGCCATTCCAGTTGAGACCATGCTGGATGTTTCCCTCACGACCAGCTACTGATCTGTAATCAGCTGGTGGAATGTACTTAGTTTGTACTGGCTGCATAAATTCATCTCCACTACCCACATTTTGTCTTCTTCATTGAGCTTCAGAGTCCCTAGGCTCCTGCACATTTCGTTCACAACTTACTCTGTCCTCTAACAGTACATCATCTTGATTGGGTGACATCACGCTACCCTCTGACATGAAGTTGTCCACTGAGTCACGAAACTATGTGTCATCTAGCCAGTTATGCCAGTCATCAGCCACGTTTGTCTCAGTCCTTGTCTCCACATCTGCTTCCATCTGTAGATCTATCTGCTCATCTGGTGCATGAGAGCAGTACTCCAAGATCGATCAACAGCCATTGTATAAAGATATATATGTATATTATGTGTCCAGTCAGTTCAGTCTCTCTATCCCTGATTAATCCACCTCATCGTTGCGGGAGTGAACTTATTATCTGGGACCACCTAAATATTAGGTATACTGTAATAACCATTGTTTATTACATCAGGATTAGTATAGAATTTGACATTTTATGTTGTCGTGTAAAAATACAAATCACGTGATACTAGAAAGAATTATTTCCAGTATTCAGAGTACTCGTCTGAGCCTTATGGGCCGCGCTTTGGACTCAGAACTTACTATATATACGTAATAGTGACCGAGTACTGTACTTTAGATCCGATCCGAGTTTAATCCAAGGAAGTTGGGCTCGCTCAGTTATCTCGCGCTGGCATATGAAATCTCACGAGAGTGAATGTGTATCCTCAAGCAAACTCTTCTGTGAATAGTTCAACCAATTATTTATCAATATATATATCAGAATTCTTTTCTAAATAGATCGATAGCATGATCCGATTGTTATTATTAAATGTTAAATTCAAATGGTAGTCGAAAAGAGTTTGTTTTAGACACAATGGGGCGAAAAAAGATATTCCGCTTTCAACAGTTTATCAAGCGTACATAAACAATGTTCATTCGTAGGAAGGAAACTTATTCTTCATATAGTTATTGGATGTTCATATTCATATTGTTCATATTCGGTTTTTCGATATTTATATTTTATAAGGCCATCCTTAAATAATAGTTTGCTTGTCCTCTCCCGACCGACCCTAAATAAAACCTGCCAACTCCAAATTTTGTTGTGGTTTCCTGTGAAAAATTGGTGTTATATTTTCTGATGTAAGTTCATTGCGAGATTTAATTGACTCCATTTGTCAAAATGGGCTCATGTAACCTTTAGAAACTGTTTCTTTATAGCGGTAGTTTCTGTTTCAAGTTCAAAGAAAAAACCTGAAGTTTTGTTCTTTAAATTCAATTTTGTAATGTTATATTTCAGCAGGTTAAAAAAAAGAATTCCCCAACCTACCTGCCCTACTCCAACCATCAGGGTCGGGAGAGGACAACCAAAAAGTCTTCAGGATGGCCTAGGCATTTTTGAAACCGTCAGTGTGTGATATCGGTTTTAAATATGGTATCGGTATATCATGCAGCCATAGCTCTGTCCTGGCACGGATATACTTGTTTGAATTCCACATAACGGTTTGGGAGACGATAGCATGACAGGTCAATTCCATTGTGACTTATGGGACATTTGAATGATTTTTTCCAAATTGTAACCAATAATACAAAGAATTAAGATGCAATAGAGTTATTTTCTTAATTTAATCTGATAGCAAAGACCTGACTATAACCAAATATGAATGTAAACTGAGATTATCTATCACCTTCTCTTGTGGACAGCATGCATCAGGGGTATGCGACTTTTGCGGACCACCATTTTATACCCTGCTCAGTCACACTGCAAATACTATCTCAGTTTGAGAGGGTGCTTACATGTGACTATAATTCTATTAGGAGATAAAAACAAACACAACAGCTTAAAAGGTTTTTATTCTATAATTACTAATGCCTACACTGAAGAGTGAAAACTTATTGTTATGATTCATGGTGCCAAAAGACTGCATACTTTTAATATGTATTCTCAAATAATGCGTAAAAATAATAAAATGCTTAATACAATGGTCACAAAGTCAGTTTCAGGACCTTTGAAATTGTGACTGCTGGGATAATTATCCTGATTATGGTGATACTTTATACATGCATCCGGCATTAACTAGCATGGGCTCTCTTTCCATTCTGGCCTTTATTTGCTCTTCATTATACCAAACTGTGTTTTTCTTTGGTCCAAACACAGGTTTTTCCAGAGCTAGATGGCTTAAGGCACCTAATTTGATGCATGTTTTCCTTTACATCTACTATTAATCCATAATAACTTATGGAGTCATAATCGACAATTAGCCATGTCCACAAGCATGGTGTACTCATTTGGTGAAGTGGTGAATCGATCTCTTCGGGAGCATGGTCATCATTTACATGTACTACATCATTCTTATTACCTGTAGGCCCAATCACAAATGAAAACATTGCCATTTTTGATGTCTCAATGAAAGAATAAGTAGCATACTTAATAGCATATGGCTCAATGGCTTCAAAATAATGAGCTGAACGGCTGCCAGATAGTGTTTTAATTTCTTGTCCATTTGGGTTCCAGAAACCATCAAGCTCAGGTTTTTTTAAATTCAATCTTGTCCTTATCAATATATACCACATTGATGTTTGGGCAGACATTGCTAGCTAGTTTGGCAAACTCAGCTGAAGATGCAATATCTAATTTCTCACTTCTCACCTTTTCAGACACTCATCTTTTAACAGTTCCTCCAATACCATCAATGCACCCCTTACCATGAGAGGTGGCTGAAAAGTGCACCTTTGTTGGCAGACTGTTAATGGTTTCTAAACTTGTCTTCCCCATTTGCGCTGTTACTAAATATTTTGTGACTTATGGGACAAAACTTAAACTGGTCTGCAGAGAATATCTACACATCTACTCATATATAAGCACAAGGCTCTGATAGGTTTAGCAGTCTAGTAGATAGGAAAATATAAAATTACAAAAATAGGCATTCCACTGAGATACAGACTAAACAACAAGACCAAAACTGTGACTGATGGAATAGAGCCGTCTAGACAGTTCTGGGTCAAATAGTGCAGAGGCTGGTAATCGGGTCGATTCATGACCTTGGATATAAAAAGTGCATTGCACCTTTGTTCTGAATTCATCACCCAGAAGTATAGAATGCAGTGTGAACTGAATGTGGGAGGAGTATAACTAATCGCTAAACTGATTAATATTAAGCTCAAATTTAACCTATACTTTGAAAAACTATATATCATAAATAGAAGCGGGTATCAACAAGGTTAGACCTGTTTTAGAAACCAGAACCATTCCATATTTGATTTCAGTGCATTATTTAACAGTAAAATTATTTTTTTTAAATCATGAAAATGTTGCTTTTCTGTGGAATTGACCGACAGATAATTTTTAGAATATTTGACATTTTGCTCAGCAAATGCATGTCCATTTGCCGGCCAATAGAATACTATTTTTTAAATCCTTGAGTGAGGCATTTCAGTGATGAATTTTGAAAAATAGTCTTCTCTTGGCTTGCAAACAGACATTTTTAAACATCTGTGCAGCTTTCGTTATTGATATGCTTTTGTTGTTATATCTGAGTAATTTGTACCTAAGCTCATTAATCGAGTAATCACAATTATTCTTAGATAATTGATCGTGATCACTAATAATCGCACAAGCCAAACATAATGTGCAGAACCTAATGTTCAGCAGAATGAGAGTGATATTTATTGATTTGTTTCAGAAAGGTGCAGAGACAAAACAAAATGATGGAGGCAGTTTTCGCTACTTGAAATATCGACAAAAGCTTGGTGGTAAGCTTCCCACTCCAGGAATCATAGATGTCCAGGTCATCGGCAGTGGTGCGGTTGGATGTCCAAAATCTGTGTTGATCGCTACAGACCACCTCAGGTGAAGTTGAACATTATAAATTAATTTCAATTTTCAAATAAAACTACATGCTCTAATAGAACATATATGTATCTCCCAAGCAAGATAAATAATTGTATGATCATAGAAAGAGAGTCTTTGCAGACATTTTCATTTTCTAACGACATATTATTTATAGTCATCAACAACTTTCACATATATTGTTCTCAAGTTTTCGACATATCTGTAAAGGATAATTTATCCCATGGATCATCACCGATCATCAGCGTCACACAGACAAATATAGATCAATAAATGTTTAACCCTTTAACCGTCAAATCTGGGTTTTTTAATTTAGATTTTCTCTTAGAAAATGTCCATTTGCATACCAAGAGAAGACTGTTTTTTGAAAATTTACCACTGGAATGATTGGCTCGATAACTGAGCCAGTCATTCCAGTGGTAAATTTTCAAAAATAGTCTTCTTGGTCTGCAAATGGACATTTCTCAAGACCACTGCAGAAGCCCTTGAACGTTTAAACTGAGGTCATGCTAAAAATGTCAATGTTAACTATCTGACTGCTCAAATTCTGATGAATATTTTGAAAACAATTTATTTTTTACAGCACTGTAGATAGAAAAAGGTTTAATCTTGTTACTGTAAGCACATAGTAAAATAACTTAGTTAGATGAAAGTATCCGTCATGTGTGGATTTATTTACATTTTCTCGCTAGGTTGTGACATTACATGTCATTTTATTCTCACACACAATATAGAAAAATACTGTAAATACCTGATATTTTATGTCACATTCCAACTATAATACTGGGAAACTGACTTTTCAATGTTCTCAAAATTGCACAAATATTATGCAGCTGCAAATAAAAAAGTATGCCTAGCACAAATCTGTATTTTGCGGTGTACCATATTTATACTTATCGTGCTATGATGTAAAAATTTCAGAGCTCTCACCTAGATCCCACATGAGGTTCCAGACCCAAATATCCTAGGCCTGTCAATGGATTTTTCTGGCTTGACATATATTCAGCAGCACATAAAATGGGAATTAGTGATAGTATCAGGTTCATATACCAGAAACGTGGTCTCTTGTGATAGAGCTGAATCTCTGTAAGTTTGGTGACTAAAGCTTTAATAATAAAGCCTCTACAGCATTTTTTTTAAACCAAAAAATTACTAAAAACATGTTCGTGAATCTAGTTTATGGCATTTTTTCCCAATTTTCCATATTGAAATGCACAGAAACTGTTGTATTGTTAATGGATTGGCTAGTAGTTGTCAAAGATATAGGTAGAGCAACAGTAACTAAGAGTAACTGCTTCTAGGTTAAATAGAAATATATTTTCGGACCGTTCAAGATAACAGCAAAGTTTTCTCATTATTTAAGGGTTGACCGAGAGTCCAACCCCGCAGTGTATATTTTAAATGCTTATATCTCCATAAGTACATGGATTTGAACATTAAAATGACCAGGACACGTTGTGCCACAAATGCAACAGATTCATGAAGCACAAGTACTCAGGCCATCATTGTGTAGCTTGCGCGAAGTTCAAGGTGGGAAGTCCATGTGATGTGTGCGCCAAGTGGTCATCGGAAAATGGTGGCGGAATTCGATCGTGATCGTCGTGCGTGCTTGGAGAGGATCGCGAGGGACAAGGCGGCCAAGCTGGATCGGGCGTCGATGAGAGGACTGGTAGGTTGTCTGAATGAACGTATGGATTCAGCACTGGGCGTATGGGCGGCCCAGTTCAAGGCAATGGTTGGGTCATTGCAGTCCACGATCCCGACGATGCAGGCTGGTGCAGGGCAACCTGTCCCTTCTCTGACCTTGGCTCAAGAGCCGACGGCGGAGGAGGAAGATCTTCTAATGGAAGATTCCGTCATGCCGGATATCTCGCTGACAGCTATGCCTAGTATATCCCAGGGATCTCCCTCAGGATTTGTACGGGTTTGCCAAGCGGGTGGTGATGTCGACGTTCCATCAGGCATTTTCCACCCAGATTTCGTGCAACCCATGTTGTCGGTGGAGCCATGTTTTACGGTTACTAGCGGCATCCCGGTGGCGTTAGGTGCGGCTCCTCTCGGAATGCCAGCACCTACCGTAGTAAAAGCGGCTGTGGTCCCGGCTCCCGTGCTGGAGTCGATGGACTGCGGTGAATCCGTGTTCGGCGATTCGTTGGATACCGGTGCCGCTAGTAGTCGGGCTATGGACGCGCCACATGTTGGCAGAAGTGCGGGCCATAGCTCTCAGCATGGATCGTCGGTGGCCTACTCATCCAAGGGTGAGAAGGAGGATGAAAACGGTAGTCCATTGATGGACGAATCCGCTTTCTGCACCGAAGCTGAATGGGTGCAGGTCCTTGGCTGGATGTCCGACCGTCTCAGGTTGGCATCGGATCTAGGATCTCAGCTCGATCCGGCGATGGAACGGATGTCAGAGCGAGCGGCTAGCGCTCTGTCAAGTGGCTCTTCGGCCATGCCGACGCTCCCTTTGAACATGCAGACTTCCGACATGTAGGAGGTTGCGGCATATTGTCTGGTTCAGCCAGAGTATGCGTTGCCCAAGGCCCCGAAGGGGATAAGGAGTAGGGTTCGTTTTCCTGAGCAGGCCTACCATCAGAATGCCCGGGTTCCACGGCTTTCCGTCGGGGAGCGAGAGGCGCTGAATAGGCCGTTGGCTGGAAATTCTAAGGGGTGTTCTCGTCCTTTAGTTTCCCAAGCCAATAAAGATCTGTTCAATGAGCTGACGCCCTCGCACGGATGTACCGTCCTGCAGGGTATGCTGACCTGCACGGCAGAAGGTGGACATGTGCCAGAGGCTGCTCCCGGAGTTGTCGGAGCGACGGAGAATGGTTCTCGATTGTGTAGAACCAGGACCTGAGATGAGGGCTGCGTTATCTTCTGTGGCTTTCATTGGTCCAGGCTTGTTCGGCGGTTCGGCATGACAAGCCTTATCCAAGGTCGCGTCAATGGTTGCTGAACAGGAAGTAGTCGGCAAGTCGTGGAAGTCGACTAAGAGGACACAGCCGCAGCAGTACTATAAACAGCATCGGCACGAGCAGCAGAGGCAGCGCCAAAGATTGCCCTATCGTCCTTCTGGCCGTGATGCCCATCAGGCATCCGGATCTCAGGGACCTGGCCGTTCGTCCTCATACAAGTCCTCTAATAAGAGGCCGTATGAGGATGACAGGAAGGGTGGCGGGTCGGGCCACAGCGGTTACCGTAAGGATAACCGTGGTGGCGGTTCCGGACCGTCATATTCCAAGAAGCCGCGGGGCGGCCGTAGAGGCCGGTCCTGACGGATTTCCGGCGGAATCAGTTCCGGTGAAGTCAGGAACGAAGGGAGTCGAGAATCTTCACCCAAGCAATTTAGCGTGTTCTCGTGCAAACCTGACCGCCAGCTGTGTGCAGATTCCTACCGTCGGAGGCAGACTTCAACTGTTCTCAAGCCAATGGGAACAGGTTGTGTGAGATTGTTTAGTCTGTCAGTGGTTAAGAAACGGCTACGAACCGGACTGGCTCATCCGTCAATCGTTAGTTCCGTTAACATCGACTCCAGTGGGGACTCCCATTCCAAGGGAATCCGATCTTCTAGTTACCATTTGCTCAGAAATAGAATCTCTTCAGCAGAAGAACGCGATTCATCTGGTCCGCAATCAGTCATCTCTAGGCTTCTATTCGATGATGTTCCTCGTTCCGAAACGTACCGGAGGATGGAGACCAATTCTCAATCTCAAACCGTTGAACAAATTTATTCTTTCTCCCAAATTTCAGATGGAGACTGTAGCAGCGGTGATGACAGGGCTGAGAAAAGGCATGTGGGAAATGTCGATAGATCTGAAGGATGCTTATTTTCATATTCCAATGTCAATTCCTTTTCAGAAATACCTTCGCTTTGCATTCCAAGACAATGTGTGGGAATTTAATGCGCTTCCATTCGGCCTGACCACAGCACCGAGGGTCTTCACCAAAGTGGTTCTCGCCATGACTTCTTATCTTCGCAGGAGAAACATAGCTGTTCATACTTACATAGACGACTGGCTGCTGAAGGCGGGGAATCCAGTCACTCTGCGCAACAATCTACAGGCAGTCCTAGCCTTACTAAAGGATCTAGGATGGATTGTGAATCTAGAGAAATCAGAATTGACTCCATCCCAGGAGTTTGTTTATCTGGGAATATTTTTCGATCTCGGGGACGGCGTAGCTTTTCTGGCGGAGAGCAGAGTCAAGAACCTGATTGCAGTTCTGGAGTCAGTTTCTCTATGAGCCTATCTGATGGTGCGCCAATTTCTCAGAATACTGGGTTTACTAGTGTCTCAGGAGAAAGTGGTTCCTTATGCGGCACTCAGGCGGATTCAGATGTATTTAATGTCATTCTGGTCTCAGAACGGATCCGTTATCTCTGAGGATACCAGTAAAAGAACCATTGATATTCCACCTTCAGTGGTGGTTATCAGAACAGAATCTCCTGTGCGGTGTTCCTCTACAACCTCTTCAACCACAGATGTCCATCTTCACAGATTCATCGACAACGGGTTGGGGAGCGGTATTGGATGATCAGTCAGTGTCAGGGGAATGGGATCGGATCAATGCGCAGAAACATACCAATGTTCTCGAATTATTAGCAGTGACATTAGCACTTCGAAAGTTCGAGAGCTTAATCCGAGACAAAATTGTCCTAGTGAGGACAGACAACTCAACAGTGGTGTCTTATTTAAACCTCCAAGGCGGGACGAGATCACCGGAGTTGTGCATGATGATTTGGAACCTTCTGCTGTGGTGCCAAGAGAGGAATGTTATTCTTCGGGCAGCACACATTCCAGGATGACTGAACATCTTAGCGGATGCTTTCAGTCGAAGGACGGTTTGTCGTCCGACGGAATGGCAGATCAAGCAATCGGTAGCAGAGGTTCTATTCAAACATTGGGGCAAGCCAAATGTGGACCTGTTTGCGATGAAATAAAACGCAAAGATGGTCACATACGTGTCACTGATCCCGGACCCGCTAGCTCTAGCGGTAGACGCACTGGCGATAAGTTGGAAGGGAATGTATGCGTATGCGTATCATCCAACGATACTCATCCCAAAAGTTCTGGCAAAGATAAGAGAGGGTATGTGCCAAGTGCTACTGATCGCCCCTTATTGGCCAGGCCGATCATGGTTTACGGATCTGCTGGACCTTCTGGTCAGCAATCCAATCCCTCTTCCAGACAGAAGAGATCTAATCTCTTAGAACAGGGGTCTGTACTTCCACAACAGACCAGAAATGTTCAACTTGACTGCATGGATGTTATCAAGCAGCGTGCAATTAAGGGTGGCTTTTCTGAGCAAGCAGCGAAGTTTGTCGCTTCAGCCCGAAGAGGTTCAAGCACTAAAACATATAATTATAGAATCAACAAATTTGCAGAGTTGCAGAGTGGTGTAAGGGAAGAGATATCGATCCCTTTTCTGCATCTGTTCAACACGTAGCAGATTTTATCTGTCATTTATACGAAGTTGACAAACTCGTACCTTCAACCCTAGCAGCATATAAGTCTGCATTAGCTTCAGTCATTCCCAGTCTGGCTATTGAAGGAGTGGAAAATGACACTTTAAATGAAGTTATTAAAGGAATGAGCAATCTGCGACCTAGGCAGCCAATTCCTATCCCAGCATGGAATCTATATCTTGTTCTACAGGTTTTAGGGAATGCTCCCTTTGAACCGATTAGATCTATAGATATTAAACTGTTAACTATTAAATCAGTTTTCTTGGTTGCCTGCAGCATCGGCGAGAAGGAGAAGCGAAATTCATGCGCTTTCTGCCGAACAAGACCGTTTTGTCGTCACGGGTGAAGGTTTAAGACTACTTCCACATCTTTGTTTCCTGGCAAAGAATCAGTCACTTAAATATCCAGGACAGCCTATCAATTTGCCAAGTTTAACTAGACATGACCCAAACTCTTCTGTTTGGTGTCCTGTCAGATGTCTGAAAATGTATAAGAAACGTACTGAGGAGTGGAGAGATGACCCGAAATCGCTGTGGTTATGTCTCAAAGCTCCACATTTGCGCGCCTCGAAAGATACCATTTCTCGTTGGATAGTCGATGCTATTCAGATGTCGCACAAAATCGCTACAGGAAAGCAGATTGATCGTGCGAATGCTGATCAGGTCCGAGCACTAGCAGCATCATCAGCCCTTTATACGGGTGTCTCATTAGAGGAGGTGATGTCTGTAGCACAATGGCATGCCGAGTCATCATTCACTGATTTCTACCTTCGCAACATCTCCAGCGCACTTAATCTGGTAGCCGTCGCCAATTTATCGAATCTGAACTAAGCCACATCCGACCACTATTTCGCACACATCACAAGCTCTTCCACTTGCACTGAACAATGGCCATGCACATGACCTGAGAACGACCGTGGATTGGGCCGAGCTCCTGTGATGAACAAGAAAAGACCAAGCACTCAAAATGGTGAGTGTTTACATTAATTAAGTGACTATAAATAATTTACTTACAGTCGATATACCAGACTGTTTAGGTGAATAGTCTGGTGTAAGAGTATACTTATCCTCTCAAACAGACATTAGACTCATTCCAATTTGGAAAAAAATTTATCGATATACTAATATTTTTTTCAAAATTAGAAGTTGTAGTAGCTTCTTTGCACTCTTCTGGACTGCCCTAGCTGAGACTTGGGACTGACACGGGTCTTTTGGGTGTTGCATCCCCTTTTTCGACAGCCTTCTGGATTTTGTGCGGACAAAAGGGGGGGGGGGGGGGGAAGCGCGGTCTAGACCATGGAAGTTTAGCACTCTATGAGTCAGATGGCAGAACCCATGCGTATGCCAGGGTTCTAGTCTCTTCACAACCTTCTCTGTTGGATGGTAGATGAGTGCTGGTTTGAGCCTCACCTCCTCCCACCGGTATTTCCTGGCTGAAATCCGGAGTTTATCATAATAGTACATCTGGTAAGTATTATTCGAAGTAGAATAAAAAAAGCATCCGCTTTTGTTTCTATGAGAATTCTTAATACTTACCAGATGTACTATGGCCCTCCCTCAGCCGCCCCGCTGAGGTGAGGCTGAGCTGCTTTCGCTGTTTGTCAAGGCAAATATAAGACGAAGCTGACTGTGATTGGGAATTGACTCGGTACCTGCGGCTATGGTATTCCCGGACACAGTATGGGCAGGACCAGGAGAGTGCGTAGTCTTAATTGTTTATTTTGAGCTAGACTAGATAATAGACATTATCATAATAGTACATCTGGTAAGTATTAAGAATTCTCGTAGAAACAAAAGCGGATGCTTTTTTGATACGGTGGTGCACCGTGGTTAGCACTTAGATTTTAAAAGTAAATACGGATATGACTTAATAGCAAGCATTATTGCATGTTTTTGCTTGCCAGTACTTTATCACACTGTTAAATAATCCAAAATATTAACAAAATGTTTGGGTTCACATTTTTCTTTGCTGGAGGTGATTACAGCCATACATGTAACTATTACTATGCAAATATTTTGTATTTAATACAAGTTATCACCATATCATTTTTATCAGGACAAGATGTAAGCCATCACCACACACTAGGTTGTGGCATTCTGGTCATTTGATGATCTGTATCATTATATGTATTGTATCGAGGTGTGTATCATGATATGTATCGCATCGCGAGGTTCCTGGAAATGTACACCCCTAAATAACTTTGTGCATCTCAGGTCTGCACAAATTACGTAGCCAATTTTTTCGTTCACAACGGTTACGCAAATATTTTTAGCGCAGCCGTTTTTGTGGTTACGCAGTTTTCTTTACTTTGTGCATAAATATATGTAAAAAGGTTACACAAGCCCAAATGTGTTAACTAACATAAATTTGCATAACCCGAATAGGGGTTGCACACATTTTCAATTTGTGCATGCCTGCACCTATTAAATAGGAATGAAAGGAACACATTTGTTCACACACAATATATCTAATATATATATCTATATAATATCTTTCCAGATCTTGGCCATTCATGAGTGAGTTTGTGAAGAATAACATTCCCTGATATTAGATTTCGTGAACAATCTGTCTACTAATACTTATTACCAAGATTGTTGGGGGAGGGGTTGGGAGTGTTCATGACGCAAGCATCATGCAAAAAAACCCAGTGATAATCTTGTAATGAGTAATGCTGATCGAATTATTCTGCAAATTCCAAATGATTACCAGTTGTTTTGTTAACTTTTGCAGATGTTTATCTGTTATGTCTTCTTTAATTGGTGGTTTCTGGTTAATTTATTAAGATCTTATTTGGTTCACAGTGATTGTTGAACTTATTTATATGAATCAGTTAATTATGCCCCCCCCCCCCCCATATATAAATATATGGGGGTGGGGGGATATAGCATTTGCTTTTTTCACTTCAAGAGTATACTTACCTCCCTAATACTTTTGATATTGCTAAATATTGGCTTTCACTCAATAAACACTCAGATTTAAAACAGTTAGGTGCCCCTACTGGGCAGGGAGTCAGAGCGTAGTCTGGCGGATGCCAGCCCCACCACCGCGCATGCGCAGACTAGCACTTCCTCTTTGCTAGATTATTGGCAAAGAGAACACACATGTTTTTTCAGTCATAAGCTTTTCTTGCTCTTTAACGTTTTTATTGGTGTTATTTTGGAAGTGATAAGACCTGATTTGGATGGCGGGAGGATACACTTCGCCACAGGAGGACGTTGGACCTTTAAATCAGGTGACTTCTAGTAAAATTAGCGAGTTTTCTTCCCGGTGTATTGTGTTTCCGGGACTCGCGTTTACCGTGATAAGCGCCTTAGTTAGTTGGTTTAGGTCAACTCGGTGCTACCTAGGACTAATTTCTCTTTCTGTTTCTGTCCACAGGTCTGTATGACGCTAGGTTGTGACGTCACAGTACCAGAGAATTAGTATTCTCTCCACCATGGTTCCATTTCCTACTAACTCTGTTAGGTTATCTAACCAAATGAAAAATTATGTCCAGTGAGTTGGAGGCCTGGTATAAAGGTCTTCTCACTTTGCCCTCTTGATCCAATTCCTTCCCCATGAGGTGGAGAGAGTTAAGAGGCGTGCAGATGGTGGAGTTTCCGGTTCGTCACGTTGGATGGTTTGTCTATACAAAGTGTCAGGTATCTAGTTATTGATAATGTGGTGATGTTAATTATTGTAAACAATCAAAGGGAGATAATTAACATTTTTGCCAGAAAAGAGTTATCTATATGTATCTGATGGTTGTGTAGTCAACTTATCCATTCAGCATACAATTCGTCTTTGCACTTGGATGTTTTGTTGGGATCGAATTTTTCCTGTCACGGGATTAATGACGTCATAATCAGCTGGCTATGTATTTATTAGCAATTCAAGCGCTAGGCTGGTTTTTGATGTATATTGATCTTTATGATCGTTTTCCTTCTCCTTGAGTTGGATTGAGTTTCTAAGCTTAACTAGTTGCTCATACTCCTTGTCCTTTGCCCTGTTTCAGGGACCGGGTTGCGCGTCCTGTGGACGTTTTATGCATGTGAAGTTCTGGCCGCATCTGTGTTATCGATGTAGCCCTTGTGGTCCATTGATTAATTGTGACATATGTAAGCACTGGGGGGGCGAGTTAATGTCCGAATTCTTGTGCTGCTTACAGGCGACGGACAAGGTGGTAGTGGAGGAGAAGAAGAAGAAGCGGAAACGAGAGGTTGTAAGTAAGAAGGGTAAGGGGAAGGTCTCGTCCGCGGTGGATATGGAGACCTTCCGGACCGAGATGTTGGGAGAGATGAAGAGGACAATAAAAGATTTGGTTCCAGGGTTGCTTCGTGGCATGCTTCCTGGACCAGATCCTTTATTGTCCTCATCATCGGCTTCGGAGCAGGTAATCCCCGCCTCTGGATCGATTTTCCTTAGTCCGCTTCCGTTGTCCGACGATTCAGAGGTGGCCCCATTAGAGGGGGCGTTCCACGGCCCTGGCAGCAGGCTTATTGCCGCGCCGATAGGGGACCGTGGACGGTTGTCGCTGGAACCCGCTGGCTGCTTATCAGTCCAGGGGTATCCGCACGCCGCGGTGGCCAGTACCTCCTATGGCACCGTTCCTGGTCAGCCCGGGTTAGCTCTCTTTGCTGACCCGGGGTCTAATCTTTCTGACCAGGGTGATGAGGATTACCTGCTAGGGTCGCCGTCTGACGACGTGGACATGGATGAAGACGTTTGTGCACCCCTCGCGGGGAATACAGGCGCTTTTTTCCACGGTATTACTCACCCTGGAGTAAGGTCCGCGGTTCAGGTGGTGGCCCAGGGCGCTGCTGATGGCCAGCGGTACCGCATACCTCGGCTTGCCGAGAGTGTAGCTGGTGCTGGCCGGGCCCGTGGTAGGGCTATATATACCCCGCGCTCTACCGCGGTGCCTGCTCCTGGTCAAACCAGTGATATTCTCATGCCGGTGCTGTCAGGCCCGCATGTTTTCCCTGGCTTGCCAGGTGTATCAGCGTACCCGCCGTCAAGCTCTACTGCTTGCGCTCAGGAGGAAGACGAAGGACCCCGTCTTGTAGAGCGCTCGCAGTTAGCCACGGAGGAGGATTGGTATGACGCTTGCCAGTGGTTGGTGAGCGTTAGGCCTGATCTGCCCGTGGAGCAGTCGGCTAGCCACCGTGTTCACACGCCGTGGTTAGCTGGGAAACCAACTGCGAACGCTATGCCTTCTCTGCCGCTGGCGGAGCATGTCGTTGACATGTTCAAGGCGGCGGAGGCGTCCATTAACACGAGTGGACGTCTCGCGAAGGCCCCTCGCGAGGTGGCCAGGCGTTGTCGCATCGTGCCCCTGGACTACCAGCGGTACGGTGTGGTGCCCAAGCCCAGCGTGGATGACCGCGCGGCTTTGGGTGAGGATGCGCGGCCAGGCTCCCGTTCTGACACGGGGGTCTTGTGCGCGAACGCGTTGCGTTCGGCGAATACCGCGTTGCGTGATGCGGAGGAGAGTGGGAGGGCTTCGATTGCCGCTCTGTCCCACGTCTCCCAGCTGTTACAGGGGGTAGTAACGGCATCCGCATCGCGCCAGCCAGGCCCGCTCGCGGTCCAGCGAACCATCCAGGATGGTATTAACCTGGCGCTGGACTGTATGACGCGGGCGGTGACCAGGAGTGTCAGGGCAAGACGCACATTTGCCCTGGACAATCTGTGCCCGTCTCAGGACCTGTATAATAGGCTACTCCGTACGCCTATGACGGGTCCTGGTCTTTTTGGAGGTGAGGGATGTCGCCACCTCCAGGAGACGGTCACCCTGGTGAATAACCAGAGGGCGCTGCGCGAACAGTTTGAGGTACTGCGTCGTGCTAACGTTCGCGCCGCGGCCCCTGCGTATCGTCCCCTGCAGGCTCGAGGTGGTGCTGGCCAAGTCAGAGGCCAGCCGCCGTCGCAGCGCCGGCCTCGGCCGCGTGCGATTCGGCCAGCAGTGAGGGGGGCGCAGGCTCCTCAGCCGCCGTCAGCCAGGCAGCCGCCCGTGCACCGAGGTGCGCGCGGGGCGGGGCGGGTCGCGCGAGGATCTGGGCGTGGTTATCGTTCCTGACAGGGCGCTTACCGCGGTAAGGACCACGCCGGTGTGTATGGCGACGGAGACAGTGCCGCTCTTGCATGCCTTGTGTCCACCGCGGTCCCTAGGTGGACCGGTGGGAGGCCGGCTAGCCGACCACATGCAAGAGTGGGAACGGTTAACTCAGGACCGTTTAGTCTTGCGATGGCTTTCCGTGGGGTATCATCCAGAGTGGATGACAGGCCCGCCGTCGCGACTGTCTCTGGTGCCAGTCTGGACTCCCGTTCCGAGAGATCCAGATCAAAGGTTGTGTATCGAGGAGGAAATAAATTCCCTCGTACAAAAAGGAGCTATTCAGCCGGCACAAAGGTGTCCGGGCTTCTATTCAACCCTGTTCTTGGTAACAAAACGCACCGGTGGGTGGAGACCGATTCTCAACCTCAAGCCGTTGAACAAGTTCATCGAGACGCCCAGTTTCAAGATGGAAACGGTGCGCTCGGTGTTGGCGGGGTTGGAGAGGGGGATGTGGACGGCGTCGATAGATTTGAAGGACGCTTATTTCCACATCCCCGTCCACAGGAGTTTCTGTCGCTTCCTGAGATTTGCATTCCAGGGCAGACAGTGGGAATTCAGGGTGTTGCCCTTCGGAATTTCCACGGCTCCTCGGGTTTTCACCCGTGTGGTTCTTGCGATCACAGCATACCTCCGCAGGAGAAGCATAGCAGTCCACACGTACATAGACGACTGGCTGTTGAAAGCGCACACCCGGGAAAGTTTGTCCGCCAATCTGGAGATTGTTTTGAAAATTCTCACAGACTTGGGCTGGATGATCAATTTCCCAAAATCAGAGCTGACTCCATCCCAGAAGTTTGTTTACCTGGGGATGTTCTTCGATCTGGAGACAGGATATGTTTATCCTACTCAGGAGAGAGTTCAAATACTCATCTCGTTGATTCAGTCAGTGTGCGACAGTCGTCATGTCCTGGCACGGGTTTTCTTGAGAATGCTGGGGTTGATGGTTTCGTTGGAACCAGTCATTCCTCAGGCCGCCTTACGCAGGCGGCCGATCCAGTTGTTTCTCATGACACAATGGACCCAGAGTACAGGTTCGCTGGACTCGAATGTGTCAGTGTTGGCGCCTCTGATTCACCACCTGCAATGGTGGTTGAATACAGAGAATCTCTTACCGGGGGTTTTGCTAACCCCTCCCCACCCTCAGGTGACTGTGTATACAGATGCATCGATGGAGGGCTGGGGAGCTTGCCTGGAAGAATCCACGATATCAGGGCTTTGGAATCTGGAACAGTCACAGGAACATATAAATCTACTGGAGCTAAGAGCAGTAGTCCTGGGCCTGGAACATTTCTTACAGAAAGTTCAGGGCAAGATTGTTCTTATTCGTTCAGACAACTCAACAGTTGTGACTTACATAAACCGCCAGGGCGGAACGAAGTCGCCCAGTCTCTGTATGATGACATGGAAACTGCTTTGTTGGTGTCTGGATCACCGGATTACCTTGAAAGCAGTTCATATTCCGGGAAGGTTAAACCTGCTAGCAGACTCATTGAGCCGAAGGATGAGTGTTTTACCCACGGAATGGCAACTAAATCAATGTGTGGCGGATCGTCTGTTCGACCATTGGGGGAAACCCAACATCGATTTGTTCGCAACGAAGAAGAATGCGAAGATGACGACGTACGTCTCTCCGATTCCGGATCCAAGCGCTTTCGCAACAGATGCGTTAGCTATCAGCTGGGGGAGAATGTATGCATACGCATTCCCTCCAGCAATCCTGATTCCAAAAATTCTTCAGAAAATCAGACAAGAGGAATGCCAAGTGCTTCTGATCGCCCCGGATTGGCCAAGCCGATCATGGTATACGGATCTGCTGGACCTTCTGGTCTGCAATCCGGTTCCTCTGCCTCTGATGGACGATATTATCTTCCAGGGCAAGGCCCTTCACAACAATCCGTCAATGTTCAGATTGACTGCATGGATGTTGTCAAGGAATCTAGAATTAAGGAGGGCTTTTCTGAGCAAGCAGCCATGTTTATGGCCAAAGCCAGGAGGGGGTCAACCTCCAGAGCATATAATTATAAAATCAACAGATTTGCAGAATGGTGCTCAAAAAGATGTATTGATCCAATGGATTCATCTATTCAAGTAGTAGCTGATTTCCTCTGTCACCTCTATGATGCCTATAGCCTCAAGCCTAACTCTATTGCTGGTTATAAGTCAGCATTAATGTCTGTTATTCCTTGCTTGGCTAAGAGGGGAAGTGATGAAGTAAATACATTGAATGTATTAATTAAAGGCATGGGCAATCTAAGACCAAGGAATCCTCCTGTGATTCCGTCTTGGAGTTTATCGCTAGTGCTTCAAGTACTAGGTGATAAGCCTTTTGAACCACTTAGTTCCATTTCTATGAAACTATTAACACTGAAGACTGTGTTTTTAATTGCTGCGGCCTCGGCTAGGCGTAGGAGTGAGATTCATGCCTTATCAGCCGAGGATGACCGTTTTGTGGTTTCAGGGGAAGGCCTTAAGCTGCTACCTAGGATTAATTTCTTGGCTAAAAATCAGTCGTTGAAATATCCAGGTCAACCTATTATTTTGCCTGCTTTAACTAGATATGATCCTAATTCTAAAGCATGGTGTCCCGTCCGGGCGCTGCGCCGGTACAAACAACGTACGGCGGCATGGCGCACCGACCAGTCAGCGTTATGGTTGTCATATATTGAACCCCATGGGAGGGCTTCTAAGGACACCATTTCCAGGTGGATTGTGGAATGCATTCAGTTTTGCCATAAATCCGCCACCGGGAAGCAGGTTGACGTGGCCAAGGCTCACAGTGTCCGCGGCGTAGTGACATCCACGGCCCTATTTAATGGGGTCCCTGTGGATGATATTATGTCGGTGGCTCAGTGGCACTGTGAGTCAAGTTTTACAGACCATTATCTCCGTGACACCTCTAATCCTCTCGCCTTGTCGGTTTTGAAAAAATAAATCGGTTTATATTTTTTGAGGTGATTTCCTCATTACTTATATATATCACAATTAATTTATGGAAACACCCACTTTTTTGGGCCTGCATCAATCTTTACCGATGGGAAGATGATGTCAGCAGCCATTTCAACAAGGTCAGTCTTGTTCATGTGTTGTCCGTTGTTGATTGTATTGTCACGATTACCCGTTATTAATATGGTGATGGTTTGTGTATTTGTGTGGTTCATTGTTGAGAGTTACGAAAATGGAGCTTTTTCGTCTCTGTCCTGTAGTACATGGCACTTGTACGTAGAGAGCGTATAGGACATTGAGGTCAGTCGACTCTTCCTCCCAGGAAGGAGGGGGGGGAGCGCATATGACATTCGGTCATCTCTCATACATCGGTCGTGTTATCCGATGGTTAGTCAAATCCTGACTGTTTTTTCTTACAGTTTCAGAAGTTTAAGTGCCTTAAACGCAGAAAAGCGTATTGGGATGAGCTGGTCTTTTGACCTCGCCTCCCTCCCGCCAGATTCACTTTCGAATTCTGGCAATATCAAAAGTATTAGGGAGGTAAGTATACTCTTGAAGTGAAATAAACGAAATCTAGGATTTCTTTTTTCACGAGAGAGTTGATACTTACCTCCCTAGATACGGACCCGGCCTCTCCACCCCACAGAGGCTCGGTCTTCAGGCTCTTAATAGTTGCATGTGTGTCAGCCAATAATCTAGTCAGAGGAAGTGCTAGTCTGCGCATGCGCGGTGGTGGGGCTGGCATCCGCCAGACTACGCTCTGACTCCCTGCCCAGTAGGGGCACCTAACTGTTTTAAATCTGAGTGTTTATTGAGTGAAAGCCAATATTTAGCAATATCAAAAGTATTAGGGAGGTAAGTATCAACTCTCTCGTGAAAAAAGAAATCCTAGATTTCGTTTAGTCTATCCATCCTTCCATCCGTTCAGGCTTTCATTTCCAGATGATAAATCAGGATCTATTGAAGGGATCATTACCAATCTGGCGTGGGAACTTGTCCTCGGTGATCTGAAGAAACCTATCGATTTTGGTGTCAGATAGCCAAAGATCAAGGTCACTGTGACCTAATTATTTATGTAAAATTGCGTTTCCGGATGATAACACAAGTTCTATTGAAGGGTTCGTTATCAATCTAGCGTGGAAGCTTGTCCTTGGCGGTCCAAAGAACCTATCAATTTTTGTGCCAAACAGTTAAAGGTCAAGGTCACAGTAACCTAATTAATTACGTAATGTTGCATTTCGGGATGATAACTCGAGTTCTATTAAGGGATCTTTACCAATCTGGCATGGGAGCTTGTCTTTGGTTGTCCGAAGAACCCTATCGATTTTGTTTTCAAAAGTCAAGGTCACAGTGACCTAATTAATGATGTAATATTACGTTTCCGGATGATAACTCAAGTTTAATTGAAGGGATCGTTACTAATCATGGGTGGGAGTGTGTCCTTGGTGTTTTGAAGAACCCTATCGTTTTTGGTGTCAACGGTCAAGCAAGATCGCGGTGACTAATCTTGGGAGAGTTAATGCTTGACGGAATGGGGGACATACTTTAGCAATCTCTGATTGTCGTTCTTGTTGATGAAGTACATGTAAGCGGTAAACTACTGATCCAGCCGGATCAGTTACTGTCCTAAAGCAGTGATCCGTTACTGATTCGTATGCAAAAAAGCCTATGGATCGTGGGATCAGTAGTTAATTTCTAGCTCTGTAAAGGTAACCTTGAGGTGAATGATTATGTTGTTCACCTCTTATTTTGTGGCTGGCATTACATGAATCATACAAATAGTACACTGATAGCCAATGTGGTATTTTGTGAAAAGACACAGTTCAAACTACTTGTCAGACCTTTTGTCGGATTAACATGTTGATTGTGATGTCAGTTAACAAGTGACTCATTAACTGACATCACAGACACAGTTAACAGATATATGATGTGGCCTCTTGATTGTGATGTCCGGTGAAGTGTATGCTTGTGTCTCAGATCAGATTTCTTGAGTTTATATGTCTGTATGGTGTCTCAAAATTGCTTACCGTATTTTATTTGTTAACAGATACCTGTTTAACTGCGGAGAGGGCACACAGAGAATTATTGCTGAGCATAAGTAAGTACAGGGTCTGCATAGAACGTAGAAATCAATACTTAGAGGTCATTTATCTTTGTCTCTGACATCATTAATTTAAACATAAGGATTACATTCCCTCTCTGTTAAATGGTTGCTGCCACTGGTTAACATTTCATTTACGGACATATTTGGGTTGGTTGCCATTTCATATTAACAGTGTATTGGTGTCAATTAAGGTTTTATTTTAAAGAGATACTGATCACCTAAAAATTACATGTTTCAAGTTTATTGAAATCCATCTATGCACATTTGTAGTCAAGAGTAACAATACTACAATTGGTTCAAACATACCCTGTCTTCTTAAATTTAACATTTTTTCACAAACTAATAAAGCTATCATATGGATTGTTCATGTATTATGTCTGCTGAATGTAATATTTTCCTTTCACCCTTTCACCGATAAATGCCTGAAAAAATGTAATCTTTACGATATAAAACCTATTCCGTTGAATATTTTGAAATTAATTTGAGTGGAAGCCTTTGCTGCCTAAGGAAGCAAAGGCTTCCAGTCAAATTGATTCCAAAATATTCAACAGTTTTTCTTGTATGCTTACCTTGAAAATAAGATACAGGGAATTCATCGGTGTTAAGATTCCAAAATATTCAACAATTTTTCTTGTATGCTGGCCTTGAAAATAAGATACAGGGAATTCATCGGTGTTAAGATATTCCATGATTCATGTCAAGCAATCTAAAGCAAATCTGCAAGCAGCATCATCTTTAGCTTTCATGTGATATTATTCCATGTTGTCAGATTATTGGTTACAGTACATGTCATGTCATATGTAGCAAACTTTCTCATTATTCAATCCACATAGACTGATTGTGGTAGCAGACCAGGATTTAGGTTGGGAGAAAATAAACAACCAACATTGTGTGTAGCTAATATGAAATGTTAGGAGATGCAGTGGTTTCAATGGGAAAGCAAGAATATGCTACTTTTGCAGTTGTGGTATGCAAGCAAGGCAAGCATGCTACATGTGTATATGCAATCCACTCAAGCCTTCTTAAATAATTACATTAGAAGATACTAGAAGCAGATGATTAAAGATAGGTGGTATTTGAACTCTTAAATGGTCAAATCTGATCAAGAAAATGTACAAGCCAAGTTTAGTGAGCCAAGCATTCTAGCACTTGGTAAATTAAAGAAATAGTCTATTCACCTGCAAATGGACATTCCTCAAGATGGCTGTTTTGGCTGACTTGACCATTAAAAAGGGTCACTTTTGAAACTAATGACCATTGCTTTAATTTGTGTGGCTACCTGCCATAAAGGACCACCATCCCTTATACCCCAGAAGGCAGCTTAATGATGGTTTCTAAAGCCCGGTTTTCACGATCTAATTAATCTGAAGTAAAAATCTGATGCTGTAACGCGAATCTGAAGAGCGTTTAGACGATCAGATTAATCTGTCAGACAAATCTGATGAAAAAATCTGAGGAAAGAATCTGAAGAAGAAATATGACATCATTAACATTGACAAGTTGGTAATGACGTTATTAGCGTTGCCAACCGTGGCGGCAGACCATATGACACGTCCGCTGTGGACAGTATCGCCGTCTGCTTTCTGTTTAATTTTATAAAGTGGACTTAACAAATCTTCAGGCTATTCAATTATGAACCTCTCATTAAAATCACCCCACATTCAAAGTGACACGGGTGCATCCATGCTGCTTGCTGGCTGATGACGTCAACGATGATGACGTATTTAGAGATTCGCCTTCAGACATCAGACATAAGACTTTTGGTTTACACGGTCAGATTTTATTGAAAGCAAAAAATCTGAAGAACCGTCAGATTCGCCTTAAGACATCAGACTTCAGATTCTGTGTTTACACAGTCAGATTTTATCGAATTCAACAAATCTGATCAGATTAATCTGATCGCGAAAACGAGGCTTAAAGCAGGTTTAACAATGGGTGTTTTGCCAGGTATTTAAACAGTTTTCTGATCTCTCCAGGATGAAGCTGTCACGCATGGAGAATATCTTCATTACCCACAAGAGCTGGCAGAACATCGGTGGCCTGATGGGTAAGTGCCACAAACATAAAGTACAGCTCAGAAATAAGTTGACGTGTTTAAAAAACCCACCTGAAACATGTTATTTAATCTAATTTTGAACACGATATAAAAAATGTTCGTTTGACTATTTTGGACTTAATTTGATTGGAATTAGGCAGCAATGGCTTCAATCAAATTAAGACCAAAATATTCAACAGTACATTTTATTTTGCTTAGATAACATGTTACGATATTTCTGATCTGTAGTGTAATTGTCATGATGTTATTGTATGTTGTTGTTCATCCTTGACATGCTTGATGGCTAAGCAAGCCAGTGGTTAAGAGTCTCTCGTGATTTAGTGATAGTTTTATAATATTTACATGTCATGGAATTTTGCCATGGTTTTGTATATCCATTGTTACATCTGTGATGGCTAGATAGACATGGATTTTATGCTTTAATGATGGCATGCTTGAATCTGTGATATGTGAATGACATGGCTGTTATATGTCCATGATGACTGCATGTAGCACAAGAAAGGTAGTTACTTTGCTAAAAATCTAAGCACAAGAAAAGTTTGTTCCACCCCTATGATTCCCCAACTTTTGTCTTGTTCCAAAGACAAAAAAAGCCACACACTGTAGTTTTGGCCCAAATTTTAGCACAATAACTGTTACCATCAAAGAGAATTTCAGACTTGAATGTGATCCTGGTTAAAATTCCTGGATCCATATCAGATCAAATATGTTCGATACTCCTTGGCTCAGATTTAGCACAAGAAAGGCTCTGCTCGTACAATAGGACTCTACATTGGTCCTGATGCATGGCAAAAAATGCACAAAGTCTGAAATATTTTGAAATGGGACAAAAATCTGAGTGTGTGCCTGCCGTCACTGATTGCTCTTGTTTTATAATGCGTCTTTGACCAGTAATGGTTTAGCAACCTTGGATCATAATATGCAATCATTTGTGATCCCCAAAAGTAGATGATATTTATGTGCATGATTTACTGTACCTTTTTAAATCATTTGTATATTTATATTTAAATTACTGTTGTTGTGGCCTATGGGGCTTTGTCAAAAAACCTGACAGACTGCACTAAGTCTTATACTATCTATGAGTAAAAGACTTATACTATCTGCGAGTGAGAGCTAAGCAAGCAGACAATATAATGGAGGAATCCAGTTTGACCTATTCGCCGCCCATCCCTTGTTAAGCTGCACCCACACTTTGCGTGTTGGGATCGATTGCACTCCTTGACTATAAATTTCCAAAAAACCACATGTAAGCTGTTTGAATATATTGACACTAATGTGACTGGGTGCTGTTGCTGCCTATGGCAACAGTGGCCAGTTAAATTGGTTTCCAAAATGTTCAACAGCATGTTTATTGTAATACAATTCATACAACAGCGTTTAGTCTGTCATCAGTTAAGCATTCATGATGAACTTATCTACGTCATTCATGACAAGCTCATCCTACATGTTTGTGACGTTACATAGTTGATTATGACGTCATGATTGATGGATAAACTGGATTCCTCCATTGTGGTGCACCAACAGACAGTTGTACGTCACAACAAAAATAACATATTTGTGTTTAAATATATTTTATCAGGACTGGCATTGACACTGGAAGGCGTAGGAGTGACAACTCTTGGCATTCATGGACCAGCAAATGTGGTAGGTATGCTTACTCTTCAAAATCGTGTCGGATTAAACACCTGTTAGACATTGCCCTTTAATGGTGAAGATTTGTCAAGAAAATTTTAATTTGTGCTTATTGAATATACATTTGCAGGCCAAGAGAAGACCATTTTGTCAAGCTCATAGCGAAGCGGAGGAGCTCGACATAGAGACCCAAATTACCTCCGGCGTCCCATGTCAAGCGTGACAAGAATTAGCAGTTATAACTATGTTTTCTGTTGTCAGGGATTGTACCCAATAGCTGAAAGGAATGGCCGGTTTCACCATGCTAGATTAATCCCAGATTGTTGCATGGTGTGGAGTTGATGAATCCAATGTGATTCTTTTTCTCTTCTCCACTTGGTGGATTCTGGGTCAGAGGGGTCAGAGGATGGTACTTGGATTATCCGGAAGCTCATGTGTGAAATATCACTTCCATTTCAAATTACCAATTCAGTGAATTCTGTCCATTTTCCATATTCGCGGGGAAAAGATGAGTGTCTTCTCTTGGCCTGCAAATGTATATTCAATAAGCACAAACTAAAATTTTCTTGACAAATCTTCACCATTAAAGGGCAACGTCTAACAGGTATTTAATCCTTTTGTATGACTGGTGAAATAAATGCAAAGTTTTACACTGGCAAATTTTGTCAACAAAGCATCACATGATCAATATGGCGCAAAGAAATACTAAAATTTTCATTGACAAAATATTTGTAGTGGCTACATTTTCACATGGAAAGTCAATCCAATTATCAGAACCAGTTTGCTAGAGTACTTCCCTTCCATATGCCAGGTGTCAAAATATATGTATTTATTATTTTCACATTTTTGATGAAATTTATAACTAAGTTGTATATAGATTAAAACTTCCTTGAGTGCCATGATTTTATTTTCCAATGTTACATTCTTTACCCATGATCGCAGTATATTGTGAAATCATGATTTCTTTTAAATCATCCACTATTTTTCATAACAATAATCGGACAAGCATAATTCTTCCGACGGTTACAATCAGATTTGCTTCAAACTTAGTACAGGACTTTAGTTTGATGTATGTAGGACTGGTGACTTGAATGTCACATTCAAAATGCGTAATGATAGGCAGCAACAGGACCCAATCAAATTTGTTTCAAAATATTAAACAGGTTACCTGTATAGCTACCTTCTTATTGAGATTCTGGGAATTCAAGGTTCGATCGATTCCAACGTGGGCAAAGCATAGGAGGAGCTTAGCGAGAAATTGGCTGGGCATAGCTAGAAATAAATCCCTCTATTGTTTCAGGGCAAGAGTTAATGTGAAGATAATTGTAGGCCATGCTAGTTAGTAATGGACATTGCCAGTTTATCCATCAATCACATGACATCATAATTAACTTCGTGATGTTTAGGATGATGTAATAATCAATGCTGTTATGAATGACGTAGATAAGTGACGAACTAAGCGTTGTATGAATTGTATGTCTACTATTTAATAAACATGCTGTTGAATATTTTGAAACTAATTTGACTGGGGATTCTTGCTGCCATAGGCAACAACAGCACCCAGTCAAATTAGTTTTAAATTATGCAACAGCTTACCTGTATAGTTTTCTGGAAATTGATAGTCATGGAGTGTAGGGATTTATCGATCCCAACACTAGCGAAGTATGGGTGTAACTTAACCAGGGATGGGCGGGCATAGCTATAAATGGATTCCTCCATAAATCTTATGAGCATACTGTATGTGACCATTGATCTTACTAAGTGGACTGTGCATATTGTGTTTATTCACAGGAGAAGATTATAGGCATGGCTAAAAGCTTCTCCAATGCTGCAGATATTAACATAGGTAGGTATGTAAGAATTTTCTTGAATGCTTTCAAAGGTGATGAAGCATCAGCTTCTTTCCAGTGCCACAAGATAGATAGGATAGATGTTTACTTGAGAAAACCTGTTAAAAATAACTTTTTGGTTGCAACAGATAATCTCTATTGATGTACACGCTACACAATGGTTAAGTGCCAGGGGAAGTGCCAGGAGAGATAACCAACAAGGTCGAAATTTACAAGCAAGGAACAGATTTATTTTTGAAAATGTTACATTAATAGATGGAAACTACATATAATATAGCATAACGATTAAAACAACGTGAATACCTGTACACTCTACATTTAATAATTAAACAAGTATACTGATGACAGATTTTGCCGAGGAACATATACACTCCCAATGTTTCCGACGAATTGAAACTTCCCGTTCATTTTGTCCTAGAGGGGGATATGAGAATTGCTATTATCTGGGAACATTGTCGTGTCAAATTTAGAAATGGCTATATCAACCGATTTTGGGACAAATGTTATGATAAAATGTATTAAATTGTCACTAAGCTACTATTAGAACATCGTGAGCACGCTTTCCGGACAATACAATTCGATATTTAATCATTTCACGGGTTGAATTGACTTTTTAAAGATAAAATGGCGGTAGGATAGCGATAGTCAGAACTGAGAAAATTATGCCATTACACATACTCCAATTCGGAGTCTATTTTGGATAAAATATCACAGCGCATAGCAGCCACACGGCGTATGACACCATGTAGCCTGGCTCCCAAATAAATGCCCCAGGGAACCAAGCTACCACAACGGTTAAGGTGCACGATAGTTCTGACAGAATTAACTTCCTGGTTAGTATGCGCATGCGTGTCAAGATATTGCCATGACTTGCAAAAATAGTAACGCAATTTGGACACGTAATATGCTAATTTTTCTTAGATGAACGAAAATTTATTATCATAGAGCGTATTATTTAAGATGTGCAATGCGTTAATCCTGTATTTGGCTCTCAAATTTAAAGAAAAAATCTTATTTAACAGGACTGCGCAAATCTATTCATATGCATGATTTGCCGATTGCTGGAACTACACAACAAATTACATGTGGTGCCTGGTTCCCTGTACCATATAATATTATAGCGCTAAAAGAATTGATAGCGGTTCCAAACTAATTATGCAATATCAAATCAAGCAATGCGGTTACTAAAAATTTTGGCGGGAAATGTGAGTACCATGGGATATATATATTGTGTGCTATGTAGATTTTCCGATTTTTGAACATAAAAGGTTCAGATCTACCCCTGACCAGTATATTTTTGTTTTTGGAAACATGTTGAGTTTTTAGCTCACCTGGCATTTCAAGTGAGTTTATGCCCTGGCATCCATCCGTCATCCGTCCATCTATCCACTTTTTCTTTAAACGACTTCTCGGGACCCACTGGGCCAATTTCAGTTATATATGACAGGCAGCATTATTGGGGCATAGAGATCCAATTTTGTTCAAAGGAAGCCAATCGGCCAATTTGGCTGGTTGGCATCTTGGGTTACTTAAGGATGATTTTTAGAATCGTCTTTAAAATTCTTCTCCAAAACTGATTGGTGGATCGATTCATAACTCTAGGGCAAGGGCTGAACCAAGGTTGTTCAAGGGAACTTGCTTGGCCAAATACTTCGGCAGCTATCTGAGATGAGCTAGTTTTTCCGAAAACGACTTCCAGAACTGCTGAACTGATCAGGCCGAAATTTCAGAGATATGATTAGAGACTAAGGGACATTAAAGTTTCTTGAGGGGGAATTGTTACATAAAAAACATTACCGCTATAATGGCTATTGACCAATCAGAATTCAGCATCTTGATGGCCATATCAGAATTTTTTATTTACTGGGTTTTGATGTCGAATTTGTTTTTATAAGGCTTTTGGAGTATGCTGATTTCAAATATGCCACTTTCTATCTAACCTGTCGGATAAACAGATTGGTGGGTCTTTCGAATTTGTTTCATGCCAAAAACTCCCTTAGTAAAGCAATGGGAAATTTAAAATGCCTTCTTGATAGCCACTGAGCCAATTTAAGCCAAATATGATGTATCCTTGTCATGCTTGTCCTTGTTGCAATTCTGCGTAAAACCTTAGGGTTCTACTTATAGGTGATGACCTATTTGAAATGCCTATGTTCGAGGTGAGCGATATAGGCCCCTTAGGACTCTTGTTTTCTAAATTGTACTGTATGTGTTGGTATATGATTGCGATCCAGGTAAGATTTTGCATGCATATTATTACTACACCTACAGTTATCATGATGCAAGAACGCAAGAAACACCATTGTTTAGGATGGTTTGTGGCTAATAATGATGCCATTACTTACTCTGTATGAATGTGTATGATGGTTGGAGGGGCGGGCTTGATGTTATAGGACTACCATAGATAAGACACTGTTCATAGATCATTATCGTTTCAGTACTGTATGGACAGTCGTCGTCTGTTTTAGCATTTGCCATTTTCTGTTTCACAAATTTGATGATTCCATTTCATTTCTGTTTCATAAAATGGCATCATATAATCTGCATATACACTTAGTAAGGTCTATAAAACACTCAAATGTCTGTTGTACAATGTGTTATTAGTAAGATCAGACAGTACAAATTTTATCGTCCAAAGATATGGGTGGGTATTAATTTGCAATTTTAGGGGAGAATGTTTTCACTTCAAGAGTATACTTACCTCCCTAATACTTTTGATATTGCTAAATATTGGCTTTCACTCAATAAACACTCAGATTTAAAACAGTTAGGTGCCCCTACTGGGCAGGGAGTCAGAGCGTAGTCTGGCGGATGCCAGCCCCACCACCGCGGATGCCAGCCCCACCACCGCGCATGCGCAGACTAGCACTCTCTCTTTGCTAGATTATTGGCAAAGAGAACACACATGTCTTTTTGTGTCATAAGCTTTTCTACTCTTATACTGTTTTATTAGTGTTATTTTGGAGTGTTAGTGTCTGATTTGGATGGCGGGAGGATACACTTCGCCACGGAAGGACTTAGGACCTTTAAATCAGGTGACTTCTAGTAAAATTAGCGAGTTTTCTTCCCGGTGTATTGTGTTTCCGGGACTCGCGTTTACCGTGATAAGCGCCTTGGTTAGTTGGTTTATGTCAACTCGGTGCTACCTAGGACTAATTTCTCTTTCTGTTTATGTCCACAGGTCTGTATGACGCTAGGTGGTGACTTCACAGTAGCAGAGAGTTAGTTTTCTCTCCACCATGGTTCCATTTCCTACTAACACTGTTAGGTTATCTAACCAAACGAAAAATTATGTCCAGTGAGTTGGAGGCCTAGTATAAAGGTCTTCTCACTTTGCCCTCTTGATCCAATTCCTTCCCCTTGAGGTGGAGAGAGTTAAGAGGCGTGCAGATGGTGGAGTTCTCCGGTTCGTCACGTTGGATGGTTTGTCTATACAAAGTGTCAGGTATCTAGTTATTGATAATGTGGTGATGTTAATTATTGTAAACAAACAAAGGGAGATAATTAACATTTTTGCCAGAAAAGAGTTATCTATATGTATCTGATGGTTGTGTAGTCGACTTATCCATTCAGCATACAATTCGTCCTTGCACTTGGATGTTTTGTTGGGATCGAATTTTTTTCCTGTCACGGGATTAATGACGTCATAATCAGCCTGGCTATGTATTTATCAGCAATTTAAGCGCTATGCTGGTTTCTGATGTATATTGATCTTTATGATCATTTTCCTTCTCTTTGAGTTGGATTGAGTTTCTAAGCTTAACTAGTTGCTCATACTCCTTGTCCTTTGCCCTGTTTCAGGGACCGGGTTGCGCGTCCTGTGGTCGTTTTCTTCTTGAAAAGTTCTGGCCGCATCTGTGCTATCAATGTAGCCCTTGTGGTCCATTGGTTAATTGTGACATATGTAAGCACTGGGGGGGCGAGTTAATGTCCGAATTCTTGTGCTGTTTACAGGCGACGGACAAGGTGGTAGAGGAGGAGAAGAAGAAGAAGCGGAAACGAGAGGTTGTAAGTAGGAAGGGTAAGGGGAAGGTCTCGTCCGCGGTGGATATGGAGGCCTTCCGGACCGAGATGTTGGGAGAGATGAAGAGGGCAGTAAAGGATTTGGTTCCAGGGTTGCTTCGTGGCATGCTTCCTGGACCAAATCCTTTACTGTCCTCATCATCGGCTTCGGAGCAGGTAATCCCCGCCTCTGGATCGATTTTCCTTAGTCCGCTTCCGTTGTTCGACGATTCAGAGGTGGCCCCATTAGAGGGGGCGTTCCACGGCCCTGGCAGCAGGCTTATTGCCGCGCCGATAGGGGACCGTGGACGGTTGTCGCTGGAACCCGCGGGCTGCTTATCAGTCCAGGGGTATCCGCACGCCGCGGTGGCCAGTACCTCCTATGGCACCGTTCCTGGTCAGCCCGGGTTAGCTCTCTTTGCTGACCCGGGGTCTATTCTTTCTGACCAGGGTAATGAGGATTACCTGCTAGGGTCGCCGTCTGACGACGTGGACATGGATGAAGACGTTTGTGCACCCCTCGCGGGGAATACAGGCGCCTTATTCCACGGTTTTACTCACCCTGGAGTAAAGTCCGCGGCTCAGGTGGTGGCCCAGGGCGCTGCTGATGGCCAGCGGTACCGCATACCTCGGCTTGCCGAGGGTGTTGCTGGTGCTGGCCGGGCCCGTGGTGAGACTATATATACCCCGCGCTCTGCCACGGTGCCTGCTCCTGGTCAAACCAGTGATATTCTCATGCCGGTGCTGTCAGGCCCGCGTGTTTTCCCTGGCTTGCCAGGTGTATCAGCATACCCGCCGTCAAGCTCTACTGCTTGCGCTCAGGAGGAAGACGAAGGACCCCGTCTTGTAGAGCGCTCGCAGTTAGCCACGGAGGAGGATTGGTATGACGCTTGCCAGTGGTTGGTGAGCGTTAGGCCTGATCTGCCCGTGGAGCAGTCGGCTAGCCAGCGTGTTCACATGCCGTGGTTAGCTGGGAAACCGACTGATAACGCTATGCCTTCTCTGCCGCTGGCGGAGCATGTCGTTGACATGTTCAAGGCGGCGGAGTCGTCCATTAAGTCGAGTGGACGTCTCGCGAAGGCCCCTCGCGAGGTGGCCAGGCGTTGTCGCATCGTGCCCCTGGATTACCAGCGGTACGGTGTGGTGCCCAAGCCCAGCGTGGATGACCGCGCGGCTTTGGGTGAGGATGCGCGGCCAGGCTCCCGTTCTGACACGGGTGTCCTGTGCGCGAACGCGTTGCGTTCGGCGAATACCGCGTTGCGTGATGCGGAGGAGAGTGGGAGGGCTTCGATTGCCGCTCTGTCCCACGTCTCCCAGCTGTTACAGGGGGTAGTAACGGCATCCGCATCGCGCCAGCCAAGTCCGGTCACTGTCCAGCGAACCATCCAGGATGGTATTAACCTGGCGCTGGACTGTATGACTCGGGCGGTGACCAGGAGTGTCAGGGCAAGACGCACGTTTGCCCTGGACAATCTGTGCCCGTCTCAGGACCTGTACAATAGGCTACTGCGTACGCCTATGACGGGCCCTGGTCTTTTTGGAGGTGAGGGATGTCGCCACCTCCAAGAGACGGTCACCCTGGTGAATAACCAGAGGGCGCTGCGCGAGCAGTTTGATGTGCTGCGTCGTGCTAACGCTCGCGCCGCGGCCCCGGCGTGTCGTCCCCTGCAGGCTCGAGGTGGTGCTGGCCAGGTCAGTGGCCAGCCACCGTCGCAGCGTCGGCCTCGGCCGCGTGCGATTCGGCCAGCAGCGAGGGGGGCGCAGGTTCCTCAGGTGCCGTCAGCCAGGCAGCCGCCCGCGCACCGAGGTGCGCGCGGGGCGGGGCGCGCGAGGATCTGGGCGTGGTTATCGGTCCTGACAGGACGCTTACCGCGGTAAGAACCACTCCGGTGTGTATGGCGACGGAGACAGTGCCGCTCTTGCATGCCTCGTGTCCACCGCGGTCCCTAGGTGGGCCGGTGGGAGGCCGGCTAGCCGGCCACATGCAAGAGTGGGAACGGTTAACTCAGGACCGTTTAGTCTTGCGATGGCTTTCCGTCGGGTATCATCCAGAGTGGGTGACAGGCCCGCCATCGCGACTGTCTCTGGTGCCAGTCTGGACTCCCATTCCGAGAGATCCAGAGCAAAGGTTGTGTATCGAGGAGGAGATAAATTCCCTCGTACAAAAAGGAGCTATTCAGCCGGCACAAAGATGTCCGGGCTTCTATTCAACCCTGTTCTTAGTAACAAAACGCACCGGAGGGTGGAGACCGATTCTCAACCTCAAGCCACTGAACAAGTTCATCGAGACGCCCAGTTTCAAGATGGAAACGGTGCGCTCGGTGTTGGCGGGGTTGGAGAGGGGGATGTGGACGGCGTCGATAGATTTGAAGGACGCTTATTTCCACATCCCCATCCACGGGAGTTTCTGTCGCTTCCTGAGATTTGCATTCCAGGGCAGACAGTGGGAATTCAGGGTGTTGCCCTTCGGAATTTCCACGGCTCCTCGGGTTTTCACCCGTGTGGTTCTTGCGATCACAGCATACCTCCGCAGGAGAAGCATAGCAGTCCACACGTACATAGACGACTGGCTGTTGAAAGCGCACACCCGGGAAAGTTTGTCCGCCAATCTGGAGATTGTTTTGAAAATTCTCACAGACTTGGGCTGGATGATCAATTTCCCAAAATCAGAGCTGACTCCATCCCAGAAGTTTGTTTACCTGGGGATGTTCTTCGATCTAGAGACAGGATATGTTTATCCTACTCAGGAGAGAGTTCAAAGACTCATCTCGTTGATTCAGTCAGTGTGCGACAGTCGTCATGTCCTGGCACGGGTTTACTTGAGAATGCTGGGGTTGATGGTTTCGTTGGAACCAGTCATTCCTCAGGCCGCCTTACGCAGGCGGCCGATCCAGTTGTTTCTCATGACACAATGGACCCAGAGTACAGGTTCGCTGGACTCGAATGTGTCAGTGTTGGCGCCTCTGATTCACCACCTGCAATGGTGGTTGAATACAGAGAATCTCTTGCCGGGGGTTTTGCTAACCCCTCCCCACCCTCAGGTGACTGTGTATACAGATGCATCGATGGAGGGCTGGGGAGCTTGCCTGGAAGAATCCACGATATCAGGGCTTTGGAATCTGGAACAGTCAAAGGAACATATAAATCTACTGGAGCTAAGAGCAGTAGTCCTGGGCCTGGAACATTTCTTACAGAAAGTTCAGGGCAAGATTGTTCTTATTCGTTCAGACAACTCAACAGTTGTGACTTACATAAACCGCCAGGGCGGAACGAAGTCGCCCAGTCTCTGTATGATGACATGGAAACTGCTTTGTTGGTGTCTGGATCACCAGATTACCTTGAAAGCAGTTCATATTCCGGGAAGGTTAAACCTGCTAGCAGACTCATTGAGCCGAAGGATGAGTGTTTTACCCACGGAATGGCAACTAAATCAATGTGTGGCGGATCGTCTGTTCGACCATTGGGGGAAACCCAACATCGATTTGTTCGCAACGAAGGAGAATGCGAAGATGACGACGTACGTCTCTCCGATTCCGGATCCAAGCGCTTTCGCAACAGATGCGTTAGCTATCAGCTGGGGGAGAATGTATGCATACGCATTCCCTCCAGCAATCCTGATTCCAAAAATTCTTCAGAAAATCAGACAAGAGGAATGCCAAGTGCTTCTGATCGCCCCGGATTGGCCAAGCCGATCATGGTATACGGATCTGCTGGACCTTCTGGTCTGCAATCCGGTTCCTCTGCCTCTGATGGACGATATTATCTTCCAGGGCAAGGCCCTTCACAACAATCCGTCAATGTTCAGATTGACTGCGTGGATGTTGTCAAGGAATCTAGAATTAAGGAGGGCTTTTCTGAGCAAGCAGCCATGTTTATGGCCAAAGCCAGGAGGGGGTCAACCTCCAGAGCATATAATTATAAAATCAACAGATTTGCAGAATGGTGCTCAAAAAGATGTATTGATCCAATGGATTCATCTATTCAAGTAGTAGCTGATTTCCTCTGTCACCTCTATGATGCCTATAGCCTCAAGCCTAACTCTATTGCTGGTTATAAGTCAGCATTAATGTCTGTTATTCCTTGCTTGGCTAAGAGGGGAAGTGATGAAGTAAATACATTGAATGTATTAATTAAAGGCATGGGCAATCTAAGACCAAGGAATCCACCTGTGATTCCGTCTTGGAGTTTATCGCTAGTGCTTCAAGTACTAGGTGATAAGCCTTTGGAACCACTTAGTTCCATTTCTATGAAACTATTAACACTGAAGACTGTGTTTTTAATTGCTGCGGCCTCGGCTAGGCGTAGGAGTGAAATTCATGCCTTATCAGCCGAGGATGACCGTTTTGTGGTTTCAGGGGAAGGCCTTAAGCTGCTACCTAGGATTAATTTCTTGGCTAAAAATCAGTCGTTGAAATATCCAGGTCAACCTATTATTTTGCCTGCTTTAACTAGATATGATCCTAATTCTAAAGCATGGTGTCCCGTCCGGGCGCTGCGCCGGTACAAACAACGTACGGCGGCATGGCGCACCGACCAGTCAGCGTTATGGTTGTCATATATTGAACCCCATGGGAGGGCTTCTAAGGACACCATTTCCAGGTGGATTGTGGAATGCATTCAGTTTTGCCATAAATCCGCTACCGGGAAGCAGGTTGACGTGGCCAAGGCTCACAGTGTCCGCGGCGTAGTGACATCCACGGCCCTATTTAATGGGGTCCCTGTGGATGATATTATGTCGGTGGCTCAGTGGCACTGTGAGTCAAGTTTTACAGACCATTATCTCCGTGACACCTCTAATCCTCTCGCCTTGTCGGTTTTGAAAAAATAAATCGGTTTATATTTTTTGAGGAGGTTTTTCCTCATTACTTATATATTTCACAATTAATTTATGGAAACACCCACTTTTTTGGGCCTGCATCAGTCTTTGCCAATGGGAAGATGATGTCAGCAGCCATTTTCAACAAGGTCAGTCTTGTTCATGTGTTGTCCGTTGTTGATTGTATTGTCACGATTACCCGTTATTAATATGGTGATGGTTTGTGTATTTGTGTGGTTCATTGTTGAGAGTTACGAAAATGGAGTTTTTTCGTCTCTGTCCTGTAGTACATGGCACTTGTACGTAGAGAGCGTATAGGACATTGAGGTCAGTCGACTCTTCCTCCCAGGAAGGAGGGGGGGGGAGCGCATATGACATTCGGTCATCTCTCATACATCGGTGGTGTTATCCGATGGTTAGTCAAATCCTGACTGTTTTTTCTTACAGTTTCAGAAGTTTAAGTGCCTTAAACGCAGAAAAGCGTATAGGGATGAGCTTTTCTTTTGACCTCGCCTCCCTCCCGCCAGATTCACTTTCGAATTCTGGCAATATCAAAAGTATTAGGGAGGTAAGTATACTCTTGAAGTGAAATAAACGAAATCTAGGATTTCTTTTTTCACGAGAGAGTTGATACTTACCTCCCTAGATACGGACCCGGCCTCTCCACCCCACAGAGGCTCGGTCTTCAGGCTCTTAATAGTTGCATGTGTGTCAGCCAATAATCTAGTCAGAGGAAGTGCTAGTCTGCGCATGCGCGGTGGTGGGGCTGGCATCCGCCAGACTACGCTCTGACTCCCTGCCCAGTAGGGGCACCTAACTGTTTTAAATCTGAGTGTTTATTGAGTGAAAGCCAATATTTAGCAATATCAAAAGTATTAGGGAGGTAAGTATCAACTCTCTCGTGAAAAAAGAAATCCTAGATTTCGTTTAGTCTCGTGTTAATTTCCACTTGAATATTATCTTCCTGTTTCAGTTTACAAATGTTTTGCATAAAAATCAAATTTTTCATTGATTTAGTTTTGAATATCACTTTTATATTAATTTCAAACTACCAATTTTGTGAATTCCATTCATTTTCTGTTCTCACGGAAAAATCCTGCCCCATGTATAGTTTAAAATGTGTGTGCATAAATGTGCGTTTGCAATCTTTGTCATTGTCACATTTCCATGAAGTTATTATTTTTCACAGTGAAACATGACGTTAGTGCTGGAAGGCATGTTGATGCGGCTTGTCGTGTGGATTATGTGTGCTTGTCTAGCAGTGAACCAACATCATCTGCTTCTTATTGTGATTCCGCAGAAAGGTCCCGAGATGATGAACAAAGACGACCATGTATGTGTATCATGAACCTTAACCCTTTAACACTCATATCAGCAAAAAACGGCTTCTGCATTGGTCATTTGAAGACCAAGAGAAGACTATTTTTGAAAATTTACCATTGGAATGACTGGCTCGATAACCAGTGGTAAATTAAAAAAAATAGTCAAGTGGTGTAACCTAGAGGAGCCACAGTGTTAGTGACCAACAAATTCTGCTTGTTGTTGTGATTCTGTCCTAACCCTTAGTGGACAAATTCCGCAATTACATATGAGGCTTATGCTACAGAATTCTAACCGTTTAATGGCCATGCTAGCCAAAACCTGCGTCTACAGTGGTCTTGAGCAATGCCCATTTGCAGTCCAGAAGAAGACTATTCTTGAAAATTGACCACGAAAATTCCAGTTGTAAATTTTCAAAGATAATCTTTCCCCAAGTGGCCGTTAAATGGACATTCAATAGACAAATATTTGTATTTTGTTGAACAACTTAAACCATTAATGAGTTAACCGTGTTAGGAATTTGATCCAATGTGGATACAGGTACTTTTATCTGGATCGCAGGCAATGTCTGGAAATCCTTGGGCGACAAGTTCCTTTATTGTGTTAAAATTTAAAATCAGATCAGTGGTTTTTAAGAATACGGCTCTGAACACAGACAGCGAGACAGACACACATGATCGCAATAATCTCTTCCCCATTGGGTCGAGAGTTATAAGTTTTAGGTATTTTCAATAACGGAGTATCTTCAATAACGGAGTACAATCTACATTACATGAGGGGCTGGAAGAGGAAAAAAAATTTGGAAAACATATTTATGAATCTGATTGTTTTTGCTTCTAGACAAACGTAGATGTCGTTCATCAGAGCGTACAGAGCGTAATAATGTTGCTGTTGCCTACATATGTAGGGTAAGTATCATAAGGCTACCCATTTCAACCTGATAAACCAAATATTGTAAATTCTTTTCAATGTATACAAGTATTCTGTTCAATATTTTGAAATTAATTTCGCGGGAAAATGTTGCTGCCTTTGTTATTAAATTAGTTTTCTAAATATTCAACGGTTTTCCTGTATGGTTGTCTTGAAATTGAGATTTGTGAATGAACATGTTAAGACTATTTTGTCTTCACGCTAAGTAATTGTATGTACTCTGCAAAAAAAGAAGGAAAACTGATTTTCAAACCCACACAGATAAAAGCTGAAAGAGATCTCCCCTCAACTACTGACTGTGGGTCTGCATATTGTGGAGTCAGATTAGATTACGGTCACAGATTTAAGCAAAGAATAAATCTGGCTTTAAAACCATCAGCTTTGTGAATAAAAAGAAGAAAACTAAGTACTTTAAGAGATGCTCTGCCACTGACAGTGAAATTACTCACGTATCATTCATTTTAGAGGTTGAATCTACTTTCCGTTTGCGAGTACATGACAGATTTTTATCAAACTATCATCCCAGATGGAACAATGAAAGAAGCCGTTCTCTAGGTCTTCCAAGCTGCCATGTAGCGTTTCCTCTGTGCTTGTTGGGGTCGATCAGATGCTTTCCCTTAGGGCATCAGTAGATTTCAAAATCTTGAAGGAAATGTTTTGCAGTTGCTTCTGCCATTGGCAGCTTGTGGAGGTGGAAGTGTAGCATATTGTGCTCTGATCATAACCTAAAAAAGGTTGTTTGCTCTTTTCTGAGCAGAGTAAATCCTTTGGAGAAATTAACTTATGGAGAATCAAATCCAGAACATATGTGGCAAAATAATTAGGGGGGTATTATGCAATCGTGCCTTGCATCCGGATTGAATGGTGATAGGTTGACATATTTTCACGCTATATCTTCACTATGGTTTGTATGGTCAGTAATGAAGTTTTTTATGGTTTCATTGCACTAGTTCTAAGGTAATCATTATCTGAAATCTAATATGGCTGTCAGCAGCCAGCACTTGGCCATCTTGAAAGTTGAAACCTATTTTAAGGGAGCATTGTACTACAGTGTTTACGGACAATTGCTTCACCGATTCAGTTACCGGTTAATTATTTAATAAAGCATTTATTTTTTTTGTCTTCATCTAGGCTGCTCGCCCCATTACCACTGTTGACAGTCATGACATTTCACTAAACATGGGTTGCTCTTTTGGCTCCGAAAAATCCTATTTATTTTTGGAAAATGTCACATGCTTGGTGACTGAATAACGGAAATTATGTTGAGTTTCCTGTGGATCTCAAAAACTTAAATTCTAATTATGGGATTTTCATCCAGACTTGTGCTGTATGTTCCACTTGGACGTCTGAAGAACAATCATCATTTTGACATCAATAGTTCAAAGGTCAATCTCATAGTGACTCAGTTATGGAAAACAGTGTTGTGTTTGACGAAAGAAATCTTTATCAGATTTGTTCTGTATTTTCCCCTGAGAGGTACAAAAAAAAGATTAACTTTGGTGTCGGAATGTCAAAGGTCATTGTCGCAAGGACATTTAAAAAAAATTTATACATTGCATTCTTCCGTACCTTAGTAAGCATGAACATAATATTTGTCAGTTTTCTTTAGTACTCCAATGATTTATCCAATGGGTGATGAGAATGTTATAGATATTATATATATACATGTATATATATATATATATATATATATATATATATATATATATATATATATATATATATATATATATATATATATATACATATATATATATATATATATATATATATATATATATATATATATATTAGCATTCTGGGTATTTTCAACTGTAATATCACTATATCTGAGTATATATTGCTAATTTGTATCAGTTGTCTTGTTAATGTTTAGTGGTAACAACATATGTGATTTCCTTTTAGCCTCATGCAGCACCCAGGAAAATGCTTATGGAAAAGTGTATAGAGTTAGGACTCACAGCATCTTAGTGAGTAAATCATGTTTCTCTTTAACCCTTTCATGAAGAAACCGGACAAAAATGGCCACTGTAGTGGTTTTCAGTAATGTCCATTTGCAGGCCAAGAGAAGACTATTTTTGAAATTTTACCACTGAAATGACTGGCTCGGTAATCGAGCCAGTCATTACAGTGGATCAGAGGTTCAGAAATTTTATGGTCAATTTGGTTAATGCTCGTCCTGGATTTTCATCATGGGCAATGATAATCTTGAAATGTCCTGCAAATCATATAGCTCATTCCTAGTTACAAAATACAAATGTCTATACACTCGTATTTAATAGAATTGTCTGCCATGAAAAACCCAAAATCTCCTTTTTAGAAAGCCCTACCTCGATTAGCTTCAGATTTAGTATGCATTACTGTGTGTAAAAACATAGATTGGGATTGTGCTTCAGCAGCATATGTCCATATTCATCATCTAGTTATCTCTGAAAAATAATAAATTTGTCAGACTTGTCACGAAGTGTCATGAGACTACTGTACCAGACATGTGTGCGTACGTGCATGTATGTGTGTGCGCGCATGCATGTATGTGTGTGGTCACGTGCATGTATGTGTGTGCATATGTACATATAAGTGTGTGCGTACGTGTATGTATGTGTGTGCAGTGGGTGTGTGATCTTGAACAAATTTGATTAATAAGTTATGCTTGGTGTTCCAAAGAGATCTGTCAATCTTGTGTCACGGGTAACTAACACAGTTGGATGACTGAATTCTCCGAAATGCTTATCTTAATTTTACACCTAATTGCACTTTAACCCTTTAACACGCAAATTCTTTCAAGAAAATTAAAATTTTCGCATAGAAAATGTCCATTTGCAGACCAAGAGAAGAGTATTTTTGAAAATTTACCACTGGAATGACTGGCTCAATACGAGCCAGTTATTCCAATGGTAAATGTTAGAAAATAGTCTTCTTAGTCTACAAATGGACATTTCTCAAGACCACTGAAGAAGCTGTTTTGGGCTGATATGAGGGCTAAAGTGTTAAAGTAGTACTGTGCTCTGGGGTGAAGTCACACGCACTGGCCTTTTATTGCTTTCAATTCATTCTTAGCATTTTAACTAATAGTAATATGTTTTGTTTGTTTGTTGAGCAATTGATATGCTTATATAGGTTTGTGTTTAATCCTCTTGTGTTTCAGTGGCAAGCTATTGGGCCAATTGGTTGCTGGAGAGTCAGTAACATTAAATGATGGTAAAGTGGTGAGTAATATCTCTTGTGACAACAGATATTGAAATTAGCCTGATTAAGCCACTTGCTAGTGTGATAATGACCAGTATGTTCTGCTATATGTAAGCCTAGAGTGAGTATCTATGAGCCAGCTGGCTGAGTAGTGATCAGTATATTCTGCTGGCCTAGTGACCAGTAAATTCTGCTATATGTAAGCCTAGAGTGAGTATCTACTAGCCAGCAGGCCGAGTAGTGACCAGTAGATTCTGCTATTCGTAGTATCTACCAGCCAGCAGAGCCAGTGAACAGTAGATTCCACTAGTAATAGTTATTAGCTACTAGCGAGTGGACAGTAGATTCTGCTGTCTCTAGTGACTATTTTCTAGCCAGCAGAGCTAGTGAACAGTATATCTGATATCTCTTGTGATTATCTACTAGCCAGCAGAGCTGGTGGACAGTAGATTCTGCTATCTCTAGTGATTATTTGCTAGCAAAGCTAGTGGACAGTAGATTCTGCTAGCTCTAGTGCTTTTCTATTAGCCAGCAGAGCTAGTGAACAGTAGTTTTGAAAGTTTTGTGGTTATCTATTAGTCAGCAGAGCTAGTGGACAGTAGATTCTGATAGCTCTAGTGGTTATCTATTAGGCAGTAGAGCTAGTGGACAGTAGATTCCGCTAACTCTAGTGATTTTTTACTAGCCAGCAAAGCTAGTGAACAGTAGATTCTGATAGCTCTAGTGATTATCTATTAGCCAGCAGAGATTGTGAAGAGTAGATTCTGAAAGCTCTAGTTATTGTCTATTAGCCAGCAGATATTGTGAATTAGATTCTTATAGCTCTAGTCATTATGTATTAGCCAGCAGAGAATGTGGAGAGTAGATTCTGATATCCCTAGTCATTGTCAATTAGTGAGCAGGCTTGTATCGTTGGCTAACTCTAGTGATTATCTACTTCCTCATAACTGGCAGATTCACTGATTATATTGTCCCTGATACTACTGAATTATTCGACATGTTATTCAGTTGAATTTTGTCATCCACATCTTACAGCGTCAACCACATGTTACAGCAACTCGGCTTTCAAAATTACTTCAGTTTCCCCCATCCACCAGCTTATGCAGAATAACAACTGGAATATAAATTATTACTAGCCCACTGTGCCAGTCACTCCACAAAGACTATTAGCCGTAGCAAATTCTACTAGACGTAGTCTAGCCTTTAAATGGTCAAGACTTTTTAAAGAAAATTACAAATCTTTACCAAGTGAAAGTCCATTTGCAGACCAAGAGAAGACTATTTTTTTAAATGTACAACTGGAATGACTGGCTTGGTTATCAAGCAAGTGATTCCAGTGGTAAATTTTCAAAAATAGTGTTCAGATCACCTGCAAATGGACATTCCTCAAGTCACCAAAGAGGTTGGTTCTGGCTGTTTTAACCATTACAGGGTTATGTAATTGTCTTGTATGATTACAATTGATGAATATCCTGCTGTAGACTGTCCGCGATATAAGATGATAATTAAGACGTGAGTAATATCTTTCATGTCAGTACAAGCTCATTCAGACATCGGCGATTGGTGACATGCAATCGTCTTGATTGGGGTTGCATCGTAAACTGCATTTAGCCACACATGCAGTGTTCCTCATAAGGGTCCTCTTGAGGGTATATACCCCCAAAATCTAACTTGGGATCCCCAAATGTTGAGGTAGTGGGTCCCATGGAACCCCTGAAAATCTGTGTGATTGTTAAATTTTAATTAGTTTCATAATCTTTTGCACAAACACCACAAAATCTAGCATGGCACCCCTGATACTCTCTAATGTTAGGGTGGATGAGAAAAACTTCATAAAGAATCCCAAATTCCAGTTTGGGACCCCATGATTTCTATGTTTGGGGTTCCTGGGACCACCCAAAATTTAAATGCCATGAGAAACACTGCACACACGACCTCCATCGCTTTGTGAAATGACGCCTCCAAACTGTTCCCAGTGCCAAAAAGAAAGACATAACCGAAAACGAATTTGTGTGCACTATCTCAATGAGTGCTTATGGTTTGACTAAAATTATTAGCTCACCTGGCCCGAAGGTCCAGGTGATTTCGGGCCAGGTGAGCTTATGCCATGGCAGCCATCCATCGTCTGTCTGTTGTCTGTCGTATGTCCGTTCTTTTTCTTTAAAAGCCTACTCCTCATTAACCGCTTGACCAATTTTAATCAACCTTGGCTGAGAGGATCCTAGGCTGGTAGGTTTCAAAACTTGTATACAGAATTTTGATTGGTCAATTTCTTTTGGCATCCATCTTGGATTTTCAGGAAATCACTTAAAAGCCTACTCTTCGATAACCACTTGGCTGATTTCAATCAAACTCGGATGGGAGAACCTTAGCTTAGTATGCTTCAGAATATGTATACAGAATTTTGATTGGTCCTTTTTTTGGTGGCCATCTTGAATTTCCCAAGAAAATGGCTGGAAATTGTTTAAAAAGCTACGCCTCATTAGCTGCTTCAGCAATTTCAACCAGACTTGGCTTGAAGAATACTAGGCCAGGGCTAGAATTTAACCACTGATCCGATGATCCGTAGGCATTTTTGGTGTCCGAATCAGTGCCAGATTATCACAGTATAATGACAACTGATCCGAGTGGATCAGTACATGTTCTGTCTCATAAAATAGTAATTTATCTTCTAAAACTGCGAATGTAAGAATTCAATTGCAAAACTCTGCTGACTGTGCCGAATTTGATCGAACTGGTCGTTAGAGTTAAGCGCAATAACAGTTCCTAAGCGCAGAAGAGTTTTACTTCGAATAATACTTACCAGATGTACTATTATGATAATGTCTATTATCTAGTCTAGCTCAAAATAAACAATTAAAACTTCACGCTCTCCATGGTCCTGCCCATACTGTTTCCAGGAATTACCATAGCCTCCAGGCCGGAGTACACATTACCCAAGGCCCCTAAGGGGATAAGGAGTAGGGTCCGCTTTCCAGAGCAGGCCTATCATCAGTATGATGAATTAATAATACTTACCAGGTGTACTATGGCCTACCTCAGCCACCCCGCTGAGGTGAGGCTGAGCTGCTTTCGCTGTTTGTCAAGACAAATATAAGATGAATCTGACTGTTGTTGGGAATTGACTCGGTACCTGGAGGCTATGGTAATTCCTGGACACAGTATGGGCAGGACCATGGAGAGTGTGGCGTTTTAATTGTTTATTTTGAGCCAGACTAGATAATAGACATTATCATAATAGTACATCTGGTAAGTATTATCAGTTCTCGTAGAAACAAAAGCAGATGCTTTTGTAGCGAAGCTAATTTCTATCTATCTCGAAACACGGGGGATTAGCTTGGTGGCATTACCTCTGCTACACTTCAGAAATTGCCAGGATGGGGTGGCAGGCGAAAATGGGTGAAGACACTTCAATAGTATTCAACAAGACGGTTCTTCAAATAATAAATGACTTCAACTTTTAATAATTTTAAATTGACTATATACACAAACTGATGTCGATACAAAATTTCTATACAAACTAAGAACACTGTATCTATCTACTATTATGGCTTAAATCTATGTCTACTATCTATCTATCTCTCTATCTCTAGTTCTGACTCTCACTGTTTCTCTCACTCACTGTATCTGTCTCATATACAAATTCATTCACATTTTATAGCTAGTAGTCGTTAGAGTCAACAAAAAGGTAGTCAAGAGACATGTTCAAAATAAAGTCAGAACATGTCTAAAATCATTAATAATTTGTTTAAAGAATCAAGTTTTTACTAATAGTACTTTTGTGAATACCAGATTTATGCAATTCAATTAAAAATATAATTAACCACCTTCATTCTGTATATGTGCTGACAGTATTTTACTCTGACAAATTCAGAAAATCCTGATGACTATTTTGAAAACAATCAAAGCGAAAGTTGTTTCTCCTTGAGGCAGCAACAACTTTCAGTCAAACTATTTCCAAAATAATATGCAGGTTTCTTATGCCAATGTCTTGAAATCATGTTTATGGGAATTCAGAATGAAAACGGTTAACGGATTATAAACATGCATTGTCATAAGTTTGTTATTATATATAAAGGTTCAGCATATGCATGTCTTGGAATACTGTGGTCTATTATGTCCACACTGCAGGCTGCATCGCTTTAATTGTCCTGGCTATTAATTGGGCTATTGTCCTCTATCCACTATACTCCTAGAATCGGCACGCTTGATTTCATATGATTCAGTTGGTCACAATTATGAATATTCTAATTTAGGCTGGTTAAAATCAATACTATATAACTTCACAGAGAATTTCCTATACCTGGCCTAATAGCACCATGACACTTTTTTGATACACCAGAACAAGTTGTCATTGGACCAATCAAATTATCTCCGTGGTCACATCATAAGGCGGTATCTCAGTTTCTCCTAATTTGATTGCTCAACTATGGATATCCAGCATATGATGTTACGACAAAATCTATCAAGAAAACCGTGTTAGATGAGCCAATTTTCAACTTTTTGCGTGTTAGAATCGAGTTTGTTATTGGAACAGCCTATTCTGGCCAACTGTTACTAAGAATAGCTAGAGATATAAGTAAATCACATTGATGTGTCGCTGTAAATCCGTAACGTGGAATAATAAAGATGCGTATGGTAGTCGTTGTTGCAAATAAAATGTTATTAGGTAGCCATTGTTGAAAATAAAACACTATTAACAACGCAAATTTGAGTTATTTATTTGACACTTCCATGATTCCTTGATTCGTATGTATGAGAAAATAGTTTTCAAGGGGTTACTTTAGACCTTAAAACAATAAAAGATAACTCGAGACAATTTTCACTCGCCATCTGGGCGAGTGAATTTTAACTTTTAGCTGCCCAGACCCAAATCTACTCGCCATTGGCAACTAGGCGAGTGCTAATTTTCGTCACTGCTTTCAACGGTTAATACCGCTAAATGTTTATTTATCGATGCAAACCAATATACGCAAATTTGTCAAATAATCATATATGCAGCAAAAATGCTGTCATACTATGGTTACCATATGGATCAATGGAAATTGGGACGGGTCAGTAACTTTTCTGATGTACTTATCCGTATGGATCACCATGAAAATAAAGTTAATTTCTAGCCCTGCTAGGCTGGCAGGTTTCAGAATTTTGATTGGTAAATTTTTCAGGCGCCCACCTTGAATTTTCTGAAAATTTCTGTAAATCCGTTAAAAGCCTACTCGTCATTAACCGCTTGAACGAGTCCAAGCAAACTCGGCTGGAAACACCCTAAAGTGGTATGCTTCAGAGTTTGTACACAGAATTTTGATTGGTCAATTTGTTCGGTGGCCATCTTGAATTTTCTGAAAAAATGGCTAAAAATTGTTTAGAGCGTTGCTCCTCATTATCTGCTTGGGCGATCTTAATCAGACTGGCAGGAATCAGCTTGGGCGGTAGGCTTCAGAACTTGTATACGTAATTTTCATTGGTCAATTTTTCCGGCAGCCAACCTGGGATTTTCTGAATATTTTGGGAAATCAGTTAAACGGCTGCTTCTCATTAATCGCTTGGCCGATTTCAACCAAACTCAGCTGAAAGAACCCTAGGCTGATACGCTTCAGAACATGTATACAGAATTTTGACCGCTACTCCTCATTAATCGCTTGGGCAATTTCAACCAAATTTGCCGGGAAGAATTGACCCTATTGTCATAGCCTCTAGAAATTCTATTCAGATTTTTAATAGGTCAGTGTTTTGGTGGCCATGTCTGATTTTCTGAAAGTTTTCCGGAACCATTTAAAAACGGTACTCCTGCAATCAATAGCCTAATTTCAACAAAACTCAGGTGGAATTAAATGCCAATGGTCCAGGTGAGCACCACAGGCCTTTGGGCCTGTTGTATTTGCTATCGGTTTCAGAGGAATTTTATAATTTAACCGGGACATTTTCACAAAATCATATTCTGCTACCAATGTTAAAATTGCATTAATAATAAATAAAGTACTCACAATAAACATCTGTTTCTATGATATGTTTACAATGTTGACTTCAACTTCGCCCTCCTGGCCACACAGACCCCTAAACAAACATGTTTTAAACCAACCACAAATGTTCCACATCAGTTCCAGTGTAATGAATAACTGAATTTCTCTCCAAGAGAATGTATCCTACCATGACCATGTTGAAAATGCAAAATGAACCTCGAATTCCACCTGCACTATTCCTTCCATGAATTGCATGAATGTTTTATGACAGTAGGCTTACGCACATGCATCTCAGGGCCTGCCGGAAGTAAAAATATATTCCATACGGTAGTTCCCGAAATTTTACGTGGCACAATATAAATAAAAAAATCTATGAAGCTGTTAAACCTAACAATAACAATTCACCAACACACCACCTCCTTCCATGTTGTAAAAAAGAGGTTAATATACTTAAAGGAAGGACGTGCTAAATTCCTTAGCCTGAAGACCGTGTCCCCCACATCAGCTGATGCCATCCCTATGGCGTTTACCATTCAGAGGATTCACAAGCGCCGTCTATGGCACAGAAGCAGAACTGTAGGAGTCTCAACAGTAAAAAATGTGCTCTAAGAACAAAATAGAATGCACTACGTCAAAATGTGATCAATGAAGCCTATTATTCTTGGTAGAACAAGCTATTGCGATATTGTCATCCAGTTTGAGTTTAGCTTAACATAGAGGTTCATATCTCATGTTGGTTTCAACAATTTGCACCCAACTTGGAAATATGCCTCACTATAATCGGACAACATAATACAATGGCAATAATGTCAACGCTCAAGGTCACTGTGACCTTAATAAAAACTATTTTCTAACAACTAACCTTTTACGCTCAGCTCAATTTAATGCTTCATATCTCATATTTGGCTACTCATGCTGCACCCAAACTTGGACATATGCTTCCTGGTAATGAACATGGATAACATAATGACCTTGGTGTTAAAAGGTCGAAGGTGATGGTCACTGATAAGTGTATTGTTGGTCTTGTGTATTCAGCCTTAGTCTATGTAAATAGAATTTTATTTGAAGTCACACTTCATAGTTAATTGCAACGTCGTAAAGTCAAGCTTCATGTTTGCATTGCAACTGCATTTCTGGTTGCAATTTTCAAGAAAATATGTTGATCACCTTAAATATTATGCCACACTTGTTTCAATCAACTGTTGATCTGTTAATCACCTATCTTAGCAGAATCATGGTCAAGCCAGCAAAAAACTTCCGCTGGATGGGTCTTCATAAATGTCCATTTGCATGCTAAGAGAAACCACTTTAAAAAAAGCATTAAAATGACTGGCCCGATAACCGAGCCAAACATTACACTGTAAATTTTGAAAAATAGTCTTCCCTTGACATGCGGATGGATATTCACTGAGAATTATATATATTTTCCTAACTATTAAGTGGTTAAACATCTGCCATCTGGTGTAAGGCAGGTTCTCTCTCATAGGGGATTGAGTGTTAATACTTTTATAGATGTGATCACTACATCCTTGTCACAGAACTGTTGTTATAATAATTATTTTAAATTCTAACAATAGAACTAGAATTTTAATTAATGAATTTCAAATTTACCTTTTTCTGTGCATACAGATTCATCCAGATCAAGTCTTAAGCCCAACAGAACCACCAAAACCAATAATTGGTTAGTATTAGTTCATTATTTTTTTAGTTGGCATTTAAACTGAATGGTATCAACTAATACCATACGCTAAAATGATATTAACATCTTAAAATTTTGAGTTTTAACATTCTTATTATTAGCTCACCTAGCCAGAATGGCCATTTTAACTTATGCCGTGGCGACCATCAGTCATCTGTCTGTCCATCAACTGTTTCTTTAACCAACATTTCAAGAACCACTGAGTCGATTTCAATTGTATTTGGTAGGAAACATCCTTAGGGCATGCAGATCCAACTCTGTTTAAGCGAAGTGGATCGCCATATTTGGCCGGCAGACATCTTGGATTTTGGCCAATTTTTAGAAATGTCTTTAAAATCTTTCTCCCAAATGGCTTGGGGGATCAATTCAAAACTCATGAAATATCATATACAGCAAGAGCTGATGGAGCTCATGTTTGTTTGTGGGAAGTTGAATTTTCCAAATGGTTTGTTAAGACCTAGTTATCATGAAAACGACTTCTCAAGAACCGCTGAATGAATTGGGTGGAAATTTTGGAGATATGATTAGGGCCATAAAAGTTTGTTAAAGGGAAGTTGATGCATCAAAAAACATGGTCGCCATGAATTAATCAAGTAGTGTGTTTGGCAACCGTATTGATTTTCTGAAAATTTCTGAGAAAATCATATACATCTTATTAACCGCTGGGCCAATTTTAATAAAACTTGGCTAAGCCGTCTTCACAGAAATTAGATTGGTAAATTTTTGTAGTGGTCATCTTGTTTTGTTCGTTTGTTCCAGTGGCTAATAGTTGCAGGTTAGCGATACAGGCCTCTAGGGCCTCTTGTTGGAGTTTAGACGCATATTTAAAGCTGTCATGTTCATGATAACTATAGTGGAATTTAGCCAACATGCAATGTTCATATGCTATATATTTTTTCAAATATCAAATGCCATATTATGTAACTCTTGTCTATGCTGGCCAAGAAACCACAAACAGAAAGGCTGTCACAATTCGTGCAATGGATCATGTGTTGACTAGCTCTTGAGGTGTTAGTACTTAAAATGGATTCACTGCCATTTACTAATTATGGCTCTACATTTGTTATGTTATTATATATCTGTTATGCTAAGTTTATTCCGTTCTGACCGGATTTAGTCAGTTGCTTACCTCCCTAATGTATAGTCAGCTAGCTAGTAGTTAGAAAAGGTCTACCACCTGTCCATCCCAAAACTTTGTCCACTACATCTGTGCATGCTGACCTGCCAACAATTATCATATTGTTCTGAAATTTGGCCACATGAGAACGGATGAAAGATAAAACTGTCTTCAAAATTTTAGCAACGTTGATCAACAACCTACTGGACTAGGTTTTTAAACAAAAATACATATGCTGTTCCTATGCTTAAGAAGTTGTTGCAAATGGCAGGCGTGTTTTGATTTTCTGATTACTGACATGCCTGAGGCAGTACAGATAAGTTTCTGAAACTAATTAACTCAAATGATAACTCAAATTTTTGGTGAACAATTTTTGGACTTCTGGTCTCTTAACCCTTCATATCAGCCAAATATGGTTTCTACAGTGTTCTTGAGAAATGTCCATTTGCAGACCAAGAGAAGACTATTTTTGAAATTTTACCACCGGAATGACTGGCTCAATAACCGAGCCAGCCATTCCATTGTTAAATTAAAAAAAAAATGTTTTTTTGTTGGTCTGCAAATTGACGTTTCTTTGAGAAAATGGACATTTTCTTGAACAAATTTAAGGCTTAAAAGGTTAATATACGGCAATTACAGTAAGAAGTGCATTTTAAAGTTAGAGGCTACTGTTAATGTACTGTTACTATAGTAAAACAATTTTTCGGTATTTACACATGCATACACTCACACAAAATGTATGCATGCATCTTTAGCACACATTCCAATACACCTTTGAAAGCACCTACAACTGTAGACACTCACAAATATATTGCCTGTTATTATGTTCCTAGTTGTTGAATGTCCTAGTGAGCATTATTTGGACTCTTTGCTCAGCTCTAATCAGCTGTGTCAGACACAGGCATCGTGTGCGGATGTTGATAGTCATGCTCGTCTAGTGGTGCATATGACGCCGGCTGATGTCTTCAATCATCAGCGATATCGCCTGTGGATGAGCAGGTAGTGTTATATGTTATAGCGGTTTATGTATTTTAGGCAGCTCCCATACATAAGAAACTATTGCAAATGGTGGCTATGTTTTGATTTTCTATCACTGAGAAAGTACAGATCATTTTATCAAATGGAATAGCTTGAAATAGAGCAAGTATATATAACAATACAGCATACCCATTTTCGCTAACATTTCTAGATTCAGTCAGATAATGTGGCATAATCATTTGCGCATTTTTCTGCATGAGCATAGGTCACATCATAGTGCAATCGAATTCCTAGGTTTCATTATTGAAATGAATCCTGAAGACTTAATGGGTAGCCTATGCTAAAAGGTTATGCCTGATCTAATTTGAGTTGTCTTGTTTCGGATTATGATCCGTACTTTTTTGATTGATTAGAAACTAGAATCATTGATTGCATTAATACTGTTACACCTAAAACATGAAATAAATATACTATGACATGCTTGTTCTCACATTTTCATGAGTATTTTGGCCGGTCTTTTATATCAGTTTCTGCACTCGGCTAAATATTGTAACTTATATAGAATACTGTGTGAAATACTGATGAACATATACAACTAGGCACGTAATAACATCTATCAATTTAGCTATGCAAAGAGAGATTACCTTTCAGTTCAAATATGTGTACCAGATTGATTCTTAAACCTGAAAGAGTGGGTGGGGGTGGGGGCTGATGATTTTGGAGATGAATACTTAATCATGTTAGAATTTTCACAAAAGTGTAATGTGTTGCGCCTGTATATGGCTTAGTCAGAGAATTGAAATTCACCATAGACATCTTTGCTGTAATTCACCTTTCCAGAGTACCCACCCATCATATGACGTCATAGTGAACTGCGTGATGTGTAGAATGACATAATGAATGACGTCGATAAGTACATCACGAACGCATATTTGAAGATGGTTTATGCGTTGTTGTACAAATTGTTTGCTTTTACTATTTAATAAATATTCTGTTGAATATTTTGGGCAGCAACAGCACCCAGTCAAATTAGTTACAAAATATTCAACAGCTTCCCTGTATAGTTTTCAGGAAATTGATAGCTAGGGCATTCGGAGATCGATCAATCCCAACACGGCGAGGTGTGGGTGGAGCTTAGCTAGTGATGGGCGGGGCATAGCTAAAAATGGAAAGGTCCGTTGTGTCTTCAACTAAAACAAGCTTTGTATAAGTTGAATTCCAACAAAACAATGTTAATCTCATACAATGTGTGGTAAACTCTTAAAAACGTGTGGGCTTATAACGTTGTTATTTTCTAGAGTAATATACACATCTGTAAATTGCACCTACATAGAGCAAGCACATACATAAATCATAGAGCTTTCAAATCACACAGACTTGACATGTACCAAAAGCCTGTGAACTCCTTACGTTAGCGACTGACACATGTCAAAGATAAGACTAAAAAAGAACAAATGTGTTGAGTGGTCTACCAGGTCATGTGTGACGACACCTACGTCGGTGAGACTGGTAGCGCATTAGGGGTGAGGGTTAAACAATACCAGACCAGAGCCTCATCCGTAATATATACGAACACTGCAGTGAACACTAACATCAAATTAGCATGGATAACAGGCAAAATACTAACAACAGAAGAATGCTGAGGTAAAGGAAAGGTTCACGAGGTCATACAGATCAAACAGCTTAAGGCGATCATGAACCGAGACCACGGAATAGAGATCCTAATCCCGTGAGATCTCCCCAAGTCTCGGTTCGAATGAGACCCACCCGAGATCAGTGTGGCAGATGAAGCTCAGGTGATCTGAGTGAAATATTCTAAGTCAGTTAATAAATTAGCGTCAAGTCGTTTAAAAATGTCTAATATGAATCTGGAGCTATGTAACAGTATATTTGGACTTAAAGTGCATGTTGTCGTTTATAGTTATTTTATATTGATATTGTAGATTCAGCCCACAGACTGAACATCTGATTCTCAATGGGCAGGCTTCAAGGATAGCACACTCAGGTCTCTATCATATTCAGGCCATTCTCAGCATGCTAGACAATCGTATTTTCCCACTGCTTCCAGCACAGATACAGCAGCAGCAAGAGCACATAGAACAGATGCAGGAAGAGCCATCAGGTGAAGGATCAGAAACAGAACAGGTTAATATCTCATACAATACAACTCATAAATAAGTTATCATCTTTCCAAAACAAAAACAGAAAAATGCTGGTCAGTACAATTTTCAACATGATGTAAGAAATGTTCTGTTGCATATTTTGAACATAATTGTATTAAAAGACATTCCAATCCAATTATGTTCAAAATATTCAACAATGGAGGTGTTTTCTGCCACTCAAGTATCGGACATCATGATCAAATAGTCACATGTTACCTGATGATGTCACAATCAAAATGACGTACAGCTCTCCTGAAAATCGAAAAGTCTACAAGCTGTATGTGTATGTAGTGTACAAACTTTGTCTTTGAGATGAATTTACAATTTAACAAACATTCTATTGAATATTTTGAAACAAATTTTACTGGAAACTGCCCCCGCACCCCCCCCCCCCACCTCCAGTCAAATTAGTCTTATAATAATCAACAGCTTACTTGTATAGTAAACATGAAATTTAGTTTCTGGGAATTCTGGTTTGAAAGTTTGAAATCGATTCCAACATAGCATAAAAAATTGTGTAGACCGTGGCTAGAAATGAAGGGGCCGTAGCTAGAAATAGACTACCTTTAATAATGCCAGCATTGGTTTCATGCACAATATAATCTCAATACAGGTCTGGCATCAATTTCTGTCAAAATGCATCCTTACTTAGATTGTCATCAGTAGACTTGTTTCAACTGGTTGTCACAGAGTCTATGAGCATGGTAATTTTAAATCAGCAACTATGGAAAATCAAGACTTCAAAACTCCAAATGCAACATAATTATCCATGCCAGTCCATTGTTGCAAATATTCAGAAGTATCTTCACTTGACTAAAAGCATTAATTTGATCAAACTATGGCACGTCTTAGTGACATGACATCCTGTGGTTAAGACTGAAACTTGGTGGTATGGTAAAGTATTAGAGCCATTGGGGAAAGATAATACATTGGTGGCATGTTTCATCATATTTAGGACTATTAACTTCTAACTTGGTGGATTGATATTAGATCAGCCTGACCTAGGTTCTAGATAATGTGTCACAGGTCAATTTACCTGTGCACAGAATAGGCTTCAGCATTAAAGCATTCTATCCCCCACTACTGATAAAACTTGTATATAAATCCTCTGATGAGCTTTGTATGCTGAGCAGAAATGCCATAAAGCCGGATCTCTTGTCTATCAAAACCGTCTTTGTGCATGGACACATTGGATATATAACCTAAAAGTTATCAAGACAGCCTGAAAATATCAGCTTGACTCATGCCAACTGCGTATGCACGCACACATCTGTAATCAGAAGTGACGAATAAAGTTTGGACCCAGTATTATGTCCAGGCAGATGTGTACAAGCCAAGACATACCGCCAAAGTGGTACCCAACAATTGTGTCCCAGAAAGCTGGAGCCAAGGTATAGAACAATCACAGGATATGTTCATGCATGCACATAGGTGGTACCCAAACCGGACGTAAAGGCCTATAAATAGCAAGCACAGAGTCGGTGTCATGCATCTGACTTATTATTCAGCCAGCACACTTTGTATTTATCTTTAACTCTCTAGCCGGGTATATGTTCAATGTTCCTTAATTCACCTTTCTAAAGTATCCATCCATCATCTGACCTCGTATGATGTCATAATCAGCTCAGCGCATGTATGATGACGTCACAATCATTTCACATCATGAGAACATACTTAACTCCCTAACACTCTTGACATACTAGTATATCGGATCTAAGTTCAATAATATTCAGAATTATAAAAAGTTAGGTGGATGTACACAGTCATGCACATGACAGACCCCACCTACTGCGCATGCGCATACTGGTACTTCCATTTTCTAATATATTGGATGAGAGTCAACTTGTGGTAAACATTCCAAGCTCTTTATTGAGAATTTTCACTGTCTATTATCTTTTTTTATTCATAATGGCTGATGCAAAAGTGTCAGAGGAGTCCTCCTCTTCATCCATTAAGGTGATATTGTTCCATATATTAATTAAGACTTGTAACTTTTATATGTTACCGGTTTTGATTCGCGGCTGTTTTGACATTACCGCATTTTCAGGCGCTGGGAATCCTTGTTAAATTTCTCCCAGCGCCTAGGGATATTAATCCCTTGTGCTTTGTGTTCACAGGTTCAACTTATGGATAGTAAGGGTTCCTGTTCTTCTCTCGAAGGTTGTTCACGTCTCTTTTTTTACTTATCATTGTGATATGTCTAAGGGTTGGAGATATAGTAAATGAATAAAAGAAATATCTTCCTTTTGTCCCATCCCCCTCATCTGTTCTACAGAAAGAAGAGTCTCGGCAGATGGATTGACATGTTCTCCTGCACAAGAGGATGGTTTTACCTGTGCTCAGGCTAAGGGAGTTTATTAGTTATGGCACATAATTATTTGAAAATATTCACAAATTTCTGCTGCCATTTGTTATTGCACTGTATTCTCTCTTGTATGTGCATGCGTTCTCGAATATATATAATTTAATATCATATTATTCGGGAGTAATGAATGTCTTTAGTCTCTAGATATTTCTTGCATTCAAATCTGATGTCCCCTCTCCTTGAAGGAGCTGTTGCATTGAGGTTTGATGTCATAATCAACAAGAGTTTTTTCCCTTTCCTTGAGGTCATAATCTTAGTTTAGAGAAATCTTTTTGATGTTTTTATCACCCTTTATTATGAATGTGGAGAGATATCTAGATAGTCATTAATCTTTCTCTCTCTCATTCTTAATTTGGGATCCTGGTTGTGATTGGTTTTTATTAACAAGAGAAGTCAGCTGTCCCATCAGGGTTGTCTGTAATAAAAGTGGGTGTCTTCTCTCGAGTTTGTTCTTGTTTTGTACTAATAGTCAAATAACAAGGTTTTGCAAACTATAATACTCATTGTCTTTGTATGCCTTCCCTTTCAGAAGTTATGTCCATCATGCTTTAAGCCCATGAAGGCTAGATTCTTCCCCCACCCTTGCGATCTTTGTTCATTTTGTAGGCTGTCTAACAAATGTGGGGGATCTAACCTCAGAATTCTTTGCTTTTCAGACTAAGCTGATGGCTGAGGAGGGCAAGAAGGCAAAGAAGGAGGGTAAGAAGAAGGCCTCTGAGAAGGGTGAGCTCAAGGCCTTCAAGGTTGAGTTAGTGAGTGAAATGCACAGGACTTTGAAAGATCTGATGCCTGACATGCTTCGCGGCATGTTGCCGGGCACAGGTGTTTCAACTTCCTGCGCATCGACCTCATAGAGAGCGCGGCCGCTTGCACCTATGGCACTGTTGCCTCTGGGGCAGGTTTCATGATTCAGCCTGTGGGCCAGTTTGGAGCGGACGGCCGCCCGTATAAGATTCCACGCTTAAGCATGGAATCTCATACGGACGATCCGGGCCACGCTGGTGTGCATGAACCCCCTCACACAAGCGTGACCTTGGTGCCTGGTCAGGCTATGGAGAATGCTATGCCAGCCCTCGCGGGCCCGTATACATTCCCTGGGCAGCCAGGTTCGTCTATAGCCTTCTCCTCGGCCCTCCCTGCGAATGCCATTGAGGATGACAAGGGCCCGCTGCTCATCGGCAATTCACAGGTACCCACGGATGAAGACTGGTCTGAAGCGTGTGCGTGGCTCCTCGCTCTCAGACCAGAGTTCTCCGTGGACAAAACGGACGCCGGTAACCCTCGGGCATGGTTACAGGCAAAGCCGTTGGCCAACACAACTCTCTGCCGTATGCTGAACATATCTTAGATATGTTCTCGGCGGCAGAGGAGTCTATTAGACCGAAAGGTCGCCTCGTGAAGGCCCCTCGCGAGGTTGCTAGGCGATGTCGGGTTACTGCTAGTCGGTATGCTCGATATGGCCTAGCGCCCAGACCGAGCGCGCCACTTTGGGAGAAGATACACGGCCAGGTTTCCGTGCTGACACGGGAGCGTTGTGCTCGGGCGCTATGCGCTCGGCTAATGCCGCCTTGCGCGACACCGAGGAGAGCTCACGAGCAGCGATTAGTGCGCTGTCTCATGGGTCTCAGCTGCTATCTGGGGTAGTAGCAGCAGCCTCGGTGCAGCAATACCCTAGCCCCGTGACAGTCCAACGAGCCACCCAGGATGGGATCAACCTTGCGTTGGACTGTCTGAGTAGGTCAGTCACCAAGTCACTTGAGGACAAGGCGCACTTTTGCATTGGACAATTTGTGCCCGTCACAAGAGCTCAGGTCTTTTTGGAGGTGAAGGTTGTCGGTGCCTCCAAGAGACAGTGACTTTGGTGAATAACCAGAGGGTGCTGCGCAGAGAACACGTGCGTGTTCAGCCCTCAGCTGCTCGACAGCAGTACGCTCGTGGCGGTGCTAGCATTGTCAGGCCAGCAAGCCGGCTGGATTCAGAGACCGCGTCGGCCGCGCCAGTAGCAGCGTGCTGCTGTACGTCAGCCAGCGCCTCATGCGCAGCCAGCCAGACAGCAGCCCACACCGAGGTGCACATGGCGCTGGGCGCGGTGCGCGAGGAGCGGCACGTGGTAACCAGGCCTGATGGGCTAAAAGATTTTCCGGTTAACACAGGTACCACTCGTGTGTTGTCACTGGTACCAGAGACACATCCACTTCTAAAATTCATGGGCACCCCATCAACCCAAGGTGCACCAGTGGGAAGTCGTATGACTTGCGACATTCAGAAGTGGGAACGTTTAATTCAGGACCGCTTAGTCTTGCAATGGCTTTCACGCGGATACAATCCAGAATGGGTAAAAGGTCCGCCATTGCATTTGTCTTTGGTACCGGTCTGGACTCAAATTCCAAGAGATCCAGACAAGCGGTTGTGCATAGAAGAGGAGATAGAATCTCTAATTTTAAAAGCAATTCAACCAGCACAAGATTGTCCGGGCTTCTATTCGACCATGTTTCTTGTGACAAAGAACACCTGTGGGGTGGAGACCAATTCTCAATCTCAAACCTCTAAACAAGTTTATAGATACACCGAGTTTCAAAATGGAAACAATAAAATCGGGCATACCTCCAGGAAAAATATAGCTGTTCACACTTACATAGACGACTGGTTGCTGAAAGCACACAATCCAGAAAGTTTGACAGCAAAGCTGGAGATAGTTTTGAAAACTCTCACAGATTTAGGCTGGATAATCAACTTTCAGAAGTCAGAGCTGACTCCATCCCAGAGGTTTGTTTACCTGGGTATGTTCTTCGATCTGGCGATAGGATATGTTTATCCATCCCAGGAGAGAGTGGAAAGTCTCCTCTCGTGCATTCAGTTTGTTTGCAGCAGTCTTTATATTCTAGCACAAGTCTATCTGAGAATGTTATGTCTGATGGTTTCAATGGAACCAGTCATTCCTCAGGCGGCCTTACGCAGGCGGCCGATTCAATTGTTTCTCATGACTCAGTGGACGCAGAGTTCAGGATCACTTGACTCACGCATTCAAGTGTTGGACCCTCTCATTCATCACCTTCATTGGTGGATGGAGAGGAAATCTCCTGGCGGGGGTTATGCTGACCCCTCCCCACCCTCAAGTAACGATGTTTACGGATGCATTGATGGAGGGATGGGGAGCTTGCCTGGAAGAAGCCACTATATCAGGGCTTTGGAATCTGGAACAGTCAAAGGAACATATCAACATGCTAGAATTACGGGCTGTAATTCTAGGCCTGGAACACTTCTTAAAAGAAGTTGAGGGAAAATTTGTGATGATACGTTCAGACAACTCTACAGTAGTGAGTTACATAAACCGCCAGGGCGGAACAAAGTCGCCCAGTCTCTGTATGATGACATGGAAGCTGCTTTGCTGGTGCATGGATCATATGATCGCCTTGAAAGCAGTTCATATTCCGGGAAGGCTGAATCTGTTAGCAGACTCATTGAGCCGAAGGATGAGCATTCTGCCTACGGAATGGCAACTAAATCAATGTGTGGCGGATCACCTGTTCAATCATAAAGCCCAACATAGATTTGTTCGCAATGAAGAAGGATGCGAAGATGACGACGTACGTTTCTCTGATTCCAGATCCAAGCGCTATCGCAATAGATGCACTAGCATCCAAGGATTCTTCAGAAGATCAAGCAGGAGGAATGCCAAGTGCTTCTGATCGCCCCGAATTAGCCACGCCGATCATGGTTTATGGATCTGCTTGACCTTCTCGGTTGCAATACGGTTCCTCTGCCTCTGATGGACAATATTATCTTCCAGGGCAAGACCCTTCACAACAATCCATCAATGTTTCAATTGACTGCTTGGATGTTGTCAAAAAATCTGCGATTAAGGAGGCCTTTTCTGAGCAAGCAGCCAATTTCATGGCCAGAGCCAGAAGGGGGTCAACCTCCAGAGCATATAATTATAAAATCAACAGATTTGCAGAATGGTGCTCAAAGAGATGTATCAATCCGATGGAAGCATCTATTCAGGTAGTAGCTGATTTTCTCTGTCACCTGTATGATGCTTATAGTCTTAAGCCTAATTCTATTGCTGGATACAAATCAGCATTAATGACTGTTATCCCTTGCTTGGCAAAGAGGGGAAGTGATAAAAAAAATAAGTGTTTTAAATACTCTTATTAAAGGTATGGGCAATCTCAGACCGAGAAATCCTCCACTGACACCGTCATGGAGTCTTTCTCTGGTTCTTCAAGTTTTGAGTGATAAACCTTTTGAACCTCTTAGTGCTATATCTGTAGAATTATTGACACTTAAAACTGTGTTTTTAGTTGCGGCAGTATCAGCCAGACGTAGGAGTGAAATTCATGCCTTGTCTGCTGAACCTGGCCGTTATATAGTTACAGGTGAAGGGCTTAAGCTTCTACCAAGATTGAATTTCTTGGCTAAGAATCAATCTTTAAAATATCCGGGTCAACCTATTATTTTACCTGCCTTAACCAGATATGATCCGGGTGCTAATGCATGGTGTCGTGTCCGTGCTTTAAATAAGTAAATAAGTACAAGAGAAGAACTAGGGTTTGGCGGACGGACCCATGTTCCCGATGGTTGTCATATATTGAACCCCATGGTAGGGTGTCAAGAGACACTATTTCCGGATGGATGGTAGAATGTATTCAATTCTGTCATAAGACAGCCACTGGAATTCAAGTAGATAGAGCCAAGGCTCATAGTGTCCATGGTGTGGTAATTTCCACGGCATTATTTAATGGTGTTTCTTCTCAGTCCTCAGAAAATAAATAATGTAGAGGTATATATTTGTAATTAGTTTCCTCCTCTGCTATTTACAAATATCACATTTGTTGGTAGGGTATCCCTACTATTAACTGGTACAATTCTCTTCATCCGGTGGGAGAAGAGATGAGTGCCGCGCCCAAGACATCAGAGGTCAGTATATGTGACCATTTTTTTTTTTTTTGGTGATGGTGTCATTTTTTTTTTTTGATATAGTGATGGTTAATTTTCACATCAAGAGTATACTTACCTCCCTAATACTTTTGATATTGCTAAATATTGGCTTTCACTCAATAAAACACTCAGATTAAAAACAGTTAGGTGCCCCTACTGGGCAGGTAGTCAGAGGTAGTCCGGCGGATGCCAGCCCCACCACCGCGCATGCGCCGACTACTACTTCCTCTTTGCTAATTTATTGGCAAGGAGAACACATGTGCTTGCAGTTATCTTCAAGTTTCACGCGTTTTAAGCCTATTTCACGTCTGTTGTGTTCGAGTATAGTGAAGAGAGATGTCTGAGAGGACAAATTCACCAGAGGAGGGGACTGGATCTCTTTATCAGGTGATTTCAATGACATTCTAGCGAGTTTTTTCCCCGGTGTAATGTGTTTCCGGGACTCGCGCTTACCGTGATTAGCGCCTGTTTGAGTTGGGTTTTTCCAACATGGTGCTTTATAAGACTAATTTCTCTTTGTGTTTATGTCCACAGGTATGGATTTGCATTATTAGTGGACATCTCAGCACAGGAGGGTTTGTTTTTCTCCACCACGGTTCCATTTCCTACTAATACTGTTAGGTTATCTAACCAAAAAGTCTATGTTCAGTGAGTTGGAGGCTTTCTATAAAGGTCTTCTCACTTTGCCCTCTTGATCCAATTCCTTCCCCCAAGGTGGAGAAAGGTGAAGAGGCGTAGTCTTGGTGGAGTGCTCCAGTGCATCACGGTGGATGGTTTGTCTATACAAGGTGTCAGGTATCTAATTAATGATATGAGGTAATATGAATTATTTGAAAAAATAATGACTGATTTTTACCATTGTTATCATTCTGTATCTGATGATGTGTAGTCTGAATATCCTTTGGAGGATCTTCTAGTTATGAATACAATTCGTCCTTGCACTTGGATGCTTGTTGCGGACCGATTAATTTCTGTTAAGGGATTGATGACGTCATAATCGGCCTTGCGCTTTATTAACATTTAAAGTTTTGTCCAACGCTGGTTTCTTCTTGATTAGTGATCTTTATGATCCTGTCCCTCTCTTTTAGTTTGGTTTTGAGTTTTCTAACCGTAACTAACTTGCTCATTGTCCTCGTCCTTTGTCCTGTTTCAGAGACCTGGTTGCCCGTCCTGTGGTCGATTTTTAAAGGACCGATTTGCTCCACATTTGTGTTTTGGCTGCAGTCCCTGTGGACTGTTGCTAAAATGCGATGTCTGTAAGCAGTCGGGGGGGGGTGAGCTAATGGCTGACTTTTTATCATTACAGGCAAGGGAGAAGGTGATGGAAGAGGAGAGGAAGGCGAAGAAAGAGGGTGTTAAGAAGGGTAGGAGGAAGGCCTCATCCGCGGTGGATATGGAGGCCTTCCGGTCCGAAATGTTGGGAGAGATGCAGAGGACAATAAAGGATTTGGTCCCAGAGTTGCTTCGCAGCATGCTGCCTGGGCCAGGACCTTTGTTGTCCTCAGCATCTGCTTCGGAGCAGGTGATCCCCGCCTCTGAATCCGAGTTCCATAGGTCCGGTCCGTTGTTCGAGGTGGATTCAGAGGTGGCCCCGTTGATGGGGGCGGTCCACGACCCTGGCAGCAGGCTTGGTGCTGCGCCGAGGGGCCGTGGACAACGGTTGTTGCAGGGACCCGCGGTCTGCTCATCAGACCCTGGGTATCCGCGCGCCGCGGGTGTCAAAGCCTCCTATGGCACCTTCCCTGGCCAGTCCGGGTTAGCTCTCTTTGCTGACCCGGAGCCTAACCTTTCTGGCCAGGAGGAAGAGGATTACCTGCTAGGGTCGCCGTCTGGGGACGTGGCCATGGAGTACGACGTCTGTGCACCCCTCGCGGGGAATACAGGCGACGTGTTCCATGGTTCTACTCACGCAGGAGTAGAATCCACGGTCCAGAGGGTGACCCTGGGCGGTGCTGATGGCCACGGTTACCGCATACCTCGGCTTGCCGAGAGTATCGCTGGTGCTGGCCAGGGCCGTGGTGGGGCGGTGTCGGCCACGCGCTCTACCACGGCGCCTGCTCAAGCCATGGAGTTTAGCATGCCTGTTCTTTCGGGCCTGCATGCTTTCCCTGGCTTGCCAGGGGTATCAGCATATCCGCCGTCTAGTACAACTGCGTGCGCTCAGGAGGAAGACGAAGGCCCTCGTCTAGTAGAGCGCTCGCAGTTAGCCACGGAGGAGGATTGGTCGGACGCTTGCCAGTGGCTGGTAAGCGTTCGGCCAGATCTGCCCGTGGAGCAGTCGGCAATCCAGCGTGACCATAGGCCGTGGTTAGCTGGTAGGCCGACTGCCACCGCTATGCCATCTCTGCCGCTGGCTGAGCATGTCGTGGACATGTTCGAGGCGGCAGAGACGTCCATTAAGACGAGTGGGCGTCTCGCGAAGGCCCCTCGCGAGGTGGCTAGGCGTTGCCGCATCGTGCCCCTGGATTACCAGCGGTACGGTGTGGTGCCTAAGCCTAGCGTAGATGATCGCGCGGCTTTGGGCGAAGATGCGCGGCCAGGCTCCCGTTCTGACACGGGTGTCCTGTGCTCGAACGCGTTGCGTTCGGCTAATACCGCGCTACGTGATGCGGAGGAGAGTGGGAGAGCTTCGATTGCTGCTCTGTCCCACGTCTCCCAGCTGTTACAGGGGGTGGTAACAGCATCCGCTTCACGTCAGCCAAGCCCTGTCACAGTCCAGAGAGCCATCCAGGATGGTATCAACCTGGCTCTGGACTGTTTGACGCGGGCGGTGACCAGGAGTGTCCGGGCGAGGCGCATGTTTGCCCTTGACAATCTGTGCCCGTCCCAGGACCTGTATAATAGGCTGCTGCGAACGCCTATGACAGGTCCTGGTCTCTTTGGAGGTGAGGGATGTAGGCACCTCCAGGAGACGGTGACTCTGGTCAACAACCAGAGGGCGCTGCGTGAGCAGTTTGAGGTGCTCCGGCGGGAGCGCGTGTTCGCGCAGCACCCCCTGCGTATCGTCCCCTGCAGGCTCGAGGTGGCGCTGGCCAGGTCAGAGGCCAGACACCATCGCAGCTCCGGCCTAGGCCGCGTGCGATTCGGCCAGCACCGAGGGGGCCGCAGGCTCCCCAGGCGCAGCCAGCCAGGCAGCCACCCGCGCACCGTGGTGCGCGCGGTGCTGGGCGGGGCGCGCGGGGATCTGGTCACGGTAATCGGGCCTGATGGGCCGGTTACCGTAGTGGGAACCACTCCAGTGTTTCAGGCCGAGAAGACAGTGCCACTCTCGCACTCCTTATGTCCACCTCTCTCCGTAGGTGGACCGGTGGGCGGCCGTTTGGCCGGCCACTTGCCAGAGTGGAAGCGGTTGACTCAGGACCGTTTAGTCTTGCGATGGCTTTCAGTCGGGTATCGTCCCAATTGGATGACAGGCCCGCCATCGAGACTGTCTCTCGTGCCGATCTGGACTCCGATTCGAGGGATCCAGATCAAAGGTTGTGTATAGAGGAGGAAATAAATTCCCTCATACAAAAGGAAGCCATTCAGCCGGCGCAGAGGTGCCCGGGCTTCTATTCAACCCTGTTCTTAGTAACGAAAAACACCGGAGGGTGGAGGCCGATTCTCAACCTCAAGCCATTGAACAAGTTCATAGAGACGCCCAGTTTCAAGATGGAGACTGTGCGCTCGGTGTTGGTGGGGTTAGAGCGAGGAATGTGGACAGCGTCAATAGATTTGAAGGATGCTTATTTCCACATTCCCATAGAGAGGAGTTTCCGTCGCTTCCTGAGATTTGCATTCCAGGGCAGACAGTGGGAATTCAGGGTATTACCCTTCGGAATTTCCACGGCTCCTCGGGTCTTCACCCGTGTGGTTCTCGCGATCACTGCATACCTCCGCAGGTGAAGCATAGCAGTCCACACGTACATAGACGACTGGCTGTTGAAAGCGCACACCCGGGAATCGTTATCGGCCAATCTGGAGATTGTTTTGAAAACTCTCACGGACTTGGGCTGGATAGTCAATTTCCAAAAATCAGAGCTAACTCCATCCCAGAAGTTTGTTTACCTGGGCATGTTCTTCGATCTCGAGACGGGATATGTTTATCCCACTCAGGAGAGGGTTCAAAGACTCATCTCAGTAATACAGTCGGTGTGCGACAGTCGTCATGTCCTGGCACGGGTTTACTTGAGAATGCTGGGGTTGATGGTTTCATTGGAACCAGTCATTCCGCAGGCCGCCTTGCGCAGGCGCCCGATCCAGTTGTTTCTCATGACACAGTGGACCCAGAGTTCAGGTTCGCTGGACTCGAACGTGTCAGTGTTGGCGCCTCTGATTCACCACCTGCAATGGTGGTTGAATACAGAGAATCTCTTGCCGGGGGTTTTGCTAACCCCTCCCCACCCTCAGGTGACTGTGTATACAGATGCATCGATGGAGGGGTGGGGAGCTTGTCTGGAAGAGTCCACAATATCAGGGCTTTGGGATCTGGATCAGTCCAAGGAACATATCAATCTACTAGAGCTAAGAGCAGTAGTCCTGGGCCTGGAACATTTCTTACAGAAAGTTCAGGGCAAGATTGTTCTAATTCGTTCAGACAACTCAACAGTAGTGACTTACATAAACCGCCAGGGCGGAACGAAGTCGCCCAGTCTCTGTATGATGACATGGAAACTGTTTGTTGGTGCCTAGATCATGGGATCACCTTGAAGGCAGTTCATATTCCGGGAAGGCTAAATCTGCTAGCAGACTCATTGAGCCGAAGGATGAGTGTTTTACCCACGGAATGGCAACTAAATCAATGTGTGGCGGATCGTCTGTTCGACCATTGGGGGAAACCCAACATCGATTTGTTCGCAACGAAGAAGAATGCGAAGATGACGACGTACGTCTCTCCGATTCCAGACCCAAGCGCTTTCGCAACAGATGCGTTAGCTATCAGCTGGGCGGGAATGTATGCATACGCATTCCCTCCAGCAATCCTGATTCCAAAGGTTCTTCAGAAAATCAGGCAGCAGGAGTGCCAAGTGCTTCTGATCGCCCCGGATTGGCCAAGCCGATCGTGGTATACGGATCTGCTGGACCTTCTGGTCTGCAATCCGGTTCCTCTGCCTCTGATGGACGACCTTATCTTCCAGGGCAAGGTCCTTCACGACAATCCGTCAATGTTCCGATTGACTGCGTGGATGTTGTCAAGGAATCTAGAATTAAGGAGGGCTTTTCTGAGCAAGCGGCCATATTTATGGCCAAAGCCAGGAGGGGGTCAACCTCCAGAGCATATAATTATAAAATCAACAGATTTGCAGAGTGGTGCTCAAAAAGATGTATTGATCCAATGGACTCATCTATTCAGGTAGTGGCTGATTTCCTCTGTCACCTATATGATGCCTATAGCCTCAAGCCTAACTCTATTGCTGGTTACAAATCAGCATTAATGACTGTTATTCCTTGCTTGGCTAATAGGGGGAGTGATGAAGTAAGTACATTAAATGTATTAATTAAAGGCATGGGCAATCTAAGACCAAGGAATCCACCACTGATTCCAGTCTGGAGTTTATCTCTGGTGCTTCAGGTACTTGGAGATAAGCCTTTTGAACCACTTAGTTCCATTTCTATGAAAATGTTAACGCTTAAAACTGTATTTTTAATTGCTGCGGCCTCGGCAAGGCGTAGGAGTGAGATTCACGCCTTATCAGCCGAGGATGACCGTTTTGTGGTTACAGGGGAAGGCCTTAAGCTTCTACCTAGGATTAATTTCTTGGCTAAGAATCAGTCATTGAAATATCCATGTCAACCTATTTTTTTGCCATCTTTAACTAGATATGATCCTAATTCTAAAGTATGGTGCCCCGTACGGGCGCTGCTCCGGTACAAACAACGTACTTCGGAGTGGCGTACCGACCAGTCAGCGTTATGGTTGTCATATATTGAACCCCATGGCAGGGCGTCTAAGGACACCATTTCCAGGTGGATTGTGGAATGTATTTAGTTTTGTCACAAATCCGCCACTGGGAGACAGGTTGATGTGGCCAAGGCTCACAGTGTCCGCGGTGTCGTGGCATCCACTGCCCTGTTTAGTGGGGTCCCTGTGGATGACATTATGTCCGTGGCTCAGTGGCACTGTGAGTCAAGTTTTACAGACCATTACCTCCGTGACACCTATAACCCTCTCGCCTTGTCGATTTTGAAACATTAATCGTTTTTAAATTTTGTGAGGAGTGCTTCCGCATTGCTTATATAGTTCGCACTTTAGCGATGGTAACAACCACTTGTCGGGACTGCATCAGGCTTCTCTACTGGGATCATGATGACAGCTTCCAACCGGACTACCTCTGACTACCTGCCCAGTAGGGGCACCTAACTGTTTTTAATCTGAGTGTTTTATTGAGTGAAAGCCAATATTTAGCAATATCAAAAGTATTAGGGAGGTAAGTATCAACTCTCTCGTGAAAAAAGAAATCCTAGATTTCGTTTAGTCTCTTAATTGTGGTTCTTTCAGAGAGCTTTTTGAAAATGAAGCAATTCCTTTTCCAATGTCTAGTAATACTTTTCATCAAGTATTAGAGAACGTGCTAGTCATTTAGAGCAGTGTTTTTTCCTAACCTTCCTCAGAAAGAGGGGGAGGAGTGCATTTGCTTTTTGATCAATCTCTCTTCATCGGTCGATTATCCGATTTAAAATTCTATTCCTGGTTGTGTTTTCGGATACAGTTTCAGATGTTTTTAAATCTCTTGAAAATTCAAAGAGCTAGTCTCTTCGAGAGTGTGCTGGTTTTCAGGACCTTGCCTCCCTCCCGCCAAATTGACTTTCAAATTCTGGCGTTTATCAAGAGTGTTAGGGAGGTAAGTATGTTCTCATGATGTGAAATAAGAAAATTTACCAAATTTCTTTTTCACGAGTGAGACAACATACTTACCTCCCTAACAAGATCACAGCCTCTCCACTCCACGGAGGCCTGGGCTTTTGGTTATTTGAAGAGTTGCTTCTATGTCAGTCAATATTTAGTAACGGAAGTACCAGTATGCGCATGCGCAGTAGGTGGGGTCTGTCATGTGCATGGCTGTGTACATCCACCTGCCCATTAGGGGCACCTAACTTTATATAATTCTGAATATTATTGAACTTAGAGCCGATATACTAGTATATCAAGAATGTTAGGGAGGTAAGTATGTCATCTCGTGAAAAAGAAATTTGGTAAATTTTCTTATTATGTCACAAGGGTTCCATATAGACCGTCAGCAAATCTCAAATGGTCCGACACATTGTGTGAATTGTATGTCTTTGTAATTCTTTACTATTTAATAAACATGCTGTTGAATATTTTGCAACTAATTTGACTGGGCGCTGTTGCTGCCTTAGGCAGCAACAGCACCAAGTCAAATTAGTTGCAAAATATTCAACAGCTTACCTGTGAAGTTTTTCGGAAATTGATAGTCAGTGTGTTCAGAGATCGATTGATCCCAGCATGAGTGAGGTGTGGGTGGAGCTTAGCTAGAGATGGAAACCGGAAAGGTCCATTGAGTTACATTGTGTGGCTTTATCTAGCATACTGAAATGCATTGAAACATTAGCCACCAATATATCATGAGTTGTCAAGAATAACTACCAGTCAATCTCCTTGCTTCTCCAGTTTTCATTTAGGGCTCTTATTTCGCCTGATCTGCAAAACTAATGTTCCAGACTTTAGCCACTCAAATTGCGACTGAAGTAAATAATGTCAGGAAAACAACTTCTTTATTGTTAAAATTTGTGTATACCTCTGCAGGTTAGTAATAATTTTGACCATGCGTCCATGCATCCACCATTCTTTATCTTGACCATGCTTTCAAGACCTTTTTGCATATAGTCACTAAGCTTGATATATGGATGCCGAATGGGGTGTCATTTGTCAGTATGACCTACTTAGTATAATGGTTCACTGAGTATCATAGCAAACGCTTATCCAAGCAGTAGATTCAAGTATTGTTCCTGTACAGTAACCAAGTGGTGATTATGGATGCATTGTGTCATAAAGGTATAAGCATATTAAAAGTAGGTCAGCAAAACATTTGCTGCCAAGTCAACCGTAGCATGATTGTACCTATGAATCTCACGTTTGCTTAAAAATTACCCTGATTGTGGTGAGTAACCATCCATGCACTCAAAAGTTAACCCTTCGACTGATGAACCGTGTATACAATCAAGCTTTGGCCGTGTTACACATGGAGCTTGCATACAGATGAATGAATGTTAGCCCTACTGTAATGATTAACAAAGAGAATCAATAGTTAGTCCGTGTACTGATGAACTTTGCGTCGGTAATGGCGGGATCCGAGCTGGCACTCATGTGACTGATTTCGTAATCAAATATGTTCCTTGTTAGCTGACATCACAATCAAAATGACATTTTTGAAAAACCTATACTATGAGTGATTTGATTGTACTTTCATTTGTATTCATAAACTATCTATATAAATGTATATTACTAACTCATAACACTAAACACTTTATTTGGCAAGTGGAGCAGACTCGGCTCAATCCCCCCAAATTTGGTTTTGTGCTCGTCACGCAGGTGCCGGATAGGTGATGAGATACACACACCGATAAGTGCAGAGTGTCCATGTCCATAGCTGAGAGTCACCTTGGTGGGAGCACAAGCCAAATTAGTACGTTCAATCGTACATCATCCCCCCCCACCACTCTTGGCGTGTTAGCTGAGACTGTTCAAGTGGAGACACGAAGGAACAGTAAGGCGCTAACCTACCTAGGTGCATGTGTCCACGCGGTGGGGCATGATAGCCTTACTGCATATTGAAATTTGGAAAATTACTTGTTGGATTGCAAAAATTTAATGCTGAAAAGCCTACTGTCTAGTGAAAATTGGGAAATTTATTATTAAATTGCAAGAATTTAATGATGAAATGCCAAAAGTCAGATATTCTTGAATAGCCAGCCCATTCTTGAATAGCTGAGTGCCCCAAATGAACAGTCCAGTCAAAATAGTTTCAAAATATTCAACAGCTTAATTGTATGTTCACATGAGGCTACTCTCATTTACTTCTTAGCCAGTAAATTAGCCTATCCAGGTCCTTGTAACCATCATGAGAATTATTCACAAAAAACAATTGTGGATTAAGTAGGTCCATCCCTGGCTCCATACCGGTAGTCCAAATGGACTGGGACACCTAGCGTACGTATGTACACTGGCATACACAGCACCTACACAAATAGTATGTACACAGATCTACACCTGTATGTATGTGCACATATGCTATTCGCTCCATCCCATGCAGGAACCTGAAAAAAAATATATCCGACCACATGTCGCTCGGTATATTTCAAATCAGCTGTATGTTATATTGCCCAGCCCTTCTTGCTGAACTTGTCACCTCCAATGGTCACTGTGGCACCGAATCTCCCAAATCTATCAGATTTGTATACTTGTTCGAACTGTCAAAGCTAGAGTACGGACCACACCAGGATGGATTGCTCTCGAAATTGACAGCTAGGAATAAGTATTGACATTCCAAATCCAAGACGAGCGCCAACCAGAATCCAGCTGGTGCATGTCGAACGTAATCTGCTACCTTGTGCGAAGATGAGTAACACATAGCGCCAAGTCTACCATCGACTGAAGATTTATATATAGGTCTACATACATATGCAGATACATATATATATATACATACACGCAGCATAGCTCTGGTGCCCAGTGTCTACCCTATGTAGATAACATTTCCACAAACCGCTACTGCTTAGCGAAACCGTATCACCAACAGGCTTAGCCACCTACATAATATCTGTGTTTGGAAAGATAACAAGGAAATATAAGCGTAATCAAGAACGTTCAGCGCCTACAAATGACCTCTGAGCCTCCCTCAATGTATGATGGGGGTCCTAATATATCTACTATATGTGTCTGTGGACCACCTGCCCAACACCCTAATCATATGGTCCTCCATGTGATCTGCTGCTGCCGTCGCAGCACCAATACGAAAAGACTGTAGTGACTGGAGTCTATACCAAGGCCCTCCAACATACGCCTAAACATACCTATGAAGTCTGACCTACATAAAGCTTCCCCCATTCCCTGATATAAACAAGGGAAGAAAATGATCCACTCTTCCCCAGACACGCATGTACCTACAGCAAATGTCATATGGACATATTGTATGACCCATCTTAAACAGTTTGATGGCTATGCCTTCACGGAAAGGGTCAGTTTTTGAGCGACACAAGACTAACGATACACATTCTGGCAAGATGTTTAAGTCACCAACACAAAGATTTGATGACACCCTCTCCAGTATGTCAAAAGTGACTGGGTATCTAAGTATAACTGGCTTAACATGAACCCGTCTAACCCCATTCAGGATGGCCTGCAAGTGCTGAAGACTCCCCGCTTTAGGGTATGACAGATTATATTCCAAACAGATAAATCGAATCCCACAGATGTATAATTTTATCGTGCTATAGGCCAACTTCAGTCAATTGTAGCAATGCACCACGAAGTATATAAGTAAATCCTCGGATACGGGTATCGACTCCTTTCACTTCAAGAGTATACTTACCTCCCTAATACGCTTAGATATTGCTAAATATCGGCTTTCACTAAACTCAGATTAAAAAAGTTAGAAGCCCCTACTGGGCAGGTAGTCAGATGACAGTCAGGCGGATGCTAGCCCCAAACCACCGCGCATGCGCAGACTAGTACTTCCTCTTTGCTAATTTATTGGCAGAGAGTCCACATGCACAATTTTTCTATAAAGTTTTCTGCTGGTTTATTCAATAAATTCAAGAATTAAATACCTGAGATTATGTCTGAATGCGCTATGTCTCCAGAGGAGGACCCAGAACCTAATCATCAGGTGAATTCAACTACACTTTAGCGAGTTTTGTTCCGTTGTAATGTGTTTCCGGGACTCGCGTTAACGTGGTAAGCACCTAAAAAACCGGTTTATTTCTATTATGGTGCTATGTAATACTAATCTCTCTTTGTGTTTATGTCCACAGGTATCTATCTATACTTGAACAGGACAGCACATCGTCAGAGGGTTTGTTTTTCTCTCCACCAAGGTTCTACTTCCTACTAACATTGTTAGGTTATCTAACCAAAATTTATGCCCAGTGAGTTGGAGGCCTCGGAAGAAGGTCTTCTCACTTTGCCTTCTTGATCCACTTCCTTCCCCTTATAGGTGGAGAGAGTTAAGAGGTCATAGTGTTGGTCGAGCTTCCAGTGCATCAGATCGGTTGGTTTGTCTATGCTAAAGACTCGGGTATTCTAGTTATGATGAGGCAATTATATTTGAAAATATTTATGAAATCTGCTGCCATTTTGTCATTGTTTATCTGATGTTTGTATAGTCTGTATACACTCCTTTCCAGTTAGGATGTTCTGGATATGAATACAATTCGTCCTTACACCTGGATGTTTGTTTCAGATCAATTTAACGTCTTATTTTTGAAGTTATAACGGCATAATCAGCCTTGCACCGTACTATCTTTTAAAAGGTTGTCCAACGCTGGTTTATTATTAGCTTGGGTCTTTATGGCCCCCAGCCTGCTTGTTTATTTTGGTTTTGAGTTTCTAATTCAATAACTGAAATACTCATTGTCTTCGTCCTCTGGCTTGTTTCAGAGACCTGGTTGTCCTTCATGTGGAAGATTTATCAAGGATAGATCCCCCCCCCCCCCACTTATGCTCCCAGTGTGGGCCATTGCTTAAATGTGAGATCTGTAAAAAGTGGGAGGGGGGGGTGGTTGGCGGTGAGAGCTAATGTGTGAATTTCTATCTTTGCAGAACAAAGAGAAGGCTCTAGATGAGGAGAGGAAAGTTAAGAAGGAGGGTTCTGGTAAGAAGGGTAAGAGGAAGACCTCGTCCACTATGGATATGGAGACCTTCCGTATTCAGATGATGGGAGAGCTGAAGAGGACAATTAAGGATTTGGTCCCAGAGTTGCTTCGTGGCATGCTTCCTGGGTCAAATTCTTCATTGCCCACTTCATCTGCTTCGGAGCAGATAATCCCCACCTCTGAATCTGTATTTCCTAGGGACCTACCAGTTTTCGTCAATGATTCAGAGGTGACCCTAATAGAGGGTAATGGCCACTATAAGGACACTGCAGCAGGTTTGCCGCGCCGGTTGTTCGTGGACAGGTGTCGCTGGAGCCTGGTGCCTGCTTATCAGGCCAGGATTATCCGCACGCCTTAGGTACCGATTCCTCCTATGGTACCTTTCCTGGCCAGTCCAGGTTAGCATTCTTCTAATCTTTCTGGCCAGGAAGAAGAGGATTATCTGCTGGGTTCTCATTCTGGCGCCGTGGCCATGGATATTGATGCACGTGCAACATTATTCATGGTACTACTCACGCAGGAGTAGCGTTCATGGCGCAGCAGGTAGCCCGGGCTGGATCTGATGGCCAGTATTACCGCATACCTCGGCTTGGCCGATGGTGTAGCTGGTGCTAGCCAGGGCCGTGGTGTGGCGAAAATTTCCCCATGCAATACCACGGCGCCTGCTCCTGGTCAAGCTAGTAAGTTTAGCATGCCTGTTCTTTCAGGCCCACATGCTTTCTCTGGCTTGCCAGGAGTAGCAGTTCCTCCAGCCCCACACACGCCTGCGATTGCTCAGGAGGATGACGAAGGCCCTCGTCTTGTAGAGCATTCGCAGGTGGCCACAGAGGAAGACTGGTCTGACACTTGTCAGTGGCTAATCAACTTCAGGCCAGGTCTTGCTGTGGATCAGTCGGCCAGTCAACGGGACCTGCGCCCGTTGTTGGCAGGTAAACCGACTGTTACCGCTATACCATCTCTGCCATTGGCTGATCATATTGTTGATATGTTCACTGCGGCGGAAACGTCCATTAAGGCGCATGGACGTCTAGCGAAGGGCCCTCGCGAGGTGGCAAAGCGATGCCGTATTGTAGCTGATCAATATCAGTTATACGGTGTGGTGCCTAAGCCAAGCGTGGATGATCGCGCTGCGCTAGGCGAAGATACGCAGCCAGGCTCCCGGTCTGACACGGGATCGCTGTGCTTGAACACTGCGTTCGGCTAACACTGTGTTGCGTGATGCGGAGGAGAGTTCGAGGGCGTCTATCTCAGCGCTTTCGCACGTCTCACAGCTGTTACAGGGGTTAGTAACGGCATCCGCATTGCGCCAGCCTAGTCCGGTGACTGTCCAGAGAGCCTTCCAAGATGGAATTAACTTGGCTTTGGACTGTTTAACCCGGTCTGTAACCAGGAGTGTCCAGGTGAGGCGCACGTTTGCTCTTGATAACTTGTGCCCCTCCCAGGATTTGTATAATAGGCTGTTGCGTACGCCTATGACAGGTCCTGGTCTCTGGAGGTGAGGAATATAGGCACCTCCAGGAGACGGTTACCTGGTCAATAACCAGAGGGCATTGCGTGAGCAATTTTAAGTGCTCCGCAGAGAGCGCATTCGTGCAGCTCTCCTGCTATCATCCCCTGCAGGCTCGAGGTGGCGGTGGCCAGGTCAGAGGGCAGCCACCAGCGCAGCGGCAGCCACGGGCGTGCACGCTTCGGCCAGCAGCGAGGGGGGGGGGGTGGGGCGCAGGCTCCTCCAGCGCAGCTAGCCACGCACCGAGGTGCCCGCGGTGTGGGCCGTGGTGCGCGAGGATCTGGTCGTGGTAATCGTACCTGATGGGGCAATTACCACAGTAAGAGCCACTCCAGTGCATCTGCACCAAGAGACAGTGCCACTCTTGCGTTCCTTATGTCCACCTCTCTCTCCCTAGGTGGACCAGTGGGAGGCTGATTGGCCAACCACATGCAAGAGTAGGGATGACGTGTAGTCTTGCGATGGCTTTCAGTCGGGTATCATCCCGACTGGATAACAAGCCCACCATCGCGACTGTCTCTGGTGCCAGTCTGGACTCAAATTCCAAGAGATCCAGATCAGCGGTTGTGTATAGAGGAGGAAATAAATTCCCTCATACTCAAAGGGGCAATTCAACCGGCACAAAATTGCCCGGGCTTCTATTCAATCGCGTTCCTAGTAACGAAAAGCACTGGAGGGTGGAGACCAATTCTCAACTTCAAGCCATTGAACAAGTTCATAGACACACCCAGTTTCAAAATGGAGACAGTGAAATCGGTGTTGGCAGAAGGGAATATGGATTTGAAGGATGCTTATTTCCACATTCCAATAGCGAGGAGTTTCCGTCGCTTCCTGAGATTCGCATTTCCGGGCAGACAGTGGGAATTCAGGGTATTTATTACCCTTCGGAATTTTGACGGCTCGTCGGGTCTTCACCAGGGTGGTTCTTGCGATAACGGCATACCTCCGCAGGAGAAGCATAGCAGTCCACACATACATAGATGACTGGCTGTTAAAAGCAAACAACCAGGAAAGTTTATCAGCAAATCTGGAGATAGTTTTGAAAACTCTCACAGACTTAGGCTGGATAATCAATTTTCAAAAATCAGAGCTGACGCCATCCCAGAAGTTTGTCTACCTGGGAATGTTCTTTGATATGGAGATAGGATATGTTTATCCTACTCAGGAGAGGGTACAAATACTCATCTCAGTAATACAGTCAGTGTGCAACTGTCATCATGTCCTGGCATGGGTTTACCTGAGAATGCTGGGGTTGATGGTTTCTCTGGAACTAGTCATTCCTCAGACAGCCTTACGCAGGCGGCCGATCCAGTTATTTCTCATGATGCATTGGACCCAGAGTACAGGTTCACTGGACTCAAACGTGTCAGTGCTGGAGCCTCTAATTCACGACCTACAATGGTGGTTGAAGACAGAGAATCTCCTGGAGGGGGTGATGCTAACCCCTCCTCACCCTCAGTTAACGATGTATACAGATGCATCGATGGAGGGGTGGGGAGCTTGCCTGGAAGAATCCACGATATCAGGGCTTTGGAATCTGGAACAGTCAAAAGAACATATAAATCTACTGTAATTACGAGCAGTAGTCCTGGACCTGGAACATTTCTTACAGAAAGTTCAGGGCAAGAGTGTTCTAATTCGATCAGACAACTCAACAGTAGTGACTTACATAAACTGCCACGGCGGAACGAAGTCACCCAGTCTCTGTATGATGACATGGAAACTGCTTTGCTGGTGCCTGAATCATAGGATTACCTTGAAAGCAGTTCATATTCCGGGAAGGTTAAATCTGCTAGCAGACTCATTGGATGTGTGTTTTACCTACGGAATGGCAACTAAATCAATGTGTGGCGGATTGTCTGTTCAACCACTGGGGGGAACCCAACATAGATTTATTCGCAACAAAGAAGAATGTGAAGATGACGACGTACGTCTCCGATTCCAGATCCGAGCGCTATCGCAACAGATGCATTAGCTATCAGCTGGGTGGGAATGTATGCATACGCATTCCCTCCAGCAATCCTGATTCCAAAAATTCTTCAGAAAATCAGACAGGAGGAATGCCAAGTGCTTCTGATCGCCCCAAATTGGCCAATCTGATCATGGTATATGGATCTGCTGGACCGTCTGGTCTGCAATCCGGCTCCTCTGCCTAATCCGGTTCCTCTGCCGCTGATGGACAATATTATCTCCCAGGGCAGGACCCTTCACAACAATCCGTCAATGTTCCAATTGACTGCCTGGATGTTGTCAAGGAATCTAGAATTAAGGAGGGCTTTTTTGAGCAAGCAGCCATGTTCATGGCAAAAGCCAGAAGGGGGGGTCAACCTCCAGAGCATATAATTATAAAATTAACAGATTTGCAGAATGGTGCTAAAAAATATGTATTAATCCAATGAATTCATCTTTTCAGGTAGTAGCCGATTTCCTCTGTCACCTGTATGATGCCTATAGCCTCAAGCCTAACTCTATTGCTGGCTATAAGTCAGCTTTAATGACAGTTATCCCTTGCTTGGCTAATAGGGGAAGTGATGAAGTAAATACATTAAATACTTTAATCAAAGGCATGGGCAATTTAAGACCAAGGAATCCCCCAGTGATTCCGTCTTGGAGTTTATCACTAGTGCTTCAGGTGCTAGCTGATAGGCCGTTTGAACCACTAAGCTCCATTTCTATGAAAATATTGACACTTAAAACTATATTTTAAATTGCTGCGACCTCGGCTAGGCGTAGAAGTGAGATTCATGCCTTAGCAGCCGAGGCAGACCGTTTTGTGGTTACAGGGGAAGGCCTTAGGCTTGAAATATCCAGGACAACCTATGTTTTTACCAGCTTTGACTAGATGTGATCCTGATTCAAAAGCATGGTGTCCAGTCCGAGCATTAAACCGGTACAAGCAACGTACTCAGGAATGGTGGACGGACCCAACAGCATTATGGTTGTCATATATTGAACCCCATGGCAGGGCTTCAAAGGACACCATTTCCAGGGGGATTGTAGAGTGTATTCAATTTTGCCATAAATCCGCAGAGGCTCGGTCTTCAGGCTCTTGTAAAGTTGCATAGTGTCAGCCAATAAATTAGTCAGAGGAAGTACTAGTCTGCGCATGCGCGGTGGTTGGGGCTAGCATCCGCCGGACTGTCATCTGACTACCTGCCCCATAGGGGCACCTAACTTTTTTAACCTGAGTTTTTATTGAGCGAAAGCCGATATTTAGCAATATCTAAGAGTATTAGGGAGGTAAGTATCAACTGTCGTGAAAAAAGAAATCCGTGATTTCGTTTAATGCTCATCAACACTGGCACGGCACCTGTGAAGAGCAGGAACCGTAAGTACGTACTCCATCCTGTCCTGTATGCTCCCCTTGTTGAGGGTGCTGCCGCCGCTTTCCACAAGTCATCTACGACACATCTGAGTGCCAGAAAACCGCTGCCGGAGGCGGTATGGTGATGTCCTGGCGTGAGGTGCTAATTGCCGGAAACGGTCGATCTGCAAACGAGACAAAGCATCAGCTTTGTTATTATAACGGATCCTGGAATATGTTTTGATAAAACAATGAAATTGTTAATTACCGAACATTGTGAGCCTTCGTACTAAAGGCATGATTTGAGCCAATTTTGACCTCCCTTTATTTAGGATCGCAACCTTAGCCAAATTATCACACCTAAATACGATACACTGTCTGTGTCATAAATGACCCCACTACATAGCCGCCACAACAATAGGATATAGTTCCAGGAATGCTATCGACAAGTTCCTCTTCCCCAACTAATGCAGTTACGGAATTTGGCCACGCTTCGGAAAACCATTGACCCCTATAATAACCTCCAAAACCGATAGCAGCAGAGGCATCAGTATACAGCTCCATGTCCCTTTGATCAGACAGAAATTCCATTCCAGTTGGACAGGAAGTAAAACCACATTCTAATATCCTCCCGGGTCTCCGTGGTAATTTTTATAAAGTGATGCAGATCTTTCACAGTCATAGAGAGGGCGATATGATGTGATACGAAGGACCGGCCAGGAACAATAACTCTGCTGGCAAAATTGAGATATCCCAGCAACTGCAGTAATTCCTTTTTCAACCATGACCTACGACTAGAAAAAGATGTCAAAAACTGCACAATGCGTTCAAGTTTATCCATGGGCAACCTAGCCTCCATTCTATCTGAGTCTAAAACAGTTGCCAGGTATTCAATCAGTGTCGTTGGCCCACATGTCTTATTTTTCGCCATTGGAATATTAAGTCTATTGAATATTAAATGTAACAGGGCCATGTTACGCTCTCCACAATTCTCTGGGGTCTCAAATGTTATGAAATTGTCTAATAAATGCAAAATGTGTTCGATCCCATATCGGTTTCTGGCAATCCAGCAAATGGCTTGTGATAAGGTATCGAATATCTTAGGGCTTGAACGACGACCAAATGCCAACCTAGTGTAAAAATAATATTGACGTCGCCATTGAATACAGAATAAGTTCCATTGTGCGGGGAGTTATCTGCAATTACCATCGGCTCAGCTCAAATTCCCTTGGTAGACACTGTTAAGGACTTGGGTGTCATGTTAGACAATGAACTTAGTATGGAACATCATGTCCGTTATCTGCGTAAGGTGTGTTTTATGCAGCTGCGGAATATATCAAACATCGGAAAATACATAACTCGCGAAGCTGCTATTATGCTGGTACTAACATTAATTATCTCAAGGTTAGACTATTGTAACAGTCTGTTTATAGGCGCCTCAAAAGATGCTATGCGCAAACTCCAAGCAATTCAGAATGCAGCCGCTAGAGTTGTTTCCCTAAAGCGTAAGAGTGATCATATCAGGCCCATTCTCCAAGATCTTCACTGGCTTCCAATAGAACAGAGAATACGCTTCAAAGTCCTCTGCCTAACCTATCAATGTATCATATCTACAGCACCAACCTACCTTTCAGAACTGCTAGAAACGTACACGCCAAGCAGGCCACTTAGATCTGCAAATCTAAACCTGCTTAAAATTCTGAAAGTTAAATCAAAAACCTATGGTCACAGAACATTTGCTTTTGTTGCTTCTACAGAATGGAATGATCTTCCAGCTAGTCTTAAATCTTCATCCACTCTAGCTATATATAAATCAAATCTTAAAACGTTTTTGTTCCGTCAGGCATATCCAACTGTATGATCATTTTATTTTATTATTGTAAGCGCTTAGAGCATGCAATATTTGCGTGGAATTATAGCGCACTATAAATATTCTATTATTATTATTATTATTATTATAAGGATCGGTATAATCTAAAAAACAAAAGAAGAGCAAAAGGAAAGAACAGACACCAACACTCACGATGCAATGAAAGTTGACATTGGTTTAGCAGAACTGAAGAAGGCTATCTGCCAATTGAAGAAGAAATCTCCCGGGCCAGATGGCATTATGAATGAAATGATCCAACACCTTGGTAATGCATCTATTCGCAAGTTGCTAGACATCTTTAATCTCAGTTGGACCAAGGGAGAGGTTCCTCAGTGCTGGAAGGAAGCCAGAATGACTCCTATTCTGAAAAAAGGGAAGAACAAGATGAAAGTGCTGAGCTACCATCCTATCAGTCTTACAAGCTGCATATGCAAGACCATGGAGCGCATCATCAACCAGCGTTTGCAGTGGTACCTGGAGTCGGAGAACATTATAGTTTCAGAGCAGGCCGGTTTGAGAAGATACAGGAGCACAGAAGATCAAACAACACATCTTGCACAGGTCATAGAGGACACTTTTCAAGCCAAGAAGGTGATGCTAGCTGCCTTTATCGATCTGCAGAAGGCATTTGACAAGGTGTGGAAGGATGGCCTCCTTGTGAAGCTCCGGCGCACAGGCATCGGTGGCAACATGTTCCGATGGACCAAGTCATACCTACACAATCGCAGAGCTAGGGTGCTGGTGGATGGACAATCTGGACAGAATGTATTGCTGAGACAAGGGGTGCCACAAGGCGGAATATTATCACCAACTCTGTTCATACTCTTCATTAATGACATTGTAGCAGAGCTGCCCCATGGGATCCAAGCAGCCCACTATGCAGATGACCTCATACTCTGGTGCATCGAGGAGTACACAACGAATGCCACGTACAGAATGCAGCTCGCCTTGGACAGAATTACAGCTTGGGCCAATCGCTGGTGTATTACCATCAACAAAGAAAAATCATCAACCATGCTATTCTCACTGGCCACCAAAACCAAGGTTGGCAGTCTGACACTGGGCGGTACTCCACTCGAGTACGAGGACCAGCAGACATACCTGGGAGTCACCTATGACAGAAGATTAACATGGAAGGAGCACATCCAGAACGCAGAGGCAAAGGCCAGAAGAAAGCTAAACATCATGAGGAAGCTGGCAGAAACAAAGTGGGGTGCCAATGAAAGGATCCTCAAGACCATCTACCTAGGTGCCGTACGACCACACCTTGAGTATGGATCCAGCTCATGGATGACAGCAGCTAAATCTCATCAACAGAACCTCAACAGAGTACAAAACCAGGCACTGCGCATCATCACTAGTGGAATGAGATCAACACCAATAGAAAAAATGGAGCAGACAGCAGGCATCCCCCCACTTAGCAAAGGAAGGGAATGCAAAGCACTGATTCAAGCTGCAAAGTTCAAATCATTCAACAACCAGCCGATGAAGATCAGGCAAGCACAGCTGTCATCAGGAAGACTTAAAAGATCAAGTTTTGTGAAAGAGACAAAAGCACTTCAAAGGAAACACCAAGAAATGTTGCCAGCACATATAGAAGACCCAAACCACACCCTTGATCCTCCACCCTGGGAAAACAAACTAGAGAGCATAGCTATTCGCACCACTACCTAATCTTACAACCAAAGATGAACACGGTGATGTGAGCAAGAAGGCCCTGACCCTAGCCATGCTGGAAGAAATGTACCCTCAGGAGACATGGATAAGGATCTACACAGATGGATCAGCCAAAGATGCAATTAGGAGCGGAGTTGCCGGACTGCACATACAGTATCCAAACGGACAACATGAGTCAGCTGCAATACCGACAGGCAAACACTGCACAAACTACAGAGCTGAAGTCGAAGCACTGGTTCATACAGCTAATACCATCAGCAGAACAGCCGACCCTATTTCACAGATTGTCTTTTTATCCGATGCCCGCTCCGTCCTTGAGGCTATCACCAAAGGTAAGCTGCCACAACTTGAAGAAGCACTACAAACCATCAAATGCTATCGGATAGCACTGCAGTGGATCCCCTCACACTGTGGAGTCCAAGGAAATGAGGAAGCAGACAAGATGGCAAAGGTGGGTGCAGAAGAGAATCAGACAGAAAACATGGTTACCCATACAGAGATCAAGACTATCATCAAGTCACTCTATAGAACACCTCAATCAGAAGATGCCTACCATCATCTCTCGAGGCCAGAGCAAGTGACTATTTTTCTTCTCAGAACTGGGCACAACAGACTAAACCAACACATGTACAGGCGGTTCCACCTTACGACATTGCCCGCTTGTCCTTGTGGAGAAGCAGAACAGACCACAGAGCACATACTTCAATGTTGCAGTACGTATCAGCTGCTGAGAGAAGAGATCTGGCCTTTGTCAACCTCTTCTTGAAAAGCTGTATGGACCTGTGGAAGAACTGCAGAAAACCACAGATTTCATCTTGAGAACGGCTCTCCAAGTGTGATACCAGCGATCGAAAAGAAGAAGATCTTAAAAGCGTCTGAAATGTCTGTCTTGCACATGGTGGTGGACCTACCAAATGCTAGATAATCCGAATAGCATTATCGATTCTCACATGACAATGATCAGCTTTCATTGTCTATCAAGTCATTTACACTCGGGTGATAAGCATCATCATGCAGTGAGGAAAGGGCTACGATCAAGTGGTGCTTTCATGAATATTTTCCTGTATCCACTCGACCGAACTAACTCTATAAGTATCAAATGGGGGTGTATCAAACTGGCCGCTCAAGAAACCTTTCGTCTCCTCGCTCTTAACCAGGTCATCCACGATATGTTTTTGTTTCACCTCTGTTCGATGATACGGTCAGAACATCAACAGGTGTATTTACTGGACCACGACTGTTTCCTAAACTCATCCATCGCCGACTGTAGTGTATTCCCGGGACTGGCTTTTTCCGGAAGCGTGTTCATGTACTTATCTTTATCCAGCAAACCAATGACAGCTTGCTGTCATCCCATCATAGTTTGCTGCATAACTGTCGTCGACGACATAACCGCAGCCAGATCCTGGTTACTGTCACATACAGCATTGTTTCTATGTACATCCTGTTCTATAGTACTCCGCTGAGTAGTTTCCAGTCCGTTATTACTTTGCTGATTAAGTTCTTGTGTATTACGTACATCCGTTTGTGTATTATGTACATCCGTTTCGCTATTGTTCTCACTACTTCGCTGAGTAGCCTCTTGTGTACTACGTACTTCCAGTTCACTAATGTTCCCGATTGAATTAATTATTGTCCAAATACAATGTTTTCCTAGTACCCTTCGCCATACTTGCTGGAACATATATCCCGATCTTCAACAGTTCATCTCTCAACTTGCTGACAGTCCAATTTGCAGGATTCGCTACGTCCCATGGAGCATTCGTCACCCGCCAATGCCCATATTTCTCAACTTGGGTTTGGGAATGGTCGTCTGCCATTGCAATTGTCACTATTCACACTCGATATCTGACTTACAATGTTATTTTTACTAAACTTGTAGGCCTACGACACTGAATTTAATACGCAGCTATCTTGAATTCCTATTTTTATGACACTTTACTGGTAAATTAACTATTAAAATAACTGACTTTTACGCTTAAATTCCGTATTGTACAGAAAAGGTTACACTATGAGACCAGGTAGGCCCACGACAGTGAATTATTCAAATCAAACCATCAACGAACAGACTTGTATCTTTCTCTTACTTTCGATTATTTGAAACTCAATGACACTGTTACTGCTATTACAATTGAACTATTAAATGAAAACTAAGCGTACATTCTACACAGAAAGTTAACCGTCTGAGATCAGGTAGACTTACGACAGTGACTTATCCATTTAGTTATTCTTACTTTTCTTTATTTCATTTTATTTTGCTTTAAATCCGACGCACTGCAAGCAAACAAACTTACACGCTTACTTTGATTACTTGCTTATCACAACTAAATGATAACTTGTAACTTAAATTATTTCAACTTCACATCCGATGAAATTTAACAATTCACTTCCAATTCAATTTTTCTGATGGTTGACTCCAATTATGTGCACTATAGGACATATGTTCTTAAAACTTTGAACAATTCACTGTATGTTTGACTACTTGCCACTGGCTATAGACAGACTGTGACTCACTGCTAAACAGCCCCAGATTTAGGCAATCGTCATTCCTCTCCTAATAAGGATGCTTACTGCTGGATGGCTGCATGCAAATTCATGAGTAGGAACTAAGTTATCAATAGCATGATACCCGAGTTGCTTGTACTATATACATGATGCTGTAAGCTGCCTCACATTCCTACCATGGTATGTATGGTGAGGCTGAGCTGTAACTATGAGGGGTTATTGGGTACTGATTGTTATAGGGAGATTTACATGGATGTATGCTGTGCATATGTGATAGGTTATTGGTATCCATAAACCTGACTTATGTGTACTGTACATAAGCCTGAATTACTAAAGTATCCAAATTGAATGTCTGGTGAATTTACAATTTACTAAACATTCTGTTGAATGTTTTGAAGCTAATTTGATTGGGATGCCAGCAGCATCATCCAGTTAGGTTTGTGTTAAAGCATTCAAATCAACAATTTATTTATATTGTGTACTTTCTTTGAAATTGAGGCATAGATTTCACTGATTAAATTGTTAATTAATACCATATATATTATTATGATTTGTGTTTTGTTTCCAGTCTATACCAGAGTTTAAAGCCAGTAGTGAGATACCAGAGTCGAGAGACAATAGCGAGACATTGGCTGCAACTGGGCTGCGTTTTCATTACAGACCTAATAAAGGTTTTGACAGGTAGTGTGAACAGACACACATGCATGCACGCACACACGCAGGCATGCACACACACTCGCGCATACATGCATGCATACACGCACACACATGTGCATTATCTTAACATGTGCATCATCTTACCATACTCACTTGTCTAGCACAGCAATATCTTCCAATAATTACATTTTCCACATAGAATGATCCGTTTCTAGCTATATCCTGTCCATTTCTAACTAAGCTCTGCCCAGTTTTGTGTGTGTTGGAATCGATTTGAAACTGACCCTTACCACTCTTATGTAAATATTCTATCTTTTACTGTGTCAATAACAAAACTGGTGTATATTTTTTAACAATTTTGGCGGACGACGTTGCTGTCTAAAACGGCACCGTCTTCCACCAAATTTGTTGAAAAATGAACACCAATTCATCTTTTAATTTAATTTGAAAGTTTAAAATATTGACATCAGAGTGATAAGGGTTACGACCTGAACGCCCAGAATCTAAATTTCACGGTAACTATACAAGTAAGCTGTTGAATATTTTGAAACTTAATTTACTGAGGGCTGTTGTTGCCTATATTAAATTGTAAATCCATCAGAAACATGCAAGTCATACACTTGACAGGCTTTTTAAGTTCCACAGCGAGCTGGCAAGAGAGCTCTACATCATTTTGATTGTGATGTCAGCTAGCGTGTAATATATTTGATTATGACTAGATAATTGAGTGCCAGTTTAATTGCAATTTGTTTTAAACTTGATAAGTGTTATCATTGCTATGTGTAGATGTCCATGTGTTGTCCGTATGCTGGTACAGCCATCCCTCTGACTATCTGTCCATATCTGCCAATCATTTCTTGTCAATTAAGCTACTCTTAAGAGTTTGGTTACGATTCTTTTCAAACTTGCTAAGTGTTATCATTAGCACTTGAAGATGGGCATGTGCTGTTCATATGACTGTACGTCCATAAGTATAAAGGTCCGGAATGTCCATCCATCTGTCGGTCGATCCATATCTGCCAATCATGCTTTGTCAACGCAACTCATACAGCTTAGTTGCAATTATTTTGAAACTTGGTAAATTTTACAGTTACCACCTGAAGATCTGCTAGCCATATGTATGTATATCCATCCATCTGTTCAGAATGTCTCTGTGTCTGTCCATCACTTTCTGCCAATCATTTCTTGTCAACGTAATTCCTACAGTTTAGTTGTAACACCTGAGAAAGTTGGTAAATGTTACCAGTATCGCCTGAAGATGTGCATGTGCCTATTTCTACAAAATCCATCATATTTGGCAGGGTTATTTCCTCTGACAAACTTAAAATTCATCAAAACTTTCTTGTCCGGACATATCTGGAAGAGTGTTTCTTAGTGAATGTATTAAGGGAAGAAGCAGTGCCAGGATTTCATTTTTCATTGATTATTTTCTAGAAAATATTGGCCTTTCCAATTAACGTTATGTGAACTCTTGATGTTTGTTTATCTGAAATGGGGGGGGGGGGTCTTCTGATGGCTCTTTGAAAATACCCTGTCCTATTTTGTTTGGCATTATGATAATTTGAGTCTCCCTTCTCGTGTGTTTGAAGTCATTACTTTTCTTAAGTTTGACATGGCTTGCATGATGTTTCAATATATCACGATTTGATAAATGATCATAATTTTTTGCGATACTAAGCTGATCGTGAACAATTACGCCAACATGTTGAATATTTTAAAATTACTTTGAATGGATGATGTTGCTCTCCTAAGACAGGAACAACTCATTAAAAATAATTTCAAAATACTCAACAGCTTGAGACATATTCTCAATGACGAATCAAGTTTTACCTATGCCCTGCCAATCTTTAGCTAAGCTTGATCCACTCTTTGCCAGTGTTTGGATCAGTTGATCCCTGCACCCACTGAATCTCAATTTTCAGAAAACAATACAGGTAAGCTGTTGAATACAAACTACTTTGACTGTCCACTCAAATTAGTTTCTAAAGATTCAACAGAATGTTTATTAAATAGTAAAGACATAAAATGTCCAGGCCCAGTCCAACCCATGCGCTAAAACTGCTTCCCACATTGAGAATTAGAATTTATCAATATTTCACGATTGTTTTAACAATAATGTATGACTATATTGTCTTGGTGCAATGTTGTGCACCTGTAATGTGATGGTGTGATAGTGCTCATTGGCTATCCGTGACTCTGCTCATTTTCTGTTGTTGCCTTTGAATAGATCTCAATGTATTATACTCGACACAGAAGCTTCCCGTAAGGAGGCTCTGGAACAACCAGAGGTGGAAGATGCCATCAAACGTCTCAAAGCTGCCATTGCTGACAAGGAGAATGATGTTACTATGGAGGAGACAACACAGGGTGCATTTCTTAGAAAAAACTTTAATGATTTCTGTAGAATGATAGACTTGAAAATAGATGCTTATGAAGCATGCAGAAGTTAATTAAATACATCATGTATTTAGTGCCGTCGATTTGGGCGCACCATGCAGACAGGTGTAACAAATACATTCATCTCCCTTTTATTGAAACCAGTTCAGATAGCTACTAGATAATTTGAAATTAACTTCATTCAATGTTACTTGCACAAGTTATTGTCAGTATGTCTTCAACATATTTCAGAATCAAGTAATGATTGAAATGATAGAAAATATTGTTTGATATACTTGTGAAACTATTGTTAAACCTAGTCCATATCTTTAGGGTGTAAAAGGAAAGCAGTTCTTTAAGACTTTAACCATCTTTCTTAAAGATTCACTCTTCTCTTCAGAAGACATGTATATCATATAAGCGATGTTTATTAGGTGACCACCAGTCTATAGTTACTAATTGTCTCTGTTCTATAAGGTGGTCACATATGGCAGGTCTTACTGTATGTGACTAAACATGTCATAGTTATGACAGTCACATGACCATATGCAGTACAGGTCAGAAATAACTTAATGTTTCCAAAGCAAAATAAAACGTACTGTTGAATATTTGGGAGTTAATGTGATTGGAAGCCATTGCTAATCAAATTAAGACCAAAATATTCAACAGAACATTAATTACATCCTGTTCAAAATTGTACTAACTATTATATTTCTGTTTTAGTTAACTTATTTATTAGCTGTGCTGTGTTGTGATTGTTTTGTAGATTCGGCTCGCAAACAGTTTCCTGAGGTCGTGTTTTTTGGTACTGGATCATCTGTGCCATCCAAAGTTAGAAATGTCACGTGTATTCTTGTTCATCTTGAGTAAGTGTCACATACAGTAGACACTTGTCTTGTAATAATGCAATCATTGTGTTTATAATTGCGTGCCCTTTTAAGTGAGCCCTAAACGAAGTCGAGGATTGCTCGACTGAGTGATCCGAAAGGCATCTGGCATCGCCACATCCAATCTGAGAATTAGAATGTTAGAATTTTTCAAAATGCCACGATGGCTTAAACACAGGCCCAAGAGCCGTATTCATGAAGACTCCCTAACTTAGGCACCCGCCTAACTGCCCTTAGCTATTTAGAAGTTCCGACTACATCACGAAGAGGTGGCTAAATATTCATCTAATGTAGGTGAATACAGGCTTAGGCACTTTTTGGACTTAGGCCCTATTTAGCCAATTTTTGGTGGTTAAAGAATGAAGAAACGAGATTATCACCCGAAAGGTGTACTCTCCCTTGTGATAGAGCAAAGATAAACATAGTAAACCTTTATAGTGATTATTTTACAATTGCTTTGAGTGTATGAGGCTGCAACAGTAATGCGTTTCTCAAAACAGCTGTTCAAAATATTCAGCAGTGCAGTTTCTCATGGGCTATGATTTTGAGACAACAATCTTGCTGATGCATGTGTGTCTCTTATATGTGCAGCTTGACAATATTTCTGCAGGAAAAGATATTGTAGTCATCGATGCATATGACCAATATGGATATTGTGGCCACTGGGCATAGTGACCATTGTGAAATTCTAATTGGTGGCCTTCCAAGATTGAATTTATCTAAGTATTCGTTCTCATTTTCAGCGCGCAAAGAACAATGCTAATGGATTGCGGTGAGGGCTCATTGTCACAACTATACCGTTTCTATGGTGATGAGACATCTGATATACTCCGGAGAATTTGTTGCGTTTTCGTATCTCATATGCACGCTGATCACCATCTGGTATGTCCACACTTCTTAGCACAGTATTCAATCATCATCTGGTATGTCCACATTTATTAACACGGTATTCCAATCATCATCTGGTATGTCCACACTACTTAACATGGTATTCCAATCATCATCTGGTATGTCCACCCTTAACACTGTATTCCAATCATCATCTGGTATGTCCACACTTCTTAGCACAGTATTCACTCATGATCTGGTATGTCCACACTTCTTAACACAGTATTCCAATCATCATCTGGTATGTCCACATTTATTAACACGGTATTCCAATCATCATCTGGTATGTCCACACTACTTAACATGGTATTCCAATCATCATCTGGTATGTCCACACTACTTAACATGGTATTCCAATCATCATCTGGTATGTCCACACTTCTTAACACAGTATTCCAATCATCATCTGGTATGTCCACATTTATTAACACGGTATTCCAATCATCATCTGGTATGTCCACACTACTTAACATGGTATTCCAATCATCATCTGGTATGTCCACCCTTAACACTGTATTCCAATCATCATCTGGTATGTCCACACTTTTTAACACCGTATTCCAATCATCATCTGGTATGTCCACACTTCTTAACACGGTATTCCAATCATCGTCTGGTATGGCCACACTTATTAACACGTTATTCCAATCATGGTGTAATATGTCCACACTTATTGACACGGTATTCCAATCATCATATGGTATTCCACACTTATTACCACAGTAACTAAACTTGGTCTATGGATGCATTATACCCTGAAGCTGTGTTGTATATGAAAAGTAGGTCAGGGTAACCTACTTTTCACAATTCACTAAACATGCTTTTGAGCTACTTTTCATGGTTCACTGAACATTACAGAGAATTTTTGTCCGTGCCATAGTTTCAAGAGTGTCCTTGCGGAGTGCCTATGTGTCTTGTTTGCTTTTAGTGGCATTAGCTTAAAGGACGAGACATGTGCCGTGCCTCAATGTGACTCGACTAGATTGAAATGCAAATCAATCTTCTTTTCTCTTACAGGGTTTGTTTGGGATTGTTCAAGCACGTGAGCGTGCATTTGCTTCCATCAATGAAAAGGCCATACCCATTACATTACTCTCCCCACTACAAATATCGCGATGGTTGAAGTTCTACAACAGCCAGGTGGAGCCGGTATCGCATCTACTCAGGTAAGCTGATCACACACAGATAAAGAAACAAGTGTTTGTTTCATCTGCCAAGCATAGTTGGGGACATAGATATCACATTTCCGACTGATGGCATTACCATTAATTTTTGTATCCGTCTCCGCATTTCTCTCTATTTCTCAGCATTGTGTAAACACAGTTTCTTATACTGAAAGGAAGCTGTATACGGCTGTTGAAATCATTAGATCAAAGGTTAGGTTCATTGTGCCCTCGGTACAAAATTGCAGAGATGGCACGCTCTAACCATTGAGTCGAGAATGAGCAAAATGGCTACATACAGGCCTTATCCTTTCTACTTAACTGTTTAACCCTTAAGTTTTTCAAGAAAATTTCAGTTTATACCCCGCCCAAAAATTTGTCGGGGTATTATGTAATGCCACCGGTGGCCATCTTGAAAATTGGTTTCCAGATGATAACTCCGTTACCGTTTGGCCAATCGCATTGAAACTTCATAGGGTGGTTGGACTACGTCTTGGAAAGAAATCTATCGAAATCGACGATGATCCAAAGTCCAAGATGGCCGCCAGCCACCGGTGTCCATCTTGAAAATTGGTTTCCGGATGATAACTCTGTTACCATTTGTCGGATCACATTAAAACTTCATAGGGTGGTTGGACTACGTCTTGGAAAGAAATCTATCGAAATCGACGATGATCCAAAGTCCAAGATGGCCGCCAGCCACCGGTGTCCATCTTGAAAATTGGTTTCCGGATGATAACTCTGTTACCGTTTATTGGATTGCTTTGAAACTTCATGGAGTGGTTAGACTAGGTCTGGGGAAGAAACCTATTGAAATTGACAATGATCCGAAATCCAAGATGGCCACCAGCCACTGGTGGCCATCTTGAAAATTGGTTTCCAGATGATAACTCCGTTACCGTTTGTCGGATCGCATTGAAACTTCATAGGGTGGTAGGACTAGGTCTGGGGAAGAAAGCTATTGAAATCGACGATGATCAGAAATCCAAGATGGCCACCAGCCACTGGTGGCCATTTTGAAAATTGTTTTTCAGATGATAACTCCGTTATCGTTTATCGGATCACTTTTAAACTTCATTGGTTGGTTCGACTACCTCTAGTGAAGAAACCTATCTAGATTGACAATGATCCGAAATCCAAGATGGCTGCCAGCCACCAGTGGCCATCTTGAAAATTGGTTTCCGGATGATAACTCTGTTACCGTTTATCGGATCGCTTTGAAACTTCATAAAGTGGTTGGACTAGGTCTGAGGAAGAAACCTATCGAATCGACACTGATTCAAAATCCAAGATGGCCACCAGCTACGGGCTGCCATCTTGAAAGTTGGTTTCTGGATGATATCTCCGTTATCATTTATCGGATCACTTCCTAGGGTCGTTGGAATATGTCTGGTGAAGAAACCTATCAAAATTTACGAGAATCCAAAATCTAATATGGCCACCAGTCAGCGGCAGCCATCTTGAAAATTGGTTTCCGGACGATACCTCCTTGACCATTTAGCGGATCGCTTTGACACTTAATAAGGATTACTGGTCTGAGGAAGAAATGAATATTTTCTGAAAGCTGTCATTTATTAGTTTGTCATCATAGCGGGGTATTATGAGCTGTTTGTGGAGCTCTTGTTTCATATAAAATGTCCATTTACGGACCAAGAGATTATTTTTAGCTCTGAAAACGCTCATACATGTTTATCTTTTATTAAACAGATTGATTTCCTTTAAATGGGTTATCAAAGAGGTGTTGAAAAATCACGAAAATTTTGCTCATTTCCTTTGAAATTGTGTTGAAAGGGAGATAAATGTCATCTTATAAAAACATTCTGAGCAAAGAAATTAGCCTGATTACGTCCCATACACATGATACATTTTGAGTTGGGAATCGATCAGCGTGTTGGCAGCTGTCTGTCAGATATTGAACAAAAGTTGTTTTTGTTATTAAATGAGAACGTTTCAAGCGAATCGGTTTATTTTCTGAAATATTGACATGTGTGATCTATATATGCTAAGTTATGCTAGTCGTGTCATGCGCACTAAGGTTTTGATATGGTGCAAAATTGCCTGATTCACAATGCCAGTTCCCTACGAGGAAAGGCAATAAAGGTTATAAGCAGGCTGTCACTGTGTCTGATTTATTCATCAAGTTTGAATGTCAAGGATCTTGGTTCTGTGGAATAAACAGCTCTATCCCAAATATTTAATTTCTGTGACGTGAGAGGTTCTCAAAGTATTGATCATTTGCAATGAGTTGTAAAACATGGCATATGGAAAGATAAAATACTTAATTAGAACTATCTTCATTTAAACCATGACTCACATCTGCTAAGAATGAATCGTCAGAAGATAGCTTGTCTACCATGAGAAGCACAAATTTTAAATCCATCCCTAATTTCCCTGAATTTCTTGTCCAAGCAGCTATATCATAGGTGTAGAAATGAATATTAGATAGTCATATATTGGCTAGTGAAATTCCTGTCTACTTCGAATAATACTTACCAGATGTACTATTATGATAATGTCTATTATCTATCCATCTCAAAATAAACAATTAAAACTCCGCACTCTCCATGGGCCTGCCCATACTGTGTCCGAGAATTACCATAGCCTCCAGGTACCGAGTCAATTCCCAACAACAGTCAGATTCATCTATTTTGCTCGTCTACAGTCACGTTTTTCTAAGTCGTAATTTAACTTGAATTTTTGCGTTTTGAGAATTCTACGCCAGATTTGATCGCTGGCATTATGGAAGGGAAAGGAAAATCATCACAGGGGCAGGTTGTATCAATCTAGAATTAATACATTCATGCCGTAATGAGTGTTTGAAATTTCCTTAAAGTGGCACATTGTTTTAAAATGGTAGCCATTGTTGGAGTCTCTCCGGAGTCTCTCCGGTACCCGTTAACTTTTTAATCTTATCCAGGTACTCAGTTAATTTCTCTTGCAACTCGGTTCCTTCAAAAATCGTTGCGCCCTTAGCCAAGATGGCGGCGCCCATGATTATCGTTTTGTTTTGGCTTTGCATGTTTATGCACTCAGTTTTAAGCTGATCATTAGCTCTCACTTCATTGTCAAGGGTGTTTGTAGCGATCGGTCTTAATTTCTTGGCTTTTTTAACTTTAGTTAATTGCTAAGTCATGTTCATAAAATTTTCACTCTAAAAATTTTCAAATATTTCCTGCCTAGAACTTGATTATCATTCATCTACGAGAAAGTTAATGTTTTTAAATAATTTAAAAATTACAATCAAGTAAATTGTGCGTGTTGCTCGTCATCATCTTATCATGTGCAGCGTTTTAATTCTTATTATGTGTTCGCAGAAAGCGAATGGGCAGGGCAAGGCCCCGCCAGATACCTTATGCTCCCGCTGCAATTGCTTCATGAAGCGGAAGTTCGCGGGGCACCACTGTGTTGCTTGTGCCAAGTGCAAGGTTGGAAGTCCTTGCGATGTATGCGTAAAGTGGTCGTCAGACTTAGTGGCGGAGTTTGATCATGATCAGTGTGTGCATGTGGAGAGAATCGCGAAGGACAAGGCGGTCAAGATGGATCAGGCATCGGTTAAAGGTCTGGAGGACCGCCTGAATGAGCGGATGGACTCACCCTTGGGCGTTTGGGCGGCCCAATTCAAGGCGATGTTCGAGTCGTTCCAGTCCACGGTTCCATCGATGCAGCCTGGTGCAGGACAACCTATCAGTGGTGCGGCCAGTTCTGCGGAGGAACATGCACCTGACCTTTCTCTCGCATCGGCTCAAGAGCCGATGGCGGAGGAAGATTATATTTTCCTGATGGAAGGCCTTTCACTGGTGAACGACTCCGGCATTTACCATGGCTCAAACCAGGGTTTTGTTCGGATGTGTCAGCTGGGTGGGGATGTCGATGTTCTGTCAGGCATCTTCCATCCGGCGTTCGCTCTATCCGGAGTGCCGTCAGCCGCCTTACGGTTCCCATCGGCATTGCGGATGCGGGTATGGTGGCTCCTCTCAGAGTCCCATGTCCTGCCGTGTTAGCAGCCTTAGTCCCAGCTTCCGTGCTGGAGCCGATGGTTTGCGGTGATTCCATATCTGGTGATTCGCTAGATACTGGAGATGTAAGTAGTCGAGCCACGGACCTGCTTCGAATTGGAAGTTTTGTCCGTGGCTCTCAGCATGGATCGTCGGTGGCCTTCTCATCCAAGGATGAGGAGGATGAAAATGGTAGTTCTTTAATGGACGAATCATCATTCTGCACCGAGGCTGGATGGGTGCCGGTTCTTGGATGGATGTCCGACCGTCTCGGGTTGACATCTGACCAAGGGTCTCAGCGTGATCCGGTGATGGAGCGGATGTCAGAGCGTGCATCTACTCTTGGACAGACTTCTGACATGTTGGAAATCGCTGCGTACCGTTTGATTCAACCAGAATACACGTTACCCAAAGTAGGGTCCGCTTTCCAGAGCAGGCCTATCATCAGTATGCCCGTGTTCCTCGGCTTTCAAACGGAGAACGTGACGCACTGAATAGACCATTAGCTGGGAAATCCAAGGGTCGTTCTCGACCCTTGGTTTCTCAGACTAATAAAGATGCCTTCAATAAGCTAATGCTTATTGAGGATGCGGCAAGAGCGACTATGGCTGCTCTCTCCCATGGCTGTGCCATCTTGCAGGGGATGCTGACCTGTGTGGCTGAAGGTGGGGAAGTGCCAGAGGCTGCTTGCGGAGTTATCCAGGACACCAGGCGCTTATCCCAAGATTGCCTGGCCAGGGTGATCACCAGATCATTGGCGGAGCGGAGGAGAATCGTTCTCGATTGTGTAGAATCGGGACCAGAGATGAGTGCTGCTTTGTCTTGTGTAGAATCAGGACCAGAGATGAGTGCTGCTTTGTCTTCTGCGCCCTTCCATTGGTCCGAGCTTGTTTGGCGGCTTGGCAAGACAAGCTCTCTGTCCAAGGTTGCATCCATGGTTGCAGAGCAGGAGGTCGTTGGCAAGTCATGGAAGTTGAGGAAAAGGACTCAGCCGCAGTCCTATAAGCAGCACCACCAGGAACAGCGACAAAGATCGCCCTTCCATCCGTCTGGACGTGATGCCCATCATGAGGTCATATGAAGATGCCAGGAAGGGTGGCGGTTCGGGAGGCGGCGGCTACTGTAAGGATAGCCGTGGTGGCGGTTCTGGGCCATCATATTCCAAGAAGCCGCGAGGTGGCCGTGGTGAACAGTCCTGACGGGTTTCCGGCGAGACCCATACCGGTGGCACCCGGAACGCAGGGAGTCAAGGATCGTCACCAAAGTGAATTAACGTCTTGTCGCGCAACATCGACCGCGAGCTGTATGCAGATTCCTTCCGTCAGAGGCAGACTTCAGCTGTTCTCAAACCAGTAAGAACAGGTCGTGCAAGATTGTTTAGTCTGTCATTGGCTAACAAACGGCTATGAACCGGACTGGCTCATCCGTCAATCGTTAGTTCCATTAACGTCGACTCCCTTATGGACTCCCATTCCAAGGGAATCCGATCGTCTAGATGTCATTTGCTCAGAAATCAATGATCTTCAACGAAAGAATGCGATTCATTTAGACCGCAATCAGTCCTCCCTGGGCTTGTATTCGATAATTTTCCTTGTTCCGAAACCGGAGGTTGGAGACCGATTCTCAACCTCAAACCGCTGAATAAATTCATTCTTTCACCAAAATTTCATATGGAGACTGGCAGCGGTGATGACAGGGCTGAGAAAAGGCATGTGGGCAGTATCGATAGATCTGAAGGACGCATTTTTTCATATTCCAATGTCAATTCCTTTTCAGAAATACCTTTCAATGCGTTACCATTCGGTCTGACCACAGCCCCGAGGGTCTTCACCAAAGTGGTTCTCGCCATGGCTTCTTATCTTCGCAGGAGAAACATAGCTGTTCATACTTACATAGACAACTGGGTGCTGTTGGCAGGGAATCCAGTCACTGCACAATAATCTTCAGGTAGTCCTGGCTTTACTAAAGGACCTAGGATGGATTGTGAATCTAGAGAAACCAGAATTGACTCCATCCCAGGAGTTTGTGTATCTGGGAATTCTTTTCAATCTCAGGGACGGTGTGGCTTTTCCGGCGGAGAGCAGAGTTTGATTTCAGTTCTGGGATCAATTTCTCGAGCAGCCTATCTGACAGTGCATCAATTTCTCAGAATAATGGATTTACTAGTATCTGGAGAAGGTGGTTCCTTATGCGGCACTCAGGTGCAGGCCGATTCAGAGGTACTTAATGTCATTCTCGTCTCAGAGAACGGATCCGTTATCTCTGAGGATTCCAGTAAAAAACCCATTGATATTCCATCTTCAGTGGTGGTTATCAGAACAGAATCTCCTGCGAGGTGTTCTACGACCTCCTCAACCGCAGATGTCCATCTTCACAGATGCATCGCCGACGGGTTGGGGAGCAGTGTTGGACGATCTGTCAGTGTCAGGGGAATGGGATCGGACCAATGCGCAGAAACATATAAATGTTCTCGAATTATTAGCGGTGGCATTAGCACTTCGAAAATTCGAGAACTTAGTCTGAGACAAGATTGTCCTAATAAGGACAGACAACTCCACACTGGTGTCTTATCTGAACCGCCAAGGCGGGACGAGATCACCGGAGTTGTGTATGATAATATGGAACCTTCTGCTGTGGTGCCAAGAGAGGGATGTTATTCTTCAGGCAGCACACATTCCAGGAAAATAGAACATCCTAGCGGATGCTCTCAGTCGAAGGACGGTTTGTCGTCCGACGGAATGGCAGCTCAACCAATTGGTAGCGGAAGTTCTATTCAAAGATTGGGGCAAGCCAAATGTGGATCTATTTGCGATGAAAGGAAACGCAAAGATGGTCACATACGTGTTACCGATCCCGGACCCACTAGCTCTAGCAGTAGATGCACTGGCGATAAGTTGGAAAGGAATGTACGCGTATCCTCCAACGATTCTCATCCCAAAAGTTCTGGCAAAGATAAGAGAGGGCATATGCCAAGTACTATTGATCGCTCCTCATTGGCCAGGCCGATCATGGGTTACGGATCTGCTGGACCTTCTGGTTTGCAATCCAATTCCTCTTCCAGACAGGAGGGATCTGATTTTTCAGAACAAAGGTCTGTATCTCCACGACAGACCGGAGATGTTCCAATTGACTGCATGGATGTTATCAAGCAGCCAGCAATTGAGGGTGGCTTTTCTGAGCAAGCAGGGAAGTTTGTCGCTTCAGCCAGAAGGGGGTCAACCACCAGAATATATAATTATAGAATCAACAAATTTGCATAGTGGTGTAAGGGAAGCGATATTAATCCCTTTTATGCATCTGTTCAACACATAGCAGATTTTATCTGTCATTTATACGAGGTTGACAAACTTGTACCTTCAACCCTAGCAGCTTATAAGTGTGTATTAGCTTCAGTCATTCCCAGTTTGGCCGCTGTAGGAGTGGAATGAAGTTATTAAAGGAATGAGCAATCTGCAATCTAGACAGCCAATTCCTATCCTAGCGTGGAATCTATCTCTTGTTCTACAGGTTTTAGGGCATGCTCCCTTTGAACCACTTAGATCTATAGATATTAAACTGTTAACTATTAAGTCAGTTTTCTTGGTTACAGCAGCATCGGCGAGAAGGAGAAGCGAAATTCATGCGCTTTCTGCCGAATAAGACCGTTTTGTCGTTACGGGTGAAGGTTTAAGGCTATTACCACGTCTTTGTTTCCTGGCAAAGAATCAGTCACTTAAATATCCAGGACAGCTGATCAATTTGCCAAGTTTAGTTAGCCATGACCCAAACTCTTCTGCTTGGTGTCCTGTCAGAATGTCTGAAGATGTATAAGAAACGTATTGAGGAGTGGAGAGATGACCCAAAATCTCTGTGCTTATGTCTCAAAGCTCCTCATCTTTGCGCCTCGAAAGACACCATTTCTTGTTGGATAGTCGATGCTATTCAGATGTCGCATAAAATCGCAACAGGAAAGCCGATTGATCATGCGAACGCCCATCAAGTCCGAGCACTAGGAGCATCATCGGCCCTTTATACGGGTGTCTCTTTAGAGGAGATAATGTCTGTAGCACAATGGCATACTGAGTCGTCATTTACTTCTTCTTCTTTTCGATCGCTGGTATCACACTTGGAGAGCCGTTCTCAAGATGAAATATGTGGTTTTCTGCATTTCTTCCACAGGTCCATACAGCTTTTCAAGAAAAGAGGTTGACAAAGGCCAGATCTCTTCCCTCAGCAGCTGATACGTACTGCAACATTGAAGTATGTGCTCTGTGGTCTGTTCTGCTTCTCCACAAGGACAAGCGGGCGATGTCGTAAGGTGGAACCGCCTGTACATGTGTTGGTTTAGTCTGTTATGTCCAGTTCTGAGACGAAAAATGGTCACTTGCTCTGGCCTCGAGAGATGATGGTAGGCATCTTCTGATTGAGGTGTTCTATAGAGTGACTTGATGATAGTCTTCATCTCTGTATGTGTAACCATGTTTTCTGTCTGATTCTCTTCTGCACCCACCTTTGCCATCTTGTCTGCTTCCTCATTTCCTTGGACTCCACAGTGTGAGGGGATCCACTGCAACGCTATCCGAAAGCATTTGATGGTTTGTAGTGCTTCTTCAAGTTGTGGCAGCTTACCTTTGGTGATAGCCTCAAGGACGGAGTGGGCATCAGATAAAAAGACAATCTGTGCAATAGGGTCTGCTGTTCTGCTGATGGTATTAGCTGCATGGACCAGTGCTTCGACTTCAGCTCTGTAGTGTGTGCAGTGTTTGCCGGTCGGTTTTGCAGCTGACTCATGTTGTCCGTTTGGATACTGTATGTGCAGTCCGGCACCTCCGCTCCTAATTTACTGATTTCTACCTTCGCTATATCTCCAGCGCACTTAATCCGGTAGCCTTCACCAATTTATCGAATCTCACTTAAAATCACATCTGACCACTGTTTACGCATACATCGTAGGGTTCTTCCACAGGCACTGACACTGATGATGCACATGACCCATGAATGACCGTGGATTGGGCAAAGATCCTGCGATGATCAAGAAAGACCAAGCACTCAGAATGGTGAGTGTTTTCTGAGTTTAAGTGACTAATATTAATTTACTTACAGTCGAATTCCCAGATTGATTAGGTAAAAGTCTGGTTCAAGAGTATCTTATTCATTGCAACAGACAATAGACTCATTCAAATTTGAAAATCTAATCGATATACTGATAGTTTTTTCAAAATTAGAAGTTGTAGTAGCTTCTTTGCACTCTCCTCGACTGCCTTAGCTGAGACTTGGGGCTGACACGGGTCTGGTGGGTGTTGCCTCCCATTTTGACCTTTTGACATCCCTCTGGAATTTGTGCAGACAAATGAGGGGGTGGGAGTGCAGTCTAGACCATGGAAGTTTAGCACTCTATGAGTCAGATGACGGGACCCAAGTGTATGCTGGGTTTTCAGTCTCTTAACAACCTTCTCTGTCGGATGGTAGTTGAGAGCTGTTTCGAGCCTCGCCTCCTCCCACCAGAGTTTCTTGGCTGTCCACATCCAGAGTTTATCCTATTAGTACATCTGGTAAGTATTATTCGAAGTAGAATAAAAAAAGCATCCGCTTTTGTTTCTACGAGAATTGATAATACTTACCAGATGTACTATGGGCCTGTCTCAGCCGCCCCGCTGAGGTGAGGCTGAGCTGCTATCGCTGTTTGTCAAGACAAATATAAGATGAATCTGACTGTTGTTGGGAATTGACTCGGTACCTGGAGGCTATGATAATTCCCGGACACAGTGTGGGCAGGACGAGGAGAGTGCGGAGTTTTAATTGTTTATTTTGAGCTAGACTAGATAATAGACATTATCATAATAGTACATCTGGTAAGTATTATCAATTCTCGTAGAAACAAAAGCGGATGCTTTTTTTGATTCTACGAATCTGCATCCGTTTTGTGATAATCTAGCCCAAAGGAACATGTATTAGCTTTATAACATCCCTTGAATGGCATATGCTTTAACTCTAGAACTCTCAGTGATAGTATGGCTTAAGAATATAAGATTGTGAATTGTGATTGATTAAGACAAATTGTCCCCCCCCATGCACCGCACCCCTGGTTGCTCCTTAGAGCAAGTTTTAGCTGTATTTGGATACTTTGCAGGTTGGTGCCATTACAAGACCTCCTGCCAGAGCGCTTAACTAGGCCTGGACTGCAAGCTGCTCGTGACAGTATCCTGGCTAAGCTCAACATGGAACAGGTGGGACCAACATCCTTATAATCAAATATGATATTTATGAAGGTAATCATAGAGTACTGCATAGCATGATAGCACCCGTTACCAGGAATAGTTAGCTCATACATGGTGTAATTAGATCAAAATACTTCAACTCCATTTTGATGCTAAATATGCCAAATTTTGTAAGTAAAGTATTTATTCATGATATGTTTTCTATAATGTTTACGTGTTTGTTTCGTGAAATGCCCAGAGCATCATGTTCAGTGGCAGTCTAATTTGGTGCGTTGTGTTTAGGCCTATTACAGCTAAATCATCATTACTTAGAATAATATCATCTCTTATGAACAATAACTGATTTTCTACTAAGCCAATTCTGATAATATTTACTCTATTGTTGTGTTGCCCAGAGGAAGAAGTCTGCTATTTATTAGGTAAAAATCTCCAAGGTCAAAGTTATGATAATGTAAGATATGATAGCGGTTCCTGTAATTGCTGTTTTATGCTCATAATATTCAGTGTTTCATACATAGAATCAGTATTAGCAGAGGTATTTAGGAAATCTTTACCTTGGCAATACCTCGGATAAAATTGATTAGAGAATTATCTCATGATCTTGCATGTGTGTTTAACCCTTTAATGGTTAAGCCATTCAAAGCTGGTCTCTGCAGTGGTCTGGATGAAGGTCCATTTGCAGGACAAGATAAGACTATTTTTATAACTTAACACTGGAATGACTTGCTCAGTAATCGAGCCAGTGATCATCTTTCAAAAATAGTCTTATCTTACCCAAAAATGGACATTCACTGAGCAAGTTCCAACTTTTTTTCTAATCTTAACCATTAAAGGGTTACAGTTTTCTTACAATTACCTGTTTATGCAGATAGTACCTGTTGAGGTGAAGCACTGCTGGAATGCATTTGGAGTGGTATTAAAACATGTGTCTGGTTGGAAGTTAGTCTACTCCGGCGATACTATGCCATGTGAGCGGCTTGTTTCTGCAGGTATAGTTAACCTGTTCTTAGCAGCACTAAACATGGTTATGAAAAACATGTGGCCTCTTATAGCACGTCAGATTCAACATAACAAGTAATGCATGGAAATGGACCATTCCAGTTTACCCATCAATCATGTGATGTCATAATCAACTAGGTGAAGTGTAGGATCATGTCATAATCAATGAGGTCATGAATAACGTAGATAAGTTCATCAGGAACGCATAATTGATGACAGACTAAGCATTGTTGTACGAATTGTATGTCTTTACTATTTAATAAACATGCTGTTGAATATTTTGAAACTAATTTGAGTGGGTGCTGTTGCTGCCATAGGCAGTAACAGCACCCAGTCAAATTAGTTTCAAATTATTCAACAGCTTACCTTATAGTTTTCTAGAAATTGATAGTCGGGGATCGATCGATTCCAACACGGGCGAAGCGTGGGTGAAGCGTAGATAGAAATCGGCGGGACGTAGCCAAAACTGGATTCCTCCATTGGCTTAACCTGCTGTGATCATTTGTGATATGTGGTGCATCATGTGTTAGCTCATCTTGCCTGAAAGGTCTAATGAGCTTATGCCATGGGGACTCTTTGTCATTTGTCTGTCTGTCATCAACCTTTCATTTAAACGACTTCATGAACTTGCGGGCCACCATTTTGAATCTTACACTATTTTTATAAACCCCTTTAAACATCTCTCAACCACTTGGCCAAAACTTAATCTTGGACAAGAGCTGAACCAAATTTGTTCAAGAGAATCTGATTGGTCGATTTGCCTGAAAATTGGTTTTCATGTGGTGTCCAACCCAGGCCAAGTAAGGATTACAACCCTTGAGGTATTTATTTGTGACACTGGCAAACAGCATTCTCAGTCAGCATATAATCATATTAAAAGGATCTGATTCATGAAAATGGTTGTCAGCATGAGAAGGTTGCTAGTAAAACCCAAGTGCTGGCACAGTATGCTTGTGGCATGGGCATATTTGCCCAAAATGTCACAAAGTTGACCGACCCATAGATCAACTTAAGCTTGTTGCATAACTAATAACCTGTTCTTGTTTATTTAGGAATGAACTGTGATTTACTGATTCATGAAGCGACTATGGAAGACGATTTGGAAGAGGAGGCCAGAATTAAAACACACAGGTAGGCTGTGAGCAAGGTACTAGAGTGCAGATGGGTAGTCATTTAATGACAAACGTGGTATCACGGATCATTCAGGGATATCACGTTTAGCAGTGTATTTCACGAAGCTAGAGTCAATCATGAGTGTCACATCGAGCACCTCATTCAAGTATGTAACAATGTACATGGCAAACACTCCATTACATCCGCATACCGCTGAGCCAAAATACGTTTATATAATGCTACTGTGCTTTCAAATGAGATATGATTTTTGAAAATTTAGCACTGGAATGACGGGCTCGGTTACTGAGCTATAAGCCATTCATTCCAGTGGTAGATTGTCAAAAATAGTCTTCTCTTCACCTGGAAACGGACATTCCTCAAGACCACTGCAGATGCCAGTTTTGATTGACATCCTCCTGAGTGATAAGCACCATATATGTGTTTAACTTTTAACAATGATTTTCCAAAAGTAGGACTGCACCGGTAGACTAAGGGTAAAAAATAAGCTGACCATATCATAACAAACACAATACAGATACATATGCAGTACAGCTCAGATATAACGTACCCTGTTTCCAAAACAAAATAAAATGTACTGTTGAGTATTCTGGACTTAATTTGATTTGAAGCCATTGTTGCCTTAGGCCGCCTTAGGCAGTAATGGCTTCCAATTAAATTAAGTCTAAAATATTCAACAGAACATTTTTAGCTCGACTTTACGAAGTGAAACGAGCTATTGTGATACCATGCATGTCGTCCAGCGGTGGTGGCAGTGTCCAATTTGCGCTTAGCTCAGCTTTTGTATTTATATCTCATGTTTAGTTAATTATACTGGACCCAAACTTGGGCACAAGCTTTCTTATAATGACACAGCATCACACAATAACCTTGGGGTCAAAAGGTCATGGTCACTGACTGCTAAAAACCTTGTTTTCTCAAAATTAACATTTTTCATTTAGCTTAACTTTTCTGTTTATATCTCATGTTTGGTTAATTATACTTGACCCAAACTTGGACACATGCTTCCTTATATTGACATGGCATCACGCAATGACCGTTCGGTCAAACGTCAATGACACTGTGACCTTGGTAAAAACCTTGTTTTTAGCTCATTTGGTCTGAAAGGCCAAGTGAGCTTATGCCATGGCGGCCGTCTGTCATCCAAATCGTAAAATCGCTCCTCGGTTTGACCAATTGCAACCAAATTTGGCTGGAAGCATTCTATCCTATTTTTTTGGGCGGAAATAGCTGCTTGGCATATTTCAACCAAATTTGGCTAGACAGATTTCACATCAAGAGTATACTTACCACCCTGATACGTTATGATATTTCCTAAATATCGTCCTAGCTTCAATAATACTCAGAATTAAAAAGAAACCGCCCCCACTGGACAGGTTACACAACTGACAGTCCAGCGGATGTGCAGCCCAAACTCACACATGCGTGGGGATGACTCATTCTCTTCTTAAAATATTGACCTGCCATTGCAACACGCTTTCTAACCTTGCTTTTGCTTTCTATCTTTTTTAAGCTTTGAGTTGTTTTGCAACTTGTTTTGACTGATTATTATTATGTCTGATGCTGCCAAGTCGCCGGAGGATGCCCCCGGTCCAAGCCATCTGGTGTACTTTAGTAAATTTATTGATAAAAAATTTGCATGTTGACTCGGATGGTGTTTCCGTGATTCGCTCTAACTCGTGGATACATCTCTATTAGGCTAGCTCTTATGAGAGTGGCCTATATATTAGCTAACACATGTTGTGCTTTGTTTTTCAGACACATGAGCTGATATTTGAAGTGTATCCTTTATTCTAAATCAATATTTATACTTGGTTTCTGGGTCCTTCTAATTTGTTATGAGTTTGCTGAGGGAATTATTACCATGAGAAGTAATTTTTCCTAATTCTCCCCCCACCACAGGGTTTTGGAGTCAGGATCAGGTAATCCTGTTGTTGTTCATCAGACTTCACTCGTCCTCAGAAGTCATCTTATGAGGTTTTATTTAGGAGAGAGGATCATTTTCAGTTATTTTATTTCTAAAAAATTTTTAAGTTGAGTTATTTATCACTCTTGATGGTTTGCATAGGTTCATTGTGTTCTATAAAGTTCAATTACTAATGAATCTTTGTTTTGAGCTGTGAAGTCTAAAAATTCGCCTCAAGTATTCTAGTTCAAATTCTAATGTCCCTTGTCTTCTTAAAGAAGTATAAGAAGTTTTAGGATTCGTTCACCTGTTGTAAGGCCTATAGTTTTTTCTATGGCCCTGGCTTATCTTTTCATTTGATGGTTCAAAGTTTTCCTTATAGATCTTATTAGCCTTTTGCAATTGTTTTTTTGGTTCGTCATAACTAAAAACTAATTGTTTCCGTTTTGTGTCATTTCAGAGGGTAATTGAGAACAAATGCCCTTCCTGCCACCGTTTCGTGAAGGCCCGCTTTTTCCCTCATGACTGCACTAGGTGAAGTACGTGCGGGCCCCTTCTAAATTGCCATGTGTGTGAGTCATGGCCGGTGGAGGTGATGACTGATTTTTTTTAAAAGCAGGTGAAAGACCGGGTGGCAGACGAGAAGAGGCGTCTGGAAAAATAGTGTGGTAAGAAGAGGAAGGCATCCATGCCAGACATGGAGGCCTTCCATCTTGAAATGATGGGAGAAATGAAGAAGACGATTACGGATCTTGTCCCGGAGTTGTTTCGCAGCTTGCTTCCCGGGTCAGGTTCGTCATTGTCTTCTTCATTTGCTCTGGGACAGTGTTCCCGTCTCTGGGTCTGGTTCTCTTAGCAAACCAGTTTTTGTTATAGACCCAGAGACGGCTCCCATTGGTCCGGTGCTGAGGCTTGCTTCGCCTGTGGACCCGGGAGCGAAAGCCATGGCCTCGGGCGCTCGCTTATCGAGTGCTCTAGAGCAGCCTACGACTAAGGGTATCAGCGCCTCACGCGATACCCCTCCTGCCCAGGCCGAGCTTGATCCCTTTTTAAGCTTGGCGTCTAATCTTTCTGGGCAGGAAGAAGAGGACACTGTTATGGCCTACCGATGAGCCAATCGCCACGGAAATGGATACCCATGGGGGGCCCATAGGTAACCTTTTCCATGGAACTACTTCTTCGGGAGTAGGTTTCACGGCTCAATGGCTAGGCCAACTAGGAGCCGATGGCTGTCCATACCGTATCCCTCGGCTTGCCGAGAGTTACCCTGAGGAAGGCCCGGACTATGGCGTCATGCCTTTAGCATGATGCCGTAGATCCGTCTCCTGGAATAGCCACGGCGCACACCTTGCAGGTCCGTATTGCTTCCCTGGCTATCCATGAGTATCTTCAGCTCCGGCCATTACCCCACCAGTGAATATGGTTGAGGACGACGAAGGTCCTAGGCTCGTCGAACATTCACAGGTGGCCACCGAGGAGGACTGGCTTGATGCTTGCCAATGGCTGGTGAGCATCAAGCCAGAACTCCAGGTGGATCCACCGGCCTCCCAGCCGAGCACCTTGCCATCTCTGCCGTATGCGGAGCATATCGTTGATATGTTCGTTGCGGGCAGAGACGTCCATTCAGCCGAAAGGATGCCTTGCGAAGGCCCCTCACGAGGTGGCACGGCGCTGCCGTATAAGTTCTGATCTGTATCAGAAGTACGGCGTCGTCCCAAAGCGTTGCACGGCTGACCATGCGGCTTTGGGCGAAGACACGTGGCCTGGGTCCCAGTCTGACATGGGACCCTTGTGCGCTAGTGCCCTGTGCAACTCTGATTCCGCACTGTGGGACACGGAGGAAAGTATGAAAGGAGCCATCTCGCCTCTTTCGCATGTTTCCCAGCTGCTACAGGGGGTAGTAGCAGCATCCGTGGCCCGCCAAACTTCTCTTTCAGTCCAGAGAGCCATCCAGGACGGCATTAACCTGGCTCTGGACTACATGACGAGATCCGTAACCAGGAGTTTACGGGCGAGACGCACATTTTCCCTTGACAATTTGTGCCCCTCGCATGACCTGTACAATTGACTTCTTCGGACACCGATGGCAGGTCCAGGGTTGTTTGGAGGTGAAGGATGCCTGCACCTCCAACAAACCGTAGACCTGGTGAACAACCAGAGGGCGCTGTGAGAGCAGTTTGAAGTGCTCCGCAGGGAGCGTATTCGGGCAGGGCCCCCTGCCTTCCACCCTCAGCAGGCTAGGCGTGCTGGTGGCCTTGTCAGAGGCCAACCACCGACCCAGCATCGGCCTCGGCAACACCAGCATAAGCCAGCTAGGGGGGGGGAAGCGCAGGCTCTTCCAGCACAACCCGCCAGACAGCCCGCGCACCTTGGTGCGCGTGGGTGCACCTTGGTGCGCGTGGCGCTGGTAGAGGAGCGGGGGGTTCTGGTCGTGGGAGACGAACCTGATGGGTCGGCTCTCATAAGGACCACACCAGTGCTGCTAGGACAACCACCAGAGACTGGGCTTCTCTTGCACTTCTCGGGTCCATCTCAATCCTTAGGTACACCCATGGGAGGCCATCTGGCCTTCCACATTCAAGAGTGGGAGCGGATTACTCAGGACCACTCAGTCTTGTGATGGCTTTCAGTCGGTTACCATCCTGACTGGATTTCAAATGAGCCATCGCGGTTGTCTCTGGATCCGATCTGGACTCAAAATCCAAAAGATCCAGATCAACGGTTGTGTATAGAGGAAGAAATTCAATCCCTCATACTAAAACACGCTATTCAACCCACACAAAAATGTCCGGGTTATTATTCAACCGTGTTCCTAGTGACAAAAAGCACTGGAGGGTGGAGACCAATTCTCAACCTCAAACCTCTCAACAGGTTTATCCTCACACCAAGTTTCAAAATGGAAACTGTAAGAACGGTGTTAGCAGGATTGAGGAAGGGAATGTGGACAGCATCAATAGATCTAACAGATGCCTATTTTCACATTTCCATTGCGAAGAGCTTTCGTCGGTTCCTGAGATTTGCATTTCAGGGCCGCCAATGGGAATTCAGGGTTCTCCCATTTGGTATATCGACGGCTCCTCAGGTGTTCACGTGAGTGGTCCAAGCTATGACGTCATACCTCCGCAGGAGACACATAGCAATCCACACGTACATAGATGACTGGCTGTTAAAAGCACACACTCAAAAAAGTCTATCAGCAAATCTGGAGATAATTTTGAAAACTCTTACAGATTTAGGCTGGATAATCAACTTTCAAAAGTCAGAGCTGACTCCATCCCAGAAGTTTGTTTACCTGGGCATGTTGTTCGATCTAGAGATAGGATATGTTTATCCATCTCAAGAGAGAGTAGAAATACTCATCTCAGTCATACAGTCAGTGTGCAACAGTCGTCATGTCCTGGCACGGGTCTACTTGAGAATGTTGGGGTTGATGGTTTCTTTGGAACCAGTCATTCCTCAGGCAACCTTACGCCGGCGGCCGATCCAGTTATTTCTCATAACACAGTGGATCCAGAGTACAGGTTTACGGTGTCAGTGTTGGAGCCTCTTATTCACCACCTTCAATGGTGGATGAAGAGAGAAAATCTCCTGGTGGGGGGTGATGGTGTCACCTCCCCACCCTCAGTTAACGATGTACACAGATGCATCAATGGAGGGATGGGGAGCTTGCCTGGAAAAAAACAAAGTATCAGGGCTTTGGAATCTGAATCGGTCAAGAGAACATATCAATCTGCTGGAATTGCGAGCAGTAGTCTTAGCCATGGAACACTTCCTAGAGACGGTCACGGGCAAGAGTGTTCTGGTTCGATCGGACAATACCACATGGGAAGGCTTCTACCTAGAGTTAACTTTATGGCGAAGAACCAGTCTTTAAAATATCCTGGTCAGCCTATAGTTTTACCCGCTTTGACTAGGTTTGATCCTAATTCAAAGTCTTGGTGTCCAGTCCGTGCATTAACGTGTTATAAACAACGTACACAGGAATGGCGGACGGACCCTAGTGCTTTATGGCTATCTTACATTGAACCCCATGGGAGAGGTTCTAAAGATACCATTTCTAGGTGTATTGTGGAATGCATCCAGCATTGCCACAAAGCCGCCACGGATAAACAAGTTGACATGGCCAAAGCTCACAGTGTCCGTGGCGTAGTGACATCCACAGCTCTGTTTAACGGAGTGCCGATGGATGACAGTATGTCAGTAGCACAATGTCACTGTGAGTCTAGTTTTACAAATCATTACCTACGTGACACGTCTAATCCACTTGCCTTATTGATTTTACATAAACGTTAAATCTGTATATATTTGTAAATATTGTACATAAGGCCGTTGACTCACACACAGTGCAATTTAGTGGGGTGAATCCCCCTTTTCCGTACTGTACCTATCATCGCCAGCGGTGATCAAAGGGAATCTCGTCAAAATAGGTTAGTCCTATATTTGGTGATGGTTATTTTTTGTCACGTTTTATATTACTTAATGGTGATGGTTTTGTGTTCTTTGTGGTTCCATCTGAGAGTATACGAAATGAAGCTTTCGTCCGATGTCTTATAGTACTTTAGCACAAGTACATAGAGAGCGTATAGGACATTGAGGTCATCGCTCCCTCTTTAAAAGAGGGGGGAAGCGGATGTGAAACGGTCATTACTCTCGACATCGGTCATGTTATCCGATGTCCAAATCATTTCCTGATTGTGTTTACATACGCAATTTCAAATGTTTGTTGTGCTCCAAAAGCAAGAGCTTGCTCTTCCAGGGATGAGCCGGTCTTCTGATCTTCGCCTCCCTCCCGCTGAATTCTCTTACGAATTCTGGCTATATCATAAAGTATCAGGGTGGTAAGTATACTCTTGATGTGAAATAAACGAAATCACAGATTTCTTTTTTCACGAGAGAGTTGATACTTACCACCCTGATACGATCCCAGCCTCTCCACCCCACAGAGGCTCGGTGTATCAGCGTTTTACGTTGCAATTAGGTCAGCCAATATTTTGGAATAGAATGCGTCAGCCCCACGCATGTGCGAGTTTGGGCTGCTGGACTGTCAGTTGTGTAACCTCCTGCCCAGTGGGGGCAGTTTCTTTTTAATTCTGAGTTATTGAAGCTAGGTCGATATTTAGGAAATATCAAAAATGTATCAGGGTGGTAAATATCAACTCTCGTGTAAAAAGAAATCCGTGATTTCATTTATTCTATGGTGGTAGGTTCTAGGTCAATTTTTTGGTTGAAAAGCTTAGAGTTTATGAAACATATACTGGAAATAGTTTTAAAAAATTTGCTCTATAGCTGCTTGGCATATTTCAACCAAATTTTACTAGATGCATTCAATGGTGATAAGCTCTAGAACATCTATTCAGAATTTAGATTGATCAATCTTTTGGGGTGAAAATCTGAGATTTTATGACAAATCTACTGGAAATGGCCAAATTGCTACTCCTCCATAGCTGCTTGACATATTTCAACCACATTTGGCTAGATGGATTCTATGGTGGTAGGCTCAGAACCTGCACACCGTATTTTAATTGTTCAACTTTTTTGGCTGAAAATATTACCGGATATTGTCAAAATGCTACTCATGATTAACCACTTGACAGATTTCAACCCTAATTGGCTGTCCAGAACATCTATTCAAAATTTTAATGGGTCGATTCTTTTTGTGCACATGATCAATTTTATGAAAAAATTTACCGGAAACTGTCAAAATACATCTCCATAACCGCTGGGTGGATTTTATCCAAATTTGACTGGAAGGGTTCTATAGTGGTAGGCTCTAGATTTAGAACATCTATTCAGAATTTTGGTTAATCGATTTTTTGGTGACCACTTGCATGTTTTTAGCTCACCTGGCCTGAAAGGCCAAGTGAGCTTATAAATGCGGATCTAAGCTGGTACCCTCCAGACATTTTTTTTAGAATTTTGATTGATAAATTTTTTGAGTGAAAATCTGAGATCTTATGAAAAATTTACCGGAAATGGTCAAAATGCTGCACCTCCTTAGCTGCTTGACATATTTCACCAAATTTGACTAGATGCATTCTATGGTGGTAGGCTCTAGAACCTCTTCAGAATTTTGATTGATCAATTTTTTGGGTGAAAATCAAAAATCTACTGGAAATGGTCAAAATGCTACTCCTCCGTAGCTGCTAGACATATTTCAACCAAATTTAGCTAGATGCATTCTATGGCAGCAGACTCTAGAACATCTTTTCAGAATTTTGATTGATCAGTTTTTTTGGTAAAAATCTTAGATTTTGAAAAATCAACCGAAAATGATCAAAATGCTACTCTTCCTTAGCTGCTTGACATATTTCAAACAAATTTGACTAGATGCATTCTCTGGTGGTAGGCTTCAGAACATCTGTTCAGAATTTTGATTGATCATCTTTTTTTGGTGAAAATCTTAGATTTGATTAAAAATCTACCCGAAATGGTCAAAATGCTACTTACTACTCATTAGCTTCATGACATATTTCAACCAAATTTGACTAGATGGATGGTGGTAGACTCTAGATCTTCTTTTCAAAATTTTGATTGATTAATTTTTTAGGTGAAAATCTTGGATTTTGTAAAAGAAATTACCGGAAATTGTCAAAGCGCTACTCTTCATTAACCGCTTGGCGGATTTCAACCTAGTTTAGCTGGAAGGACCCTATGGATGTAGGTTTTAGAACTGCTGTACAGAATTTTGATTGGTACATTTTGTGTGTGAAAATTTTGAATTTTATGAAAATTTACCTGATCTCGCTTAAAACGCTACTCCTCATTAACTGCTTGGTCGATTTCAACCAGACTTTGATGGAAGGACCCTATGTCGGTAGGTTTCAGATCTAGTGTGCAGAATTTTGATTGGTCAATTTTTGGGTGGCCATCTTGGATTTTCCAAGTGTTGTTAAATCAGTTAAAAGCCTACACCTCATTAACCACTTGGCAGATTTCAATCAATCTCAGCTGGAAGGACCCTAGGTGGGTAGCCTTCAGAACATATATACAGAATTTTGATTCGTCAATTCTTTTGGTGGCCATCTTAGAGTTCCTAAAATTATCCGCCATGTCTTTAAATGCAATTGGTTCAATTGCTAATGGTCCAGGTGAGTGCCACAGGCCTCTTGTTTAATTTTCCAGAACTATTTAAAATGCTACTCCTTTTTTAATTAGTAGCCTGATTTCGATGAAAATTGGTTTGAATGATCCTATGGCAGTAGGGTTCAATATAGCAAACGAGAATTTTGATTGCTCAGTTTCTTTGGTGGCCATCTTGGATTTTTCAAAAATTATCCATCATGTCTACCGGTATTTAAATGCAAATGATTCAAATGCTAATGGTCCAGGTGAGCGTTACAGGTCCTTGGGCCTCTTGTTGATAAGGGTATTGATAAGCCTTCTATATTTATTTTATGTTTGAAGTCAGGCTTCATAGGCCATTGCAGTCGTAAAGTCGAGCTTCATGGTTGCATTGTAGTCACATTTCTGGTTACATCATGTTCCAAATTGTTTCTGTTTTGTGTTGGAAACATGTTAACTTATTTATGAGCGGTACTATCATTTCCAACGATGCACCATACAAGATGTGTAATACATCGCCGATGTCCATAAAAATAACTCAGTAAAAATGGGCCATGTGCTAAGGATGCCAGAAGCACAACAGCACAGAGAGCCTTGGAATTCGCTCAACTGAGAGCCAGCAAATTTAAAGCCTGGAGAGGACAGCATTGTATAAATCTGTTAAGCGTGCTGCGAGGAGACCTCAAGAAAACGGCACTCGGTACACTCGGATTAGGAATGGACTTACGGAAGCAAAAGATTTTGGCCCAGGATAAGACACTTTGTCAAAGACGAAGAAGGACTGATTGCAACTGTAGGATGTTTCTACTACTACAGCTACAGAATACAGTACTCATACATACACACTGTAATGACTTGCATAGATATGTAATCATAGTATTGTTGTTGTCATTTGTTCTCAGTACCACATCTCAGGCTATTGACATCGGTATGCGCATGAAGGCCCGGTTCACACTGCTAACACATTTCAGCCAGCGATATGCTAAAATACCAGTCCTCAATGAGAACCTATCCAGCAATGTCGGCATCGCATTCGACAACATGAAGGTAATATATTCAGTATCTTCTGATATACAGACATGCACGCACGCACGCACGCACGCACGCACGCACACGCACGCACGCACACACGCACACAGTATTGATCCATTTTCAAAATGAAGAGTATAATGTTAATACTTTAATGGTCAGGAAAATCTAAATTTTTATACCAAAACACGGTCAATAGAATCTCGGTAGCTGTGGGTTCCTGATATTTTTAGATTTTCCTGATTTTTCAGATCACATCCAAAGTTGTGGATTCGTAGCGTAGTAAACTCGCCCGTTACTATGTTAAAATTTGAGCGAAATTGGACCAGTAGTTTCCGAGATATTCACAGATCCCGATTTTGATCCAATCTGGATCCTTATTTTATCCAGATTATGGCCATAGCCTATAAATCATCTTGCAGTGCAAGTTCCTTCGTTGTGTTAAAATTTGAGCCAAATTAGATCAGTATTTTTTTAGGGACGCCTCGGAATAATCATTTGTGACCCACCGACAGACTGACTGACATGGTGGTTTATTGAGCTGATGCCCACAGCTAAAAATTTAAGAAGTATTATGTGATGGTGTTTGCAGACAGATGGGTGGGCAGACGAGAGAGTGGTTTCAGCATTTTAACTCTGCTACCGTTTATCGGATCGGTTTTAAACTTCATAGGATTGCGGGACTTGGGCTGAGGAAAAAACCTATCCAATATGGCCGCCAGCCACCAGTGGCCAGCTTGAAAAACGGTTTGCAGATGATAACACTGTTACCATTTATCGGATTGCGTTGATCATAGGATGACTGAGGAAGAAAACTATCGAAATCGATAATGATCTGTCTTCCAAAATGGCTGCCAACCACTGATGGTCATCTTGAAAATTGGTTTGCAGACTATGCCTCCATTTCCGGACAATAACTCTACTACCGTTTATTGGATTGCGTTGAAACTTCATAGAATGACTGGACTTGGTCTTGGGACAAAAATCACTATCTTCTGAAAGCTCTATATGGAGGAATCCAGTTTTAGCTATGCCCTGCCCATCACTAGTTACGCTCCACGCATAGTTTGTCCGTGTTGGGATCGATCGATCCCTGAACTCCATGACTCAATTTCTTGAAAACTATGCAGGTAAGTTGTTGATTATTTTGAAACTAATATGACTGGGTGCGATAGCAACAGCGCCCAGTCAAATTAGTTTCAAAATAATCAACAGTATGTTTATTAAATAGTAGCCATACAATTCATACAACAACACTTAGTCCGTCATCAATTATGCATTCGTGACAAACTTAGCTATGTCATTCATGACGTCATTGATTATGACATCATCCTATATGTCACATAGTTGATTATAACGTCATATGATGGACGGATAAACTGGAAAGATCCATTGTCTGGTTTGTCATCATGGTCGTATTATGAAGCGCTTGTTGCTTAATGGATGTCCACTCAGAGGCCAAGAGATTCGGGACTATTTTTGCAGAGATCAATGTGGCCTGAAATTTAATGAGCGAGTTCATGGTATCTGGAATCTAGGTTTGAATATATGGTCTGCATTAATAGCCACTCCAGTGATATTTGAAACCTGAATTCATGAAGATTTGAAGAAATCTGAATGAAGAAACAAAAATATTTGAATTTAGATATACAGGGTGTCCCAGAAAAAATGAAATCTTAAAACAAAGGGTTAATTTGACCAATTTGTGAGACGTAGCACTATAATAATGAGTTTCTCATACAGTGAGAACATTGTGCTTTCCAGCGACGCTGCGATAGCACTACTCCGGTCATGCATCACTGAGCACCACTGTTTTTTAAAGTGGTATGCGAAAGTCCATTGTGACAGTTGAAATAAACATGTGAAATGGAATGCCCATGATTTTCATGCTTGGTTTGGAAAACACTGGCCATGCCATGTGACAAGGGATAAGTAAGCCAATGCATTGGTGAAGGGTATTCAAAGTTAAAACATCAGCCTAGCACCATGGGGCAACTTACCACTGAGCAAAGAGTGTCTGTTGTGCCAAAATTCCATGAGAACCAGAGCTTACAAGCTACCCAGGATGCATTTAGGGAAGCCTTCCCCAATAGAAATCCGCTGGCAAAGTCGACCATCTGGGCAAATGTGAAGAAGTACCGAGATCATGGAACAAGTCTCAATCGGAACAAGGGTCATTCAGGGAGAAGACGCATGGTGCGAACTGAAGATAACATTGCTGCAGTTCGACAGCAACTTCTCTAGCATCCAAGGGGAACCAGTAGCAGGAGAAATGGACTCGGACTCGCCCACTCCTTTAACCGCATAAAAAGGTTGGACCTGCACTTTCATCCATACCGAATGCACATTCGCCATCAACTTCTACATGCAAACCTCAGGAGAAGACAAGATTTTGCAGAGTGGCTGCTGGACCGATGTCTGAGAAATGAGCGGTTTCTTGAGTGATTGGCGATGAAGCAGGATTCTCGATGGATGGAGAAGTTAACACCCACAACATCGTTGAATATGCACCGGTGCGACATCCTCCAAATTTCAACTTCGATAGAAACATGAGTCGACAGAAGATTACTGTTTGGATGGGACTGTGTGGTAATGGTGTGATTATCGGACCATTCTTTTATGAACGAAATGTGAATGGCCAAGCCTACCTGCTGATGATCAATGAAAATGTTGTGCCACAGCTCCAGTTGCATTTCGAACAGCAGCAAAATGCTGTCTTCCGACATCTGCGGTGGGCACAAGATGGTGCACCTGCCCACAGATTCATCGCTGTTAGGAATCGCTTGCGGGAACTTTTTGGAGACAGAGTAATTGCTCTGAATCATGCTGTGGAATGGCCGCCCAGGTCACTGGATTTGACACCCTGTGACTTTTTCTTGTGGGGGTATTTGAAAAACAAAGTGTACTCCAGTCCACCGAGTAACATTCAGGAATTGCAAGCCCGCATTCAACATGAGGTCGAAATCGTGCGCGAAGATCCTGCAATGGTGAGACGAGCTGTGGCTGACATGCGCCGTCGTTGTGGACTTTGTATCGAAAGGGGAGGCGGACATGTGGAAGGTGTTGATGCATAATTTCAAGATGGCTGCAGGAAAAGTTGGATTGAAATCGAACAATCTGTTATTGAGTTGTCCTCCTTTTCCCAATTTCCAGATTTAAAAAAAAATCTGATGGCAATCAGAAATGGTGCCCAATCACAGCATACAAGTTCAGAAGCTGATGACCATAGTGTCATTTGGTTCGGTTACTGAGCCAGCAAGTCCAGTAGTACATTTTCTAAAATATTCTTCTTGGCCTGTAAATGGACATTGGTTAAAGCTGTCATGATATGTTAAAATAATCAATGTTACGGTCTGCAAGTAATATAGTGTTACCAATCAAAGTCTCTCTTTGGTAACTGTTATTATGGGTTTGGTTATCGATTCATTAAACAAAACCGGCACAACAGTTCTGACCCGGTGTACAAAGATTAATAGTAATTTATCAGTTAGCAAACAGGTCTTTACAGGTAAGCAGTATACGGTGAAATGCAGTAGCAGAGCTATGTTGTCTGTATATTGTTTACCCTCGCCCCAGTGCTCAAGCCAACCCCTATCAGCTGACTCCAAGCTCTATTATGGGGCAAATCCTTTAATAATGTGCCAGGAATGTTAGGCGGGTCTTGTTTAACATATGAATACCCGGACTCATAATGGAGTTACTGAACATATGGGTGTTTATTGATAACATTATGTTACTGCTGGAGATTTTTCAGTATTTTAACAGATCATGACAGCTTTAAGATCACTGCTATGGTCGGTTTGGGCTGACTTGACCATTAATCATTTGATGGTCCAGATCGGTCAGAAAATCACAATGTTTGCCGAGTAAATGTTTATTTACATTTAACCAGGTTAGCCCTTGACTCTTTAATGGTCAAGTCGGCCAAAACCCATCTCTGCAGTGGTCTTGAGGAATGTCCATTTGCAGGTAAGAGAAGAGTATTTTTGAAAATTTACCACTGGAATGCCTAGCTCGAAGTCATTCTAGTCATAAATTTCTAAAAATAGTTCTCTGTTGGCTTGCAAATGGACGTTCAATAAGCTGATATTTAGATTTTCTTGACAAAATTTGACCATTAAAGGGTTAACAGGTTAGATGTAACTAAGTGAGGAGCTGGTGATATCTGAATACCTGTTTGACTATTTAACAGGTACACTTTAGTGATCTCCCATCCTTGCCAGAGATGCTGACACCCCTCAAAGCAATATTTGCCGAGGAACACGCTGAACTCGAAGACAGGAAGCAGAAGCGATTACTTAGACAGTTGCGTGAAAATAAAAATGTCTCGCTGGAAGAAATGGTAGTCGAGGTAACAGGAGAATCGACACAAAAGTTGACTGTTAATGCCGTGGCAACGGGAGAATCAACAGAAAAATTTACCATTAATGCTGAAGTAACCAAAGAATCGACACAGAAGTTGACTGTTAATGCTAACGGAATACGAGAACCGACAGAAGATTTGACTATTAATGCCAAGGCAACAGGAGAATCAACAGAAAATTTGACTATTGCTGAAGAGAAGTCTCAATGATGACAAACCTGATGAAACTGGAAATCTTAATTACAGAATGGTGGTGTGTTTACTCAAAGATTGATTACTGCCGGAGAATGTGATAATGATGATTATGATGATGAAGTGATACTTTATGATGATAATGATGTGATACATATATAATATATAAACCTATCTGCATAAAACAAGGAATAAGTGAAAGTAGAACTGACAGATACAACACAGATGACTAAAAAATAATAATGCTTCTTTGAGACAGCTGTTCAAATGAACAAGAGGCCCACGGGCCTGTGATGCTCATAGTTACAATTACCATTTGCAATTTAAATAGGCATAATGAATAATTTTTGGAAAATCCAACATGGCTACCAAAAAGTCGACCAATCAAAATTCGCATTTGATAAGTTGAAGCCTACAACCCAAATTTCGCTAATCGGGCCATTGATTAAGGAGTACTTTAAATAGTTCTTGAAAATTTATAGAAAATTCAAGATAGCTGCCAAAATATTGATCAATCAAATTCTGAATAGCAGTTCTAGAGACTACCATCATAGGATCTTTCCTGCCAAGTTTGGTTAAAATCCACCAAGAGGTTTTAGGAGGTATGTTTTAAAGGATTTATGGATACTTTTCAGAAAAATCCAAGATGGGCACCCAAAAAATTCCCATTTGATGTCTTAGACTACCATGGTCTACCTACTGTGACAGATCAGATCTCTCCATTGAGATTTTTACTGAGTGAATATCCATTTACAGATGAAGACTTTTCTTGAAAAATTACTGTTATCATTTATTGAGCCAATCATTCCACTGGTAAGTTTTCAAAAACAGTCTCATCTTGGCCTGCAAATGGACGTTCATCAAGACCACTATCGTGGCTGGTTTTGGACAGCTTGACCCTTAAAGGGTTAAAGCTAGCATACATCTTGATAACCAACACCAGCTAGTCAGCTGTGCAATCTTTCCAGCAAATTGTCACTTAAAACTCAACAATATAATGCACTCAATCCTTGGTCCAAGCTAACCATCAGGACCTATTTTCAGTACTACCGTTCCTGTATATTCGCTTTATTTGCTTCAGCATAGGCGTAGCTATTCTGTCACTACATAGATTCAACATTATTTCTATATATATTTTCACCCCTGTAAAAGCGAAGGTGTATAGTAATCACGTCCATGCGTGCATACGTCTGTCACTAATTTTTCTCTGGACCATATTTTACAAAATAAGGAAAAATTAGTTACCTCTCCGGGATGTAGAAATTGTTTGAGTGTAGCTTTCTTTGAACTGACCAGAGTGACGTTGCCAGCGACCGTCAGTTAGTGCTGAAGAAGTGACCGAGATGGTCACGTAAGCTACACTCAAACAATTTCTACATCCCGGAGAGGTAACTAATTTTTCCTTATTATGAATCATCCTGGGATCGGGACCAACGTTTTCGGAAACATATTTTACAAGTTTTGCACATATAGTCACTAAACCTGGTATATGAATGCATCATGGCCTAACTGTGTGTCACATATCAAGAGTAAGTCAATGTGACAGACTTTTCAGGGTTCACTGCACATCATCGATTATTCTTGTCGGGGCTGTAATTTAAAGTTTTGTTATATACATGTACAATAGCGTGACTTGTTTTCTCGATTCATTGTAGGCGAATGTTGTGCCGCATGCATATCAAAAGTAAGTCACTGTGACCTACTTTTCATGGTTCACTGAACATCAGAGAAGATTGTATTTGTCTGTCCATGATTTATTCTTAGGATTATGATTTCAAGACTCACATATTATCACCAAACTTGGTACATGGATGTATCATAGCCTAAAGGTGTGTCATATATCAGAAGTAGGTCAGCATGACCTACTCATCCAGATCTACTTTTAAGGTTCACTAAACATCATAGAAAATTCTACTCCGGTTTATAGTGCATTATGTAAAAGTTGAGCGTAACCTACTTTTCACCATTCACTGACGAGTGTTAAGAATCTTCTTCGAAACCACTCATCTAGGGAAAGTCCTAAACCGAGTTTATTGAGCGATTTTGTCTGGTAGACAACTTGGATGACGTAGTTTTATCAAGAAGGACATCACCTGAACGGGTCAGCTCGAAATCAGATGGGAAGTATGATGAAGGACTAGGGGCAATTAAAGTTTTTCCAAGAGCAGTTGATAGTTTTTAAAAACACAGCCGCCGTGTACGAATCAAAATGTAGCATTTTGATGGGCCATATTGCATTTTTTTATTTGATAGATTTTAATGGCAAAAATTGGTTTATATAAGTATGTCTGCATGCCGATTTCAAATTTGAGATGGTAAAAAGTGGCGGATGAATGTGTCGCTTACCATTTTGTATTTTTATGACTCAAAAATTATATAGGAAATTACTTCTTCTCGAGAACCTCTAGGCTGATTTCAACCATATTAGCCAAGATGTATCTTTGTGTCATCGAGTACCAAGATTGTTCAAAAGAACTTTATCGTCAATTTGATCGGTGGCCATCTTGGATTTTGCACTATTTTTAGAAACACATTTAAAGACCTCCGAAACCGCTTGTTTGATTGTTTTGAAACTCATATCACTTCATATTGGGAAAGGGCTGAAGGGCCTGATTGAGAGAGAGAGAGAGCTTGATTAGTCTAGTTCCCTGGCACCATCTTGGATGACCTAGTTACCACTAATAAAGCGTTGCAATGCAGATCTTGCCAGAATATCATATAATCCAGCCTCTTATTGGATACAGACCTCATGCAATGCCACTGGGCTAATTTTAACTCGGAACCCAAAAAGATGTGATAAAAGTTTATTTAATACATATAGGGCTGTACGGGTTTGGAAAATGTGAAATCGGTGAGTGTTGATTATAAAACCGACTTTATCCGGTTTATTGGATGGCTAATAGTAAAAAAATTTAATCTCATTCGCAGTACCACGAAAATAGACTGTTTATTTTGACTCGACTCTGTAATCATACTATCTTTAGTGAAACCTGGTTAATATTTAAATAAACCATTTATGCAGAATACCGTCTCCGTATCATTATATTGGCATGCACTCTGATATAAAACTCCCCGTGAAAAATATTTTTTCACATATATTCTTTCAGAACTATGTATACGCGCAAATAGTCCTGCATATTTTAGTATATTTTAGAAATACCCCGCACACCGCATTCTGATTGGCTAAACCAGCTCACACCCTCTGAGCATTTATGAAAGTGAATGCAAACATGCCTAAATATTTACAGTGGACTCACCCCTGCTACACATCAGAATGACACTGGTTGAGTTTATTTTTTATGCGAAGGGTGCTTAATACTCGGACTAATTTTGCCAGCTGAAAGCTGCATGAGTTTGCTCACCTGGCCAGAAAGGCCAAGTGAGCTTATGCCGTGGCGACCGTCCATCCGTCAACTTTTGCTTTAAAACGCTACTCCTTAACCAATAGCCGAATCTTAACTAAATTTTGGTCAAAGGATGCTATTGTGCTCGGATCCGGAACTTCCATTTGGAATTTTGATTCATAAATTTTTTTGGGTCAAAATCTTAGATTTTATTACAAATTTACCGGAAATTGTTAAATTGCTTCTTCTCCTTACCCTTTTGACCGATTTCAATCAAATTTAGCTGAAAGGATCCTATGGTCATCGGTTATAGAACTTCCATTCAGAATTTTGATTCGTAAATATTTTGGGTGAAAAACTTAGATTTTATTAAAAATTTACCGGAAATTGTCAAATTGCTTCTTCTCTTTAGAATTTTTACCGATTTCAAACAAATTGGGCTGAAAGAATCCTATGGTCGTAGGCTCTAGAACTTACATTTAGAATTTTGTTGTGTAAATATTTTGAGTGAAAATCCTAGATTTTATTAAAAATTTGCCGGAAATTGCCAAATTGCTTCTCCTTACCCGTTTGACCGATTTCAATCAAATTTGGCTGTACGGATGCATTCAGAATTTTAATTCGTAAATATTTTGGATGAACAAATTTACCGGAAATTGTCAAATTGCTTCTTCTCGTTACCATTTTAACCAATTTGAACCAAATTGGGCTGAAAGAATCCTATGGTCATAGGCTCTAGAATGTCCATTCAGAATTTTGTTGCGTAAATATTTTGGGTGAAATTCCTAGATTTTATTAAAAATTTACCATAAATTGTCAAATCTTTACTTCTCCATACCATTTTGACAGATTTCAACCAAATTGGACTGAAAGGATTCTATTGTGATAGGCTCCAGTACATCTATTCAGAATTCTGATTCGTAAATATTTTACGTGAAAAACTTAGATTTTATTAAAAATTTACCAGAAATTGTCAAATTGCTTCTTCTCCTTACCATTTTAACCAATTTGAACCATTCAGAATTTTGTTGTGTAAATATTTTGGGTGATTTTATTAAAAATTTACGGTAAATTGTTAAATCTCTACTTCTCCTTACTATTTTGACAGATTTCAACCAAATTGGACTGAAAGTATTCTATTATGATAGGCTCTAGTACTTCAATTCAGAATTTTTTGCGTGAATATCTTATATTTTATGAAAAATTTACCAGAAATTGTCAAAACACTGCTTCTTAGTGGGTTGACATATTTCAAACAAATTTGGCAGTGGGTTGACATATTTCAAACAAATTTGGCTAGAGTGACCCTATCAACGTAGACTAGAATTTCTATTCAGATTTTGATTGGTAAATTTTTTGGGTGGCCATCTTGGATTTTCCGAAAATTATCCATCATATCTATTTAAATGCAAATGGTTCAAATGCTAATGGTCCAGGTGAGCGCCATAGGCCTTGGGCCTCTTGCTTTTATTAGCAGTCTCACTGTGAATCCTGCTGTTCTGCCAGACTTATATTAACTCATGTTATCCCGAGACACGATTAGGTCTACATCTATCTAATTAAATCACATGTAGCTGATTATTTTGACAATTTTTTACTGAAACGTGTTACTGCCTAAGGTAGCAACAACTTGACATCCATTATTTTTAGCCAACCTGGCCTGAAAGGCCAAGTGAGCTTATGCCGTGGCGACCGTCCATCCATCGTTGTTGTCTGTTAATTTTTCCTTTAAACGACTTTCTCAAGAACCACTGGGCCGATTTCAATTAGATTTGGCAGGAAGCATCCTTAGGACATAGGGATCCAAGTTTGTTCAAACGGAGCCGATCGTCCAATTTGGCCGGCGGCCATCTTGGACTTTGGCCGATTTTTAGAAATGTCTAAAAATCTTCTCCGAAACCGCTGGTGGGATTGAAGCAAATCTCAGGAAATATGATCTAGGGCCAGAGCTGAACCAAGTTTTTTCAAGGGCTTGATTGGTCAAATGGTTTGGTGGCCATCTTGGTTGACCTTGTTTTAGCAAAAATAACTGCTCCAAAACCGCTGAAGGGATCAGGCCGAAATTTGCCAGATATGATTAGTTGATCCGTCAAAAAACATGGCCACCGTCGACCAATCAAAATATAGCATGTTTGGCGACCATATTGGATTTTTTATTTGATGGATTTTGAGGCCGAAATTGGGTTTATAAAGGTTTTTGGGTATTCTGATCTCAAATTTGAAATTTTTGAAACTGTCAGATCAACGGTTTGGCGGTCATCTTTGATCATTTTCCTGCCAAAAGCTTCCATACTAAAGCAATGTGAAATTTAAAACGTCTTCTCGAGACCTGCTGGGCCAATTTCAATTATATTTGGCAGGAAGCATCCTTAAGGCATAGAGATTCCATTTTGTTCAAATGAAGCCGATCGGCCAATTTGGTTTGCGGCCATCTTGAATTTTGTCTGATTTTTAGAAATGTCTAAAAATCTTCTCCGAAACCATTTGAGGGATCAATTCAAACCTCATGAAATATGATCTAGGGCAAGAGCTGACCTAATTTTGTTCAAGGCAACTTGATTGACGAAATGGTTCAGTGAACAACTTCCTCAGGACTGCTGAAGCGATCAGGCAGAAATTTGTGATATATGATGAGGCATTAAGGGCCATTAAAGTTTGTTCAAGAGAAGTTGATCTGTCAAAAAAACTGGCCGCTGTGGGCCAATCAATATATAGCGTGTTGGCGGCGATATTGGATTTTTTTATTTGATAGATTTTGAGGCCGAAATTGGTTTTATGTATGTTTGTGCGTATTGTGATTTCAAATTTGCCATTTTCGAGACTGTCGGATAAACAGTTTAGTGGCCATCTTGGTTCATTTACCCGCCAAAATCTCCCATGCTAAAGCAATGGGAAATTTAAAATGTATTCTTTTTGTGCCATTTTGGATTTTGGTCGATTTTTAGAAATGTCTTTAAAAATCTTCTCCAATATCACTTGGGAATCAATTCAAAATGCATGAAATATCATCTAGGGCAAGAGCTGCACGAAGTTTGTTCATGGGAACTTGATTGGCTAAATGGTTTGGCGGCCAACTTGAATAACCTATTCTTTGGCAAGGTTTGGCGGCCAACTTGAATAACCTATTCTTTGGCAAAACAACTCCAAAACCCCTGTGTGAATCGGGCCGAAATTTGGGAGATATGATTAGGCACCAAGTGCCACTAAAGTTTGTTCACGGGAAGGAGCTACGTCAGAAACATGGCCGCAGTAGACCAATCAAAATGTAGCATGTTTGGCGGCCATATTGGACTTGCAAAAATGTCCACAAACTCATTTAAAAGACTATTCCTAAACCACCCACCAACAGTTTTGACAAAAATTTAGTATATAATCAGACATAGTTCTCCAGGTGAGCGACACAGGCCCCTTGTTATTCTTGTTTCAAACAACTATAGCAGATATTCCATTGTGTAATACAAATAATACAGTTGGTACACATTAAATAAGAATGCATTCTCAAAGATAAGCGTTAAATACACAAAGTCGCAGTTGCGCGTAGTGTGTTTAAGATGTCTAGGCAAGTTGCTAGGCGACTAGTTTGAGTGCCTGCGAGACCTGCTGAATGTTACTATACACACTACACATGTTTGCATCAGAAGTATATTAATAAATAAACTCACTTCGATTCCCTGTTTGCCAGATTGTATTGTGCGTTCATAAATCATAACATGCTATAATAAACACTAGTAGATTAGTTTCTGAACACATGTAATCTGGCAACATACTAGCAAGATGCGAAAAAAATGAAAATTATTTCCCCCTTGTTTTATTTTATTGCTTTTCTATACATTAAGTGATGATATGAATGCAATTTAATGCATTGATAATATATTGAAAAACAAATATTTACATAACCCGTTTTTCATAAACATGCGGTTTTCAAATTGTGTCACCGGTTTTCGAACCATCTTGCTTACAAGACCGGCGATGTTTCCAGTACCGGTATACCGCACAGCCCTAAATACATAATAGATTATTGCCCTGAGTAAATTGAGCAAAAAACAGCATATAATATCCACGAATGAACGGTACACCACCGAAAATTTTGTCGCTGCAGGTCCTACACTTTAAGAATTGTTTAAAACTTGACAGGATGATTGTAAACCACCCAAAGATGTGCCTAATGTTAAAATATTTTTCATCAGCCCATCCATGCCATCTGTAGGTACGTATGTCCATCCATCCCCAAAACACTTGTCACTACAACTGCTAGATTGAGATAGAATTGATTGAAACTTGACAGGATGATAGTACACCACCCAAAGATGGCTGATTTTAAAATCATTTAATCTACTCATCCCGTCTACATAGGTATATATGTACGTACATCCATCCATCCTGGAAAACTTTGTCAGTGCAACTCCTACAGTTTGGGAGATAATCATTTGAAATTTGACAGGATGATAGCACACCACCCAAACATGCACCTAATGTTGAAATAGTTTGCATCGGTCCATTCTGTACAGGCATCCTGGAAAGCTCGTTACTCAGACTGCTGCAGTTTGATAATGTATTGGAGAAAAAAGCACACACATGCACCAACGCACGCACACACTGCTACGCATAGCATCATTCACTAGTCTAATATAACATCCAAACAAATCATGCATTCACTTTTACTGTATTGTTTAAAAGACTCATCTTTGGTATGCCAGCCTTCAGCTGACTTTCTCTTGTTAATTCTTTTGGGCAGCCATCTTAGATTTTCTGAACTTTCCCTGAAATCATATAATTATATACAGAAATTTCACTGGGCAGTGTTCCAAGTGAGTGATGCAGGCGCCTTGTGCCTTTTGTTTAATGTACTGGTACCATAGTTTGTATGTATATTCTACTTTGATATAAATAAACAATAACAGGACACATCCCTATCAAATGTGCTGTGTATTGTGTTATATAAAGAGAAACCTGAGAGCTATGGGAGGGAGATATAAAGGACCTTTCCGGTTTTAGCTATGCCCCGCCCATCTCTAGCTAAGCTCCACCCACACCTCGCTCGTGTTGGGATCAATCGATCTGTGAACACCCTGACTATTAATTTCCAAAAAACTACAAAGATAAGCTGTTGAATATTTGACTTGGTGCTGTTGCTGCCTAACACCCAGTCAAATTAATTTCAAAATATTCAATGGCATGTTTATTAAATAGCAAAGAATTATAGAGACACAATTCATACAACGTATCGGACTATTTGAGATTTGATGGTCTATATGGAACCCTTTGTGACGTAGTGATTGTGACGTCATCATACACGTGTCAGCTTATTATGACATTTCATATGAGGTCAGATGATGGATGGATACTCTGGAAAGGTGAATTGTGTGCATGAGTGGCACAGTTATGGCTGAAGTGGCAATACTCGCCATCCTGTATTGCAGCATCATAAGGCGGGTGGGGCAGTGCATTGTGATGTGTCATTCTTAATCATTGTATCGGTGCTTCTTTAACCATTTAACATTCATATCAGCCAAAAACGCCTTCTACAGTGGTCTTGAGAAATGTCCATTTGCAGACAAAGTGAAGACTATTTTTGAAAATTTACAACTGGAATGTCTGGCTCAGTAACCGAGCCAGTCATTCCAGTGGTAAATTTTCAAAAATAGTCTTCACTTGGTTTGCAAATCAACATTTTCTATGAGAAAATTTAAATTTTCTTGAACACATTCGAAGGTTAACGGGTTAATCATGATGAATACACCTTTATTTCACTGTCAACCATACATGATAGCAACCATACATGATGTCAACCATACACGATGTCAACCATACAGGAAAGCTGTTGAATATATTGAAATTAATTTTCTTGGAAACCATTACTGACAGCCTCGGGGCACGTTATTTTCCAAATAATCAACAGAAAATGTTTACCGACGTAAAGAAGCTATCATTTCCGCTCATTATCATTGAAAGGGTTAATACTCGGAACACAATAGAGTGCTTCTCAATGCACACATTTCTGCTGTGTGCACTTTGCGGACCACACATCTCTGTTGATGGGTAGATGTCTCACACACACACACACACACACACACACACACTCACACACACACACACACACACACACACACACACACAATCCCAATTTGTACGTAACTATACAATTACAGGTGCATATTCACACCAAAATTCTTGAAAAAAATTTTACAGGCGTAAATTGTGGATCTGGAGGGAATAAAATGAAAAAAATCTTAACATATGATGATTTCATTTCATACAAATTAATAATTTTTTAGTTCTGAAATGGAATTAGAGACACGAGTCCCTAATTCTACTTCGAAATTAAAAAAATTACAATAATTAGTATGGAAAGAAATCATCATATTTTAAGATTTATTTCCTTTCATTACATTGTGGGACAAATTAAGCCATTAAAGTACATTATTTAAACAATTTTATCTTCAAGCATTTTGCTGTGAATATGCACCTTTAAGTTGTTGAATAGTTTGAAACTAATTTGGGGGGACCTGTTGCTGCCTATTTCAAAATATTCAACAGAATGTTCATTAAACAGTAATTCCATCAAAAACATACAATTTGTACACATGACAGAATTTTCAGTATTCACGACGGAGCTAGATATCTTAATATTTATTGTGACATCATATGTGACGTAATTTATTATTACCTCATATACTTGAGTGACAGATCAGATTCCTCTATTGAGATTTTTCCTTAGAGAATGTCTATTTAAAGACCAAAAGACTATTTTCGAAACATTACTGTTATCGTTTATTGAGCCAGTCATTCCACTAAGTTTTCAAAAACAGTTGTCCTGACCTGCAAATGGCCATTTTGTATTATTATGACCTCCAAAAATTATATAGGAAATGACGTCTTCTCAAGAACCTCTAGGCCAATTTCACCAATATTTGACAGGAAGCATCCTTTAGTCACAGTACCAAGACTGTTCAAAAGAACCTGATTGGTTGATTAGATCGGCGACCATCTTTGATTGTTGTTAGTTTTAGAAATACCTTTATAAAGACCTACGAAACCACTTGGCCGATTGTTTTGAAACTCAAAAAACTTATGTCATGAAAATTGGTATAGTTCCCTGGTGCCATCTTGGATGACCTAATTATCATTAAATCTACTTCTCCAGGGCCCCTAAATTGATGGGGCTAAAATTGTTAATTTTTGGTTATGGATGAGTTGCCATTCCAGGTTGTTCAAGTAATATTCGTACATTAAAAAACATGGCCATCATTGACCAAACAAAATTGAACCTTTGTTATTTGATCGATTTTATCCAGTGAAAGTAAAGAAATATAGATATTTGTGGGTAATAAATGCGAATTTGACAGCTTCGAATCCAATTGGTCGATTAGGTTGTTTAAGCAAAGCTGATTGGTGAATTTGGTTGGCAGCCATCTTGATCTTCCAGTGAATAGATCAGTGAGAAACATTACAATGACAGATTTTGCCAGAATATCATAGTCCAGCATCATATTGGAAATGTACCTCATGCAATGCCATGGGGCTAATTTCAACCAAACTTGGATAGTACATCCCTATGTGTAGAGGTGGTATTGTTTTTTGTTCCGTCTGTCCATCCCTAGGTATGTATGTCCATGCATGAGTACATCACGAAAATCCTGTCGCTGGAACCGTAGTTTGAAAGCAAATTATCTGAAAGGTGATGGCATGATTGTACACTGAAAAATGTGCCTAATGTTAAATCATTTTTCTTCATTCCATCCCATCAGGCCATCATATATGTATGTATATCCGTCCATGAAAATATTGTAGCTACAACTCCTACAATTTGGGAGAGAATTGTTTGAAACTTGACAGGATGATTGTACACCACCCTGTACATACATCCTGGAAAGCTCGTCACTGAGACTGCTCCAGTTTTAGAACGTATTTGAGGAAAAAAACATGCACCGACGCACCACTACGCGTCGCATCATTCGCTAGTCTAATATAACATCCAAACAAATCATACATTCACTTACTGTATTTCAAAGAGTTCATGTTGATATACTCATGTTGGGGGAGGATGGTATCTCGGCCTCTAGCTGATGTTGGATTTTCCGAACTTTCTAGGAAATTATGTAAAATAATTACATATAGAAATATCACTGCGCATTGTTCCATGTGAGTGATGCAGGCGCATTGCATCTCTTGTTTAATGTATATACTGCTATGATATAAATACATAATAACAGGTCACACCCCTATCAAATGTGGTGTGTATTATTAGCTCACGTGGGCAGAATGGCCAAATGAGTTTATGCCATGGCAACCGTCCGCCGTCTGTCTGGCATCAACTTTTTCTTTAAACAACTTGTCATGAACCACTGGGCCGATTTCAATTATATTTGGGAGGAAGCATCCTTAGAGCAGAAACCAGTCTTGTTCAAACGAAGTTGATCGGCCAATTTGGCTGGTGGCCATCTTGGCTTTAACTGATTTTTAGAAACGTCTCTGAAACCACTTGGGGGATCCATTCAAAATTGATATCAAAGTATCATCGAGGGCACGAGCTGAACCAAGTTTATTCAAGGGAACTTGATTGGCCAAATGTTTCGGCCACCATCTTAGATGACCTATTGCAAAAAGACCTCCAGAACCACTTAACAGACCGGGCCGAAATTTGGGAGATATAATTAGGGACTACGGGTCATTAAAGTTTGTTCTAGGGAAGTTGATACATCAGAAAACCTGGCCACCATGGGAGATTAAAAATGTAGCATGTTTAGTGGCCATATTTGATTTTATTATTTGATGGCTTTTAAAGAAGAAATTGTTTTTATATAGGGTTTTGGGTATTCTGATTTCAAATCTGCCGTTTTTGAAACTGTTGGATAAACGGGCTGATGGCCATCTTGGATCTTTCTCCCACCAAAAGCTCCCATCTACTAAAGCAAATAGTTTGAAATCTTCTCCAGAACCACTGGGCCTATTTCAAGTATATTTGGCAGAAAGTATCCTTCAGGGCATAGAGATACAGGGTTGTTCAAATGAAACTGGTCCGTCAATTTGCTCGGCGACCATATTGAACTATGGCCAATTTTTTTTAATGCCTTAAAAATCATCTTTTTCAAATCCGCTTGGGGATCGATTCAAGTCATGAAAGGTCATCTAGGGCAAGCGCTGAACTATGTTTGTTCAAGAGAACTCCATTGGCCTAATGCTTTAGCGGCCAGAACTGCTAACGGATCTGGGATTAAGAGCCATTAAGGGTTGTTCATGGGAAGTTGATACGTAAAGAAACATGGCCGCTGTATTCTTGTTACAATTCTGCTCAAGTCCTTAGAGATCTACTAATAGACGATTTGAAACTCAAGAAACTTTATCTAGGGAAAGGGATGAAGTGAGTTTGTTCAAACGAACATAATCGGTCAATCTGCCTGGTGGCCATCTTGACTGACCTAGTTTCCACTAAAATGACATCTCGGGAACCGCTAAAGGGATCAGGCTGAGATTTTGTAGATATGATTAGTGGACTTGAAGTGGCATGTAAGTTTGTCCAAGGGCAGTTTCTATGTTTAAAAGATGTCTGTCATCGACCAATCAAGTTATAGTGATAGGTACTGAAGCTCGTGAAAGAATCAAAGCCAACGTATTGCACACTGGCCCCTGTTCCTACGAAAATTGTCCTTGAATATATCGACATCCTACTCCCTACAATTACTCGGCTTGTCAATTCTAGCCTAGAGTCAGGTATCGTTCCAAAATGCTTCAAGCGCGCTTTGATCAATCCTTTACTGAAAAAAGTAGGCCTGGATCCTGATAACCTAAAAAATTACAGACCAGTATCAAATTTATCCTTCATGTCTAAACTGATTGAAAGGGCAGTATCAAATAGATTTTCCGATTACCTAACGATTAATAGGCTATATGAACCATTCCAGTCGGCATATAGGCATGGCCACAGTACCGAGACAGCCCTAATGCGAGTTGTTAATGACATTCGATGTGCTGTTGATACCGGTCTCTACTAATCCTGCTTGACCTTAGCGCAGCGTTTGACACTATCGATCATCACATCCTTCTGTCTCAGCTCACAAATGAAATTGGTGTAAACGGTGTCGCACTGAAATGGTTCCAGTCATACTTATCAGATAGGTATCAATCTGTGTATATTAATGGGACCCTTTCTTCATCAGTAGAACTAACATGTGGTGTTCCACAGGGCTCAATCCTAGGCCCTATACTTTTCACCCTGTATACTCGTCAATTAGGATCTGTTTTTGAGGGTCATAATGTCCAACGGCACTTGTACGCAGATGATACACAGCTGATAAACAGTTTTGCTCCATCTGCCCCCATCGCAAATCTAGCCAGTAGACAAGTAACTGATTGTTGCCTTGACATAAAATCCTGGATGACAACGAATATGCTAATGCTTAGCTATATTGGTAGGTCTAGCCACCAGGTGTTCCAAAACGGGATTAAGTAGCGTCCTTGTTGGAGTTAATAATATTCCATTGGCTACTGTTGTAAAAGATTTAGGCATTCTCCTCGATTCTGAATTAAATATGGAAAGTCATGTAAATCATATTCGCAAGGTGTGCTTTATGCAGCTACGAAACATTGGTAACATTAGGAAGTACATCACTCGTGAAGCGGCAATACGGCTCGTGTTATCACTAGTAATGTCGAGACTCGATTATTGTAACGGTCTTCTCGCAGGTGCTTCCAAAATACCCATTAACAAGCTTCAGGCAGTTCAGAACACAGCTGCGCGAATTGTATCACTGAGAAATAAGTATGACCACATTACCCCCATTCTTCAAGATTTACACTGGCTCCCACTAGAATACAGAATCCGTTTCAAAATCCTAAGTTTAGCATATCAATGTGTCTCCGAAACTGCACCAACGTACCTATCTGAATTGCTAGAGAGTTACACACCTACACGAACCCTCAGATCTTCTGAACAAAATCTCCTGATGATTCACAGAGTAAACACTAAAACCTATGGCCATAAAGCCTTTTCATTCGTGGCCGCCACTCAGTGGAATAATCTCCCAACTCATATTAAATCTGCCCCGACTTTATCCGTATTTAAAACTAACTTGAAAACATTCTTGTTTAAAGAAGCATTCCCGTAAGCTGTATGCTAAATTTCTCTCTTATTGTCAGCGCTTAGAGCATGCAATCGCATGGATTTAGCGCATTACAAATGTACTATTATTATTATTATTATTATTATTATTATTATTATAGTGCTTGGCAGCCAAACTGGATTTTTTATTTTTGATGGATTTTAATGGCGAAGATTGTACATGAGTTTATAAGCATACTGATTTTCCAGTTTATCCATCAATCATATGACATGATCATCAACTACATGATGTGTATGATGACATCATAATCAATGACATAGATAAGTTCATCACGAAAAGGCTGCCTGAACAACAGGCCCAAGGGCATTATCATTTGAATAGACATGATGGATAATTTTCGGAAAATCTAAGATGGCCACCAAAAAAATTGACCAATTAAGATTCTCGTTTGATATGTTGAAACCTATCATCATAGGATCATTCCACCCAAGTTCTGTTGAAAGCAGGCTATTGATTAAGGAGTATTGTTTTTAAATAGTTACAGAAATTTGTCAGAAAATCAAAGAGGGTTGCCAAAACATTGAACTATCAAAATTCTGAATAGATCTACTAGAGGATCCTTGCAGCCAAATCCGGTTGAAAGTGTCTAAGCGGTTAATGAGGAGTTGCATTTTAAACGAATTTCCAATTTTCGGAAAATACAAGATGGCTGCCGAACAAATTGACCAATCAAAATTCTGTATACAAGCTTTGAAGTGTACCACTTTCAGGTCCTTCCAGCCTAGTTTGCTTGCACTTGTTCAAGCAGTTTATAAGTAGCTTTTTAACTGATTTCCGCAAATTTAAAGAAATCCAAGATAGGCGCCGAAAAAATTGGACAGTCAAAATTCTGTATACAAGTTCTAAAACCTACCACCCTAGCATCCTTCCAGCCAAGTCTGTTTGAAATTGTCCAAGCAATTAATGAGGAGTAGCGTTTTAAACGATTTCCCGACATTTTTCGGAAAATTCAAGATCGCCGCCGAACAAACTGACCAAATAAATGATCTGAAGAATATCACTGTAGGGTCCTTCCAACTGTGTTTGCTTGAGATTGCAGGAAATGTCAATTTCCCTTTCTCCGAGATCTAACAATACTCACCATTCTGTTACTTCTGATATACAGCTGGCCCTGACAGCGGCTCTAGGATTATAGACTTAGAAAGCTTTACCGACTCCTGGGAACCGGGTACTCGGCTCCCAACTGCCGAGTACCCGTTTACCATAGAGCTCATATTGTTTGCATAGCCACCAAACAAGAGAAAACTATGGCTTGCCTCCGTGGGGCTGGGAGGCTGGGTCCGTAACAGAATGGTGAGTATTGTTAGATCTCGGAGAAAGGGAAATTGACATTTCCTGCATTCTCCTTCGATCAATACTCACCATTCTGTTACTTCTGATATACACCAGATTTGATCAGTAACCTGGTGGGAAGGGGCAAGCCATAAATGCTAATTTTGCCCCTTGGAGAAAGATTTTAGACTTCAAACTTGACTAACGGAGACCTAAAAGGACCGTCAAGTTCACGGAACCGAATCACATTCGCGTCACAGCCCCCCCCCCCTTTTTTCTCCTAAGAAAAGGGAGAGAACTAACGAACATGTATCTCGCCTGAAAACACAAATATGCCAAGAGGGTTAACTACTCCCTGCATATTCCATGTATTAGCCTGGGAATGAGCATGAATATATAAGATGAATGAACATGATACATATACATAATACAAAAAACTCTCACTTATTGAATTACCTTATGATAATTGGACTTCAGACGTACCGCCTCCAACCATTCACCGGTTCGGCCATCGGTGACACAATCTGGTTGACATCCTCTCGCCTGACCATGCCTGCTTTAGGTTCTTTTCTTACCAAAGTGAGAAAAGGGTGAAAAGCAGTGTGGTCACTAACTATCGTTTCAAAACAGCTAAAGCGAGTGGATTGGCTGAGTCTGACACATCCCTCATATAGTAATCCGTGAATGAGGACTCACAGTGCCATTGTGCAACGGCCATGATGTCCTATAACGGAACACCATTGTAAAGGGCGGTCGAGGCGGCTATTCCTCTGACATTGTGTGCCTTTACTCCTTGCACCTGGTGCCCAGTCGCCATCTCGTGAGTAGTCTGAATGCGTTCGACCACCCAACGAGAGATAGTATCCATGGATGCGGCGCCATAAGACTTTTTATGGCAGATCCACAGATGTCTATCGTTCGACCGTAACGAGTCAGTCCGTTTCTTGTACTTAGTCAAAGCACGGACCGGGCACCAGACACTGGCATCACGATCAAACCTAGTTAACTTCGGTATAATGATCGGTTTGCCGGGATATCTCAAAGATTGGTTCTTTGACATAACCTCTGCTCTTGGCAGAAGACGCAGACCTTCTCCAGAAACAATAAATCGGTTCCTCTCTGCCGAAAGCGCATGGATCTCACTGCGCCTTCTAGCTGAGGAAGCTGCCAATAGAAAGACAGCCTTTAGAGTCAAATGCTTTAGACTAGCCGAACGCAACGGTTCGAAAGGGTGCTTGGCCAGTACATTAAGCACTAAAGATAGACTCCAGGCTGGAATGACTACCGGTTGTCTCGGTCGGAGATTGCTCATTCCCTTCAACATCACATTTAACTGGGCCACCTCTGGACTATCCCTGTTGGCTAGACAAGGGATAACTGATGCCAAAGCTGACTTGTATCCAGCAACTGTGACGGGAGCTAGTCCTCAAAAGACCAGCTCACAGAGAAAGTCTGCTATTTGCTGATAGTGGATTGAAAGGTATCAATACCCTTTTCTTCACACCAGTCTGCAAATCTGTTAACCTTGTTGTTATATGACTTGAAGGTTGACCTCCTTCTCGCAGCCGCGATGAAATCAGCAGCCTGTCGAGAAAAGCCTTCCGACGTGGAACGTTGTTTGATAACATCCACGCAGTCAATTTGAACATTTCGGGACGCTCGTGTAGGAAGCGTCCCTTGGCCTGGGAGATTATGTTCGGAATCTCGGGCAACTGCACAGGATTTTCCACCAGCAGATCTAGAAGATCCGTGAACCACGCCCTGCTCGGCCAATACGGCGCTATTAGCAGGACCAGACACGGTTCCTCCCTGACCTTCACCAATACCTTCGTAGAAGAATGGTGGGTGGGTACGCGTAAGCGTGCATCCCTCTCCAGCTTATCGCCAGAGCGTCTGTATCGACGGCATTCGGATCTGGAATCGGCGAGACATATGTCATGATTTGAGCATCTTCCTTTGTGGCGAACAAGTCCACGTTGGGTTTGCCCCAATGCTCGAAGATCCGTCGCAGAACTGGAGGGTTGAGGGACCATTCTGTTGGCAGGATTCTCTGTCTGCGAGACAAAGCATCCGCCAGAATGTTCAATCGGCCAGGAATATGAGCTGCTTCCAAAACAACCGAGTAATTCCTGCACCATTGAATCAAGTGCCACACCCTGATACACAGAGTGGGCGACCTGGTCCCGCCTTGGCGATTTATATATGATACTACTGTCGAATTGTCCGACCGTATCAATATCACCTTGCCCCTGATCATCGGAAGGAACTCTTCCAACGCCAGTTCCACTGCCATCATTTCCAACAGATTGATATGCAGCTGACTCTCCGGGAGAGTCCATGTGCCCGAGACCTGGTGTTCTCCCAGGCAGGCACCCCACCCTTCCAGCGATGCATCCGTGTAGACGGACAGCTGGGGGCGGGGTAGGTGCAGCGAAACCCCTAATAGGAGATTCTGACGCTGTTTCCACCATAGAAGATGCGATATTATCGGCTCCAAAACTGGCACCAGTTTTGACAGGGGTTCTGTTCTCTGTTTCCACAGAGACATCAGATACAACTGGATAGGCCTTCGCATTAGAGCAGCGTACTGGATAACCTGCTCCATGGAGACCATCATGCCCAGCATCTGAAGGAACCGCCTCGCCTGAATGTGGTTTCCCACTTGAAAACTCTTGAGGATGGCTAACAGAGACACCACTCTGGGCTCTGACGGGTAAACCCTGCCCTCCTCGAGGTCGAATCGCATCCCCAAATAAACGAAACGTTGAGTGGGCGTCAACTCGGATTTCTCCTCGTTGACTATGCAGCGTAGATCTGAAAGTAACTTCAGAGTCAGAGCAGTATCCACGTTCAACCTGGCTGCCGAGTCTGCCTTGAGCAGCCAGTCGTCTATGTAGGTGTGTAGCGCCACGTTCTCTTTTCTGAGAAACGCTGTCACCGCAAGGACCACTCTTGTGAAAACCCTCGGAGCTGTCGACAGGCCAAACGGGAGAACTGTAAACTCCCATACTTGATTCTGAAGCGCAAATCTCAGAAACCTGTGCCAACTCCGATTCATAGGAATGTGGAAATATGCATTTTTCAGATCGATCGATACACACCACATTCCTTTCCTCAATCCCGCATTACCGACCTCGGCGTTTCCATCTGGAACCGAGGCGTATGGATAAACCAATTTAATGGCCTGAGATTGATTATGGGTCTCCATCCCCCTGTGCTCTTGGGGACAAGGAACATGTTTGAGTAGAAGCCTGGAGTGTTTCGGTTTGCTGGTTTTATTGCTCCCTTCAGAAGCAAACCCGACACTTCCTTTTGAACGGCTTCTAACTTGTCTGGCTCCCTTGGTACGGGTGTCCAGACAGGTGCCAAAGACAGATTTTGTGGTGGAAAGTCCCACCACTCCGGCATGTAACCCTGGGATAACCATCCCAGGACCAGACTGTCTGACGTCACACCTTGCCAGGCCTCGACGAAACGCATGAGCCTTCCACCCACCATAGACGCCTCGACGTCTAACGGGGTTGTCCGGCTCGCAGTCCGGCCCCCCCCCCCCCCCTCTTTCTTAACGAGAGAGAGAGAGAACCATTTCGTTCTAGGCACGACGGGTATAACTGGCACCGCTGTTCCTGTCGCACAGGCGCGGTCCAGGCGGATATGAAGGGAGCTTTCGTACCCTCAGGTACGCTTCGGCCCCTTCTGTCCGCCCTTTGAGGCATTACCCTTACCCTTCCTCTTGCCCTTCCCGCCTCTAGGGCGGTCAGGAGCAACATTGGGGAGGGTAGGCGCCTCTACAACCTTCCTGGGCTTCTTCGCCGGCGGCGGCTCTGAAAACCCAGCTGAAGCAGAAGTCGCAACAGGCCTAGCTTTCGCCTTGCCCTTATGCTTCCTCTGCTTCTTTGAAGGTTGTCCCGTTAGCGGTTTCCCCACAGCCCCTAGTGCGTGCGCTTGCCGCACTAGCTCTAGCTGTAGGTTTACCGCTAACCGATTCTGCGCGATACTGGCGGTATCCTCTAAGATGGCCCGCGCTTGGCCACCGAAGATGCTAGGCCCTGTCAGGGGCGTCCCAAGAAGACGCTCCCTGACTGCCGTAGCCGGACGCATATGGTCAATGACCATTTGCCTCCTGGATTTCGTCACACGCGCTTGCACCCTTGCCAATGCGTCCATCGACAGCACCAGGCCGTCATTGACACATGAAAGCGCCACAGGTGGCACAGGGTGGCCTGCCCCCGCTTCAGCCCACACCGACTGAAGGAGACGATAAGAGTGGTTGACAGCGCTCATCGCTGCCCTCACACCCTCATCGCATAGGGACAGGACTTCTTCCTGGTGTACCTGAGACTTGTCCACAAGTGCCGGACCGGGGCGACCCGCCACGGCACTCTGGACGGCCAGTACCCATCGGTCATCCTCCGTGACCGACGGGACTACACCATATCTGTCGTATTCCCCCCGCGGAATACGACATCTTGCCCGCACCTCCCTGGAGGCCGCAGGGAGCTGACCCTTGGTCATCAGTTGTTTGCTATAAATAGCATCCAACAATTCTATGAACCGTGGATCCAGTCCCACTGACTGGATCCGGGCCGCGGGCAAAATCCCCGTCCTGATCGACGCAACCGACGGACGGGGCGCATCTTCATCGGCCGTGGCCGAAACCACAGACGGGTCAACCCTGGCTAGCCACGCCAGAGCATCTGACCAATCTACCTCCGATGAAGACACCCCCGCAAACACGTCACCCGTTGACATGCTCACGGGTCTGCCAGCCACGGCCTCCCGGCAAGGAGCCACGGCTGACACGCCAGGCACTCCGGTACCACACGGTTCCGCCGCCACCCCATGAAACACTCCGGTCCATGGGGTAGGTCCACACGGAAAACCGTACGGACGCGTAGCAGTCGCGGAACCATAGCCGGACACGGGCGCCAACGGCACCCCACGTCCGACTGCCGGACCAGGCGAGATAGGTGAGTACCACGCCCGGCCCGGCACACCCGTTCCCGTGACGGCTGGTGCCAAACCAAGCCGCACGGAACCGGTGCACGGTAACGGATTTGCCTCAGCCACAGGCGGAGCCGCTGACCTGGCTTGCGCCAAACCAGACAAATGGAGGCCGGTTCCGTCCAGGACGGAATCAACCTCCATATTCTCCACCTGCGGCTTCACGGGCCGCAGCAACCTCTCCTCCTCGGCCTCCGAAGAGTCGTCACTAGACGAGTCAACCGTGGAACCGTCCTGGCGGACGGCTCCCACACCTGACGGACCGGCCACCGCTACTGGACCACCCGGAGGTGGCCGCAGAGAAACAGAAAACCTGTCTGGCCGAAGCCAGACGGGACTGCCAGGGGGCCGTACGAGACGGCCCCCTCGGTAACCAGTCCAGAATCCTGTCCGAGGACAGGATCCGTACCAGGCATGGGGAGAAACTGCCCCCCAACCTTTGGTAGCAGGGACGACACCAGCGTGGGCAGAACGCTATGCAGAAAAACCCTGCACAGCCGGACCAAACCACGCCGGCGGTGCCATCTCCGCCACCTCCAGCTGGGGACGTGGAGCACCCCCACCGGCCGAACCGGGCGCTCCACGATTTACTCTCGGACCGCCTGACCCCGCGTCAGACCCAGCCAAGTCCTTCTGGCAAGGAACTTAACCATCATCTCAACGGACCACACTGCACAAACATTACACCTATGATCAATATTACACAGGGAACACCTAAAACAGACATGGTCCTTGAACATGGACAAACTTATGGCATTCGTCACATGATGGCGGGGCTGGCTTGGCCTATAACATAAGCACAAACCTACAATAAACAAGCGGAACGAGACCCGGATGGAAGGCAGACAATTAATTTTCAAATAATTTGACTCATAAATTAACTGTAACCCTCCCGCACCCCACCCCGCCACGTTACAACAACGATCGCATTAACTATGACGACAAGAATGAGGCGGGCATTAAACACATCCATAATAGATCCTCCAGGATGTGTAACGGCTCCAGGAATCATATCGCATAGCATTCGGGGTATATTTACTAATCAATATAAATTATACTCCTAACGAAAGCAGCACGATATGTGAAGAAAACAACAAAATGTATAACAAACTGCTGTATCACACGGTAAAACCGCAGACCACGCATCTACTCAAGAATTTTGAAACCACCGATCATTGCAAACCGATCGTGATCGCACGTAAACTTGATCATTCTAAAGTTTCCGGTACCATTTTTAGTACGCAGCACCCAGAACAAGATGCGCGAATTAATGAAAAATTTTTCTTCACATAAACATCCGAGCGACCGGGTGTGACGTCACCCGCTCGGATCCTACGGAGAACGACGTCAGCCGATATTCGTGTTAGAAATACCGTAGCATAACACCTATTTTCATATCTGCCGATCGCCTGTTGGGGGTTAAAGAAGGCGATCGTCTGGCATATATCGTTGTTAGCACACGTCCCAGATTCTATGGGGTCAGAAATTGGAACATGCGACACAGCGAAATTTAGAGACCTAAGTCTTTTAACTATGGATAATAAAGAACGATACAACCTGGTTATCTTCGGTGGTATTCTCCATAGTATCCTTAGTTAATCCTTTCACGAACACACAAACTATCACAGATTAAAGACTTAGATTTTCTTTCACAAAAAACACTAAAATCCTCAATGCAGAAAGCATGTATTGCTCTTGTTGCTATGCAAACAAGAATGAGCTCTATGGTAAACGGGTACTCGGCAGTTGGGAGCCGAGTACCCGGTTCCCAGGAGTCGGTAAAGCTTTCTAAGTCTATAATCCTAGAGCCGCTGTCAGGGCCAGCTGTATATCAGAAGTAACAGAATGGTGAGTATTGATCGAAGGAGAACGGTCAAGTGCTTAATGAGGAGTAGGCTTTTAAGATTTCCAGAAATTTTCAGAAAATCCAAGATGGCTGCCAGAAGAATTGACCTGTCAAAATTCTGTATACACGTTCTGAAACCTACGAGCCAAGTATTCTTCCCGTCAAATCTGGTTCAAATTGCCCAAGCCGTTAATGAAGAGTACTGTTTTAAATAATGGTTGCTGAAAAACTTGACTAATCAAAATTCTGATTACATGTTGTGAAGCATATGGCTCTAGTGTCCTCCCAAACGAGTTTGCTTGAAATCGGCCAAGTGGTTAATGCAGCATTTTTCAGAAAATTCAAGATGGCTGCTGAAAGAATTGACAATCAAAATTCTGTATACAAGTTCTGAAGCATACCACTCGAAGGTCCTTCCAGCCGAGTTTGCTTGAAATTGGCCAAGTAGTTAATGAGTAGGCTTTTATCTTATTTCCCAAAATATTTGGAAAGTGCAAGATGGTATATGGAAAAATTGGCCAATCAAAATTCTGTATACATGTTCTGAAGCCTACCCTCATAGGGTCCTTACAGCCAAAGTAGGTTGAAATCTGTAATGCAGTTAATGAGTAGTGTTTTAAAGCAAAAGTTGACGTACAACAGACGGACGACGGATGGTCACCATGGCATAAGCTCACTTGGACATTCTGGCCAGGTGAGCTAATAATGGACCTTTCCAGTTTATCTATCTATCTATCATATGACGTGATAATCAACTACGCGACGTGTACGATGACATCATAATGATGTAGATAAGTTTGTCACGAAAAGGATGCCTGAATAATGGACCTTTCCAGTTTCCAGTCTATCCATCAATCACATGACGTGATAATCAACATACATAAGTTTGTCATGAATGCTTAATTGATGACGGATTAAGCATTGTTGTACGAATTGTATGTCTTTACTATTTAACAAAGATGCTGTTGAATATTTTGAAACTAATTTGACTGGGTGCTGTTGCTGCTTATGGCAAAATTAGTTTCAAAATATTCAACAGATTACCTATATAGTTTTCTGGAAACTGATAGGCAGTTCAGGGTTCAATCGATCCCAACACAGGTAAAGTGTGGGCGGAACTTAGCTAAAGATGGGTGGGCCGTAATTAAAACTTGATTCCTCCATTCATAGTTATGTCATAGTAATAGCAGAATTTGCACTTAACATATTATCTGAAAAGTAGGTCAGACTGACCTAGCTCTTAACAGAGATCACAAACGAGAATGATTTCAATAAAAAAAAAACACCAAAATTAAGTTTCTGTCATAATTTATAAATTAAAAAGAAGTTACCAGATTTTCACACTGTTAATATTTTGGTTAAAGTAATGAAGTTTGACACACCATAAAATTCAAGATATGATGTCATCGCATGTGGATTCAGATTACACCACACGTGTTATCAGATTAGAAGGACCGGTAACTGGCATAAGAGAGAGTTACCAAGCAAGATATCAGCTCTGATCCAAGTGCAAGTTTAACAAACACTTAGTGTTTCTATTGCATCTCATTACTATGGTGGAGTTTGAATGACCTGTTGTGAGCTAGAAATCATCACCAAAATATTATTCACGCAATGACATTATACCACAATCATTCACGCGATGACCTCACTGTGATTCTCATGGGAAATTGAAGAAAATGATTTTCTGCGGAGAAATTTACTATAATTAAGGAATTCAAAAATGTACAAACAATATATTTTACTTTATTTTAACTATACAAGCGCATAATTATGGCTCCGCACCTTCTGGAAGCCCTACTGTAATCACTGTATGCATCTGTCTGTCCATCCACAATATCTTATACACAGCATATCATACAGAATCGCTTAAGATATTTTAATGAAACCTGATAATTGCCTAACTTATGATACGCAGCTGCCTTTAAAAGGATTCACCTTCATTGTCAAATAGTTTGACTGCGTGTCTCTGGGCATCAGCGATACTTCTGGTTTTCTGTGGACTTAGTTTCACTTGATATCTAGTGGTGTCCATTTATCTAATGTCTGTCTCAAGGAAGGCCACAGGTATTGCCAGTAGTGGACTTTGTTGCCACCAAATTGCGAAATCATCTAAATACATGTACGTGCAGATAAGCTCAGATTTCTCAGAACTTTCTTTTTATTCCACAATCAAATACTTCAACAAAAAGTTTATTTTTCCAAAAATAGCTTTTGTCTAACTACTATTTAAGGGAGCCATATTATGCGATGATTCATGTATGAAGGGTCAGTGCATGTCCCAATGGTTGCAAAAAAATAATAGAACAAGAAGGTTCAATGTATGTTTCCAATGGTTGCCAAAAAGAAGATAGAACAAATATGATATACTTCTTCTTTTCGTTCGCTGATCATACCGCCAGTCCTGTAAGTGACTGTCGACATGATCATAAGCATTAAGTGCGTGGATCCATGGTTTATTAGTGCGCCGTGCGGCTTGGAACCTCCGTCTTCAGCACTCGAGGTTTCTGTCAGGGTTACCTCACCCGTACTTCCTTTAGTCGCCTCTTACGACACGCAGAGGATACGGAAGGTGTATTCTAAGCCCCACCTACAGGGCCTAAATATGATATACCATTTGTTTTCCCCTGTAAAGGAATTTAAGCTTTTCAAGGGAGATAACTCTGACGAATATGGGCAGATTTTGCCGAAACGAAATCATGACACTTTGTCCATCCCTAACACATCTGTGAGTGTAGGTTCAAAACTCTTCGAGATAAGGCTCGGACAAGAAAATTTTGACAAATTTTAACGTTTCAGGGGAGATAACATGGCCAAATATAGGTGAATTTTGCCGAAACGAAATTATTGCGCTTCGTCTATGCCCAACACATCTGCTGAAAAAAATCATTTTTAGTGTAGATTCAAAGCTCTTCGAGATCTGGTCTGGACAAAAAAATCAGACGGACGGACGGCCATCACATAATACGACCCCGCTTACGCATGCGTATAAAAATCATTAGTTCTTGGGTGAAACCCTTCAAAAGGCACATCTACCCTTCATAAAGAAGCCACATGCCAGGTTTCATTAAATTATCTTAAGCGATTCTGTATGATAGGCTGTTTACAAGAACATTGACAAACATCGTGAGCTTTTGGGGGGAAATGAGCTTTTTAATGCAAAGTCTTGGACCTATAAAGGTGAATCGTTCAAAAGGCACATCTACCCATTATAAAGAAGCCACCTGCCACGTTTCATTATATTATTTAAAGCAATTCTGTATGATATGCTGTTTACGAGAACATTGACAAAGATTGTGAGTTTTTGCATGAAGTCGGCCACAAAACAGCCTCTGCAATCTTTTTGTGGAATGTCCATTTGCAGGCCAAAAGGCTATTTTTGAAAAACTGACCCAGTCATTCCAGTGATAAGTTTTCAAAAGCAGTCTTCGATTGACATTAAAAAACAAATATTTAGATTTTCTTAAGCCATCAAAGGGTTAAAACGTAAATTTTCACCCAAAATATTGGACCTAAACTGTGAATCCTACAAAAGGCACATCTGCATATCTTAGGTGAGGTATATACCAAGTTTCATTAAAAAATCTTAAGTGGTTCTGTATGATATGATGTTTACAAGATATTGAAGACGGACAGAGACACGGCCGGACACGGTGATTACTAGTTGCGGAGCCCTAATTATCATTTATTAATAACTTAAGATAAATTACAATGATTTAACTATATTTAAATATGAAAACGGGCCTTAGTTGCATAAATACACTAATTGTGAACCATGTGAGCACGTTTTCGTGCCAGGCTCTGTGACCAAGATAAAGGGCCTACTTGGATGGTAGTTTTCATGATGCGTGTACCATTCATGAAGCATGTTTCCTATTCAAATGGGTGAACGGTAAATTTGTGTGATGCCACATTAACCATGAAACGTCACAGATTTCAGACCATGTCAGGTTTTCATCATCAAATGTGTATTCAACTAGCTATCTGAAATTGTGACTAACGCCATTTTTGTCTACCCTACATACATATGTATTACTTTTCTGACAACATTGGGTTTTCACACTTAGCAAATCATTAAGATGCCTACATTTTAGGATTGTTTAATCCTACTGGAACCAAACTTGAACATATGGTTGCGTATACGATAACGAGGCAGCATGATGAGTGCTGTCAAAGCCGAAGGTCATTTTGACCTTGTAATTTGACCTTTGCTTTTTCAACGTTAAGTTTATGCTTTTAGGAAATTATTAATCTGTGATGCAACTGCAGACTATTATTTTCTTACCAGATCTTTATTCCTTCTTTCTTTAATCTCGGTAATGATTTTTAGGCTCTATCTCCTCCTACACTTTTCATCCGATCAAGGTCAACTTTGGTCAACTCCTAGTACCCCTGGAGGAGCAGTGTGCAATTATTTTTATTTTGGATTGTCCCAAGGGTTTTCGAGCTACTCACCTTTGAGTGGGCTAAAAGGTCCCATAGGAAATCTATGGGGATTTTCGGTATTGATCTTTAAACTGCTACTACACCTACTAGTTTTGATTAGATCACTATGATGCTTGGTTGAGGATGTTACCACTAAGATTTTTGTTTTGTACAAAATGGCCACCATTTTGGTCAAAAATGCCAGTTGTCATTTTCTGCAGTAATGAACTCGGATGACAAATGGAGAAAAAAACATTTGTTTTCTATTTTCTTTTTCAACATGGCCGCCAAGATTTGTTTTGCTTCCGATTGGTCAGCACAAAATTTGCAACTAACTTTGGACACATGATTGCCTATGCCATATGGATGAAGACAGTGATGTTACCACGTCAAAGGTCACATTTTAACTTGATTCTGTTAATGTTCCATTTTTGCGTTAAGTTTGTTATATTGCCCTATATGTCAGGATTCGTTAGCTGAATTAAAACTACACTCACAGGGATGTCACGCGTCAAAGGACAAGGTTATTTTGACCTTTGGATACATGTCTTATACTAGTATTAAGCTGCACAAATACATTGTGGTTAAAGGTCAAGGTAACTGTGCCCTTTGTACAAAACTGTCTTTTCAACATTAAGTGTTTGCGTTTAGCTCTGCAGACGGGATTATATTTCAGGACTGCTTCAGCCTATTTAAATTAAACTTACACTCCTTATTCACATTGCATATATAAGTAATGTACAGTGACATTGAGGTGACAATGTCAAAGGTCAAGGGCACTATAACCCTTGTACAAAAACTCCTTAGCAAAACCTTAGCTTAACTTTCAGGATTGGTTGATGATATTGGAATTATGCATGGATACATAGTCTTGTATGATGTAATGGCGCAATCAGTACAATGATGATGTGGCCACAAGGTCAAAGATTACTCTGATCTTGGTACAAAACTGTTTATTCAATGTTAAGATTTTGCATTTAGGAAAACATTCCCCCTTATAAGGTGTAACTAATTTAGAACATGGTTAGCCCATACAGACAGACAGCGAAGTGACATCAAGATCACTAGGTTAAAGGTTAACTTAAGGTATTAGTATCATGTTAACTTGTAACCAAACAAACATCTTGCTTATTTTACTTAATGAATTTGATCTGAGCTCAGGTGTTTTTTTGACAAAGATGAGGGCAGGCAAAACATGTAACTGTGCATAATTCTTGTTGCATATTGCTCACGTAAGTGATGTGGGTGTAGCTTAATGAATGTTGCATGAAAACTTCAATCCAGATAGGGACAATGTCAAAATAATCAACTATCATAAAGTCAGAAATACTTTGGTTAAAGCGATGCTAATCTCATCTCAAATGTTGTATTGCACCGATAGAATATGGTTTATAGATTCCATATCATTCATATCCTGTCACATTCCCTGATCTGTATTGCAATTATCTGTTTTGTAATATCGAGTAAATGCTGAACAGTGATCGACACCATTTTGTCTCCTCAAGCTATTGTGCGTGATGTCATGTAAGCTCCAATGCATCACATTCTTTAATATGTAATGCTCATCCCATTGAATATTTTGAAACTAATTTGACTATGACAGCAACAACTTCCAATCAAATTGGTTTCAAAATATTCAACAGCTTACCTGTAGGATTGCTTTTATACCACATTACCAAACTATAGCTGGCGCCTCTATGACTGAGCATATATACCGAGGCAAACACACTAGGATTTTTCTGATTGGTTGAAAAGTTAATCATGACAGCCATCATAGGGTGTAGAAATGTACCAACATTTAACTACTAAATCCTGAATATCTATCCTTAGCGGCGTGATAAAAAGCTTAAAATTATCTGGATAGTTTATGACAGGCGTGTTAGATCACCTGAATAGCTATCAAGAGATGGGATTAGTTATCCTTAAAAGGTGCATATTCACACTAGTATGCCTAAAAATTAAAATTGTTCAAATTGCCTACTTTTAGAAACTTAACTTGTGTGACCAGATGTATTGAAGTGACATAAATCTTAACATATGATGATTTCATTCCGTAGATTAATAAAAATCTTTTAGTTGTGAATTTGAATCAGGGACTCGTGTCTCTAGGGTCATCCTTAAATAATAGTTTGGTTGTCCTCTCCCAACCAACCCTAAAAAAAACCTGCCGACTCAAAATCTATTTTTGTAGTTTCCTGTAAAGAATTTGTTTCATGATGTACAGTAAGTCCTTTGGGAGAGTGAATTGACTCCTTTCGTCAAAATGGGCTCACATAACCTTTAAAAACTGTTTGCTTTATAGTTTCTGTTTCAAGATCAAATAAAACCCTTCAAGTTTTCTTCTTTAAATTCAATGTTGTAATGTTATAACTCAGCAGATAAAAAAAATTAATTTCCCTACCTACCTACCTACCTACCTACACTACTTAAACCACCAGGGTCGGGAGAGGTTAAGCAAAAAATCGTTTACGGATGGCTTAATTCAATTTCACAACTTAATTATATTAATTTATATGGAATGAAGTCATATGTTATGATTTATTTCACTCAATTACATTTAAGCACACAACTTAAGCCTCTAAAAGTACAGAATTTGAATGATTTTATTTTCAAGCATTCTGGTGTGCACATGTAACTTTAACCCTTTAAACACTTAAATTTGTTCAAAAGAAATTTCAATTTTCACAGAAAATGTCCATTTGCAGACCAAGAGAAGAGTATTTTTGAAAATTTACCACTGGAATGACTGGCTCGGTTATCGAGCCAGTCATTCCAGTGGTAAATTTTCAAAAATACTATTCTCTTGGTCTGCAAATCGACATTTCTCCAAACCATTGCAGAGGGCGTTTTTGGCCGATACAAGTATTAAAGGGTTAATAATGAATGGATACTATCAAAAATGGTTTATTTGGAAAAAATATTATTACTGTTATGACAGTGCTCCAGTAAAATGTGTGGAATGGTCGGACAGAGAAAACTGAAATCTGTGTAACTTTCTAACAGAAATATAGTGGATATAAACCTGTCTATAACGGTGCAATAACCCCTTAAATCTTACAAACCAGAAACAACATTCTTTGTTCATGTAACAAATCTTCTCTTGAATATTTTGAAACTTATTTGACTGGTTTCGATATATCCTGCCGCTTACATGGATAACTGTTTTGTAAATTGTGACAGTAGAATTGCCGGGGTTAATAGTAGTCATTATAAGGAATAGGGATCATTTGGGCGCAGATGAAAAATTAGAAAGATATACAATTATTCATCTAGTATATGTCCGTCTTCCTGCTGCCACCAGTCTTGATCATTATCACCAGGTCTGGCCCCCATTCGTTCTGCAAGATTATTGTTCCGTACGTTCATATTGCTAATCACTGAATCAGAGTTATTCCCGTCTAATCTGTATATCAGTTCGTGGCACAATGGACAACGGTCCTGGACATAGAGCCATTTTCGTAAACACACGCCGTGAAAGTAGTGACTGCATTGTGTAATCCGCGCAGAGTTCAGATCCGAGTAACATATAGCGCACACGTCATTGTGTATAGCTAACTGGGCCTCCGTTGCTTCAGGTAATGAGTTGATTTTATTAACGGCAGTCCTACGATTAATAAAAAGTTTCCAGCCCTCTCTAGCTTGAAGCCATATATTAAAATAAGCATGAATACACATCATAACGGCACGAATCGTTCCGCCTGATTCAAAAAAGAAAATCCAAGCACCATTACCAAACAGAAAAATTCCGAACACGAATTCGATAGTACTACCAGTGGATTTCACATAGTAAACATAGTCATCCAACTGCTCCCAAAAACTACTCTTACACGCATCAATGATAAACAATGCATAGACAAGAATAGATATGATGACTTTGATAATCACCTCGATACTGAATGCTGTTACGGCTAACAGCCATGTTCCGAGGTGATGATGCTTCCATAAATAGATAAGCAGATAGGCAGGTAAGAGAATGAGCAACAAACATGTGACTAAAGCACGCACATGTCGGCTAATTCTCATGTTATGCGACGCACTCAGTGACATTAATAATGGGCTCACCATACTGTGCACAAAATGTAAAATGGCCGCGAGTAACAAACAGAAGTTTTTATAGAGACGTGGAAGACGCTCTACAGGATCCAAACCTGTCAGGCCAGTTTGCAAGGCTAAAATAAAGAATAGTATCGCAGTAGCAGTGCCCATATTCCTGTCCTCATCATTATTTGAGCCAATAGCGAATGCAATTAATACGCCTATATGGTGTGCTACATATGAAATTATGCTAGTCATGCCTAACAGTGAAATAACAGTCTCACAATTCTTCAATAGCATATAGTTTATGCCTAGATTATGCCACATATCTACAGTATACCAGCTTAAATTCGTCTTTTGCTCTGATGATACCACGTTTAGTGTGTTCTCTTCACTGGATAACATAAACATTAACATGGTATATAATATGCGAATGACACCAAATACCCGTAGAACAGTCGGAACTTTTAGACGTATCCATTGATGTTCTAAAAATGTCTGTATACCAAAATGTTTGATCATAAAGATTGTAGTATTGTAAGCCTCTTTTATGACTCTTTTTACTTTGGGAAAGTTAAATGTGATGTCGCTGACAAGCTGAAGTGTGGGCATCACAATGAGAATAAAAGCCAATGTTAGCCCTATCATGGGCAGTGTCTCTATGAACAGTGATGGGAGGACAAAAGCTGTGGCTATGAACATCGGTGAATCCACGCATAGTAAATCAAAAAACAATGTTCGGCCTGCTGTGTCACGTTTTGTTCTAAGCCAGAGAAAAATGGTGCTTAAACATGACTGTACAAGAACATTGATAAGGGTATTGAAAAGACGATCCATGATCACATTGACAAGACTGAATCCTGTCCCCGCATTATCGCTACTGATATTGCTGCTTAGCTGTGAATCTTTGATACCTTGCAGCTGCCACCACAATGAAAGAGGAATCATTGACACAGACAAAGCATAGCTGAAGACAGAGAGCATTTGTCCAATGGTGAGGCTCAGCACAATGAAGGCAGAAATGAAACCTGTGAAAATAAGAGAGATACACAAGAATTACAATCAGACATTGCTGAAATGTAAGCCACCTCCCCAACACACACACACACACACGCACGCACACATTCCACTATAAGACAATTTTCTTAATTGAGTCCCCATAATATGACTTTCCATAGGTTTCTTAGGATACCAAATCGGAACATACAGGCCAGGTTTGATCAGGATATTTTCAGTAGAACATGAACAATCATCCGGAAACATAACAAATCAATAGGGCTCTTCGGAACCCAAATACTAACATGCCACCACCTAACTTTGATGAGAATCACTTTAGCAGAATGACTTATCATCTAGAAATGCAGCAAATCATCATGACCATGACATTTTGACAACTAAATTAAGGGCACCTCCGACAATATGGTTGTTCACAAACTCAATGCCAACCGCCCACCTAAGTTTTATAATAGTCCCTTCAGTACAATGTGAGTTTTATCACTGACCAACAAACCAATATCATTTAAACACTGTTTACTAAACCTGACATTTAGTACCGGAACAAATTCTAACCGTCCATTTCCACGCAAGTCCAATCACTCTCTAATCCTCAGCATTGCTAGTAGTAAGATTTAGCTCCCTTGTTATAAGGCATAGCCTAGTGGGTACACCATTGTAGTGTTCTGGATATAATTTCGTATTTAGTTTATAATCCAGCAAGGCACCTGTATCACTCACCTGAAATTATTGGCCACCGGTACAAATGAACAAAACGAGATGACAGAGAAATTTACCATTCTAATTTCTGTGAAGACGGTTTAGCCAAGTGTTATTAAAATTGGCCCAGTGGTTAATAAGTAGTCATTTATATGATTGTCTCAAAAATTTTCAGAAGATCCAAGATGGCCACCAAACACGCTAAATCTTGATTGATACATGGCAGCTGTTTTTTTACATATCACCTGTCCATGGACAAACAAACTTGAATGGCCTTGTGCCTAAGTACATCTTCCAAATTTCATCCTGATCTGTTTTTGCGAAAACTAGGTAATCCAAGTAGGCCACCGAAGCATTTAGCCAATCAAGTTCCCTTGAACAAACTTGGTCCAGCTGTTGCCCCAGATGATGTTTCATGAGTTTTGAATTGATTCCCACCACACCCCCCCCCCCCCCAAAAGTGGCTACGGAGAAGATTTTCAGACCTTTCAAAAATCTGCCAAAATCCAAGATGGCCACTGGCCAATCGGCTTCCTTTGAACACACTATGCCGTAAGGATGCTATCTGACAAATGTAATTGAAACTGGCCCAATAGTCCTTGAGAAGACATTTTTAATTTCCTATTGCGTTAGTATGGGAGTTTTTTGGGGAGAAAAAATCCAAGATGGCCACCAAACCGTCTATCCGACTGTTTAGAAAGTGGAAATTTGGAATCAGCATGCCCAAAAACCTATATAAAAACAATTTCAGCTTTAAAATCCATCAAATAAAAGATATCCAATATAACGACCAAACACACTAATTTTGATTGGTCCATGACTGACATGTGTTTTTTACGTATCAACTTCCCTTGAACAAACTTTAAAGACCTTTGGCACCTAATCATATCTCCCAAATTTTGGCCAGATCATGTGAAAACTTGATTATCCAAAATAGCCGCCAAATCATTTGGTCAATTAAGTTTCCATAAACAAACTTGATTCAGCTCATGCCCTACATGTAGATATTTCTTGAGTTTTGAACCAAGCCCCCAAGTGGTTTCGGAGAAGCTTTCAAAAACGTTTCTGAAAATCGGCTAAATTCACAATGACCGCAGTAAGCAGACCAAATTCGCCGATCCGCTTCCTTTGAACACACTTGGATCTCTATGCTTTTGTACAGTCTAAGAATCCTTCCAGCCAAATTTGGATAAAGTCCACCAAGCAGAGATGGAGACGATGCATTTTGACAATTTCCGGTAAATTTTCATATAATTTATGATTTTCACCCAAAGAATTGATCCATTAAAATTCTGCATAGATGTTCTGGAGCGTCTCGCGACAGGGTCTGTCCAGCCAATCAGGGTTTAAATCTGTTAAGCAGTTAATGATGGGTAGTGTTCTGACAATTTGCAGATTTTTACCCCCAAAAATTTACCAATCAAAATTCTGTATACAAGTTCTGAAGCCTACCCCACAAGATAATTCTAGCCAAAGTAAGTTGAAATCCGCCAAGCGGTAAATTAGGAGTAATGGTTTGACAATTTTCAGTAAATATTTAATCAAATTAAAATTCTGTATACAAGTTCTGAAGCCGAAAGCATTAGGGTCCTTCCAGCCAAATTAGGTTGAAATCATCCAAGAGAATAATGTGGAGTAGCGTTTTGACAATTTCAGCTATATTTTTCATAAAATCAAGGAGTTTCACACAAAAAATTGACCAATAAAAATTCTGTATACATGTTCTGATTCTTATGATGCATGGAATATTTTGTTGAACATTTTGAAACTAACTTCATTGGGAGCTGTTGATCTATGTCAGCAACATATTTCGGGCAAGTTAATTTCAACATACACAGCTTCTCGATGGATCTGTATATTTGATTTGAAAATGAGAAACAGAAATCGCAGGTGTTAAATGGATAAGACTTAGAAATTGTGAATGTATACCTAGCTTAAGTAGCCATGTCCCTTTTCCGTTAAATGTTAGTTGCCAATTGCTGTTTATTATAATAATACTACAATATGTTGCTGAGAGACATTTCAACAGCACTATTCTCAAATTTAATAAACTGATGTGATAATCATTTTACTTATTCTCTACATGCGTGTATAATCAGTGCCGGATTAACCCTTGCCAGGGCTGGGGGCAAAGAATATTTTTGGACTTCGGTGGAAGCGTAATGCAAACCAAAATGGGGGAGGGATGGGGGTTCTGGGTCCTCCCCCTAAAAATGTTGATTGAAGGAAATGTCAATTTCCCTTTCTCCGAGATCTAACAATACTCACCATTCTGTTACTTCTGATATACAGCTGGCCCTGACAGCTGGCTCTAGGACTATAGACTTAGAAAGCTTTACCGACTCCTTGGAACCGGGTACTCGGCTCCCAACTGCCGAGTACCCGTCTACCATAGAGCTCATATTGTTTGCATAGCCACCAAACAAGAGAAATCCATGGCTTGCCTCCGTGGGGCTGGGAGGCTGGGTCCGTAACAGAATGGTGAGTATTGTTAGATCTCGGAGAAAGGGAAATTGAAATTTCCTTCATTCTCCTTCGATCAATACTCACCATTCTGTTACTTCTGATATACACCAGATTTGGTCAGTAACCTGGTGGGAAGGGGCAAGCCATAAATGCTACTTTTGCCCCTTGGAGAAAGAGTTAGACTTAAAACTTGACTAACGGAGACCTAAAAAGGACCGTCAAGTTAACGGAACCGAATCACATTCGCATCACTGCCCCACCCCCACCCACCCCCTTTTCTCCTAAGAAAAGGGAGAGAACTCACGAACATGCATCTCGCCTGAAAACACAAATATGCCAAGAGGGTTAACTGCTCTTTGCATATATTAGCCTGGGAATGAGCATGAATATATAAGATGAATGATCATGATATATATACATAATACAAAACACTCTCAATCCTGAATTACCTCATGATATTTGGATTTCAGACCTGGAGCCTCCAACCATTCACTTGTCCGGCCATCAGTGACACAATCTGGTTGATATCCTCTCGCTCGACGACCATGTCTGCTTCTTAATCCTCTCTTACAAATGCCAAAAAAGGAAGAAGAGCAGTGTGGTCATATAGCTATCGTCTCAAAACAGCTAAAGCAAGTGGAATGGCGAAGTCTGACACATCCCTCATATAGTAATCCGTGAAAGAGGACTCACAGTGCCATTGTGCAACAGCCATGATGTCCTTAAACGGAACACCATTGTAAAGGGCGGAAGAGGCGGCTATTCCTCTAACATCGTGCCCTTGCGCATTGCTCTTGGTGCCCAGTCGTAATCTCATGGGTAGTCGAATCTGTCCGTTTTGTACTTAGTCAAAGCACGGACTGGGCACCAGACACTGGCATCACGATAAAACCTAGTTAACTTCGGTATAATGATCGGTTTGCCGGGATATCTCAAAGATTGGTTCTTTGACATAAACTCTGCTCTTGGCAGAAGACGCAGACCTTCTCCAGAAACAATAAATCGGTCCCTCTCTGCCGAAAGCGCATGGATCTCACTGCGCCTTCTAGCTGAGGAAGCTGCCAATAGAAAGACCGCCTTCAGAGTCAAATGCTTCAGACTAGCCGAACGCAACGGTTCGAAAGGGTGCTTGGCCAGTACATTAAGCACTAAAGATAGACTCCAGGCTGGAATGACTACCGGTTGTCTCGGTCGGAGATTGCTCATTCCCTTCAACATCACATTTAACTGGGCCACCTCTGGACTATCCCTGTTGGCTAGACAAGGGATAACTGATGCCAAAGCTGACTTTGAAATCAGCAGCCTGTCGAGAAAAGCCTTCCGACGTGGAACGTTGTTTGATAACATCCACGCAGTCAATTTGAACATTTCGGGATGCTCGTGTAGGAAGGGTCCCTTGGCCTGGGAGATTATGTTCGGAATCTCGGGCAACTGCACAGGATTTTCCACCAACAGATCTAGAAGATCCGTGAACCACGCCCTGCTCGGCCAATACGGCGCTATTAGCAGGACCAGACACGGTTCCTCCCTGACCTTCACCAATACCTTCGGTAGAAGAATGGTGGGTGGGTACGCGTACGCGTGCATCCCTCTCCAGCTTATCGCCAGAGCGTCTGTATCGACGGCATTTGGATCTGGAATCGGCGAGACATACGTCATGATTTGAGCATTTTCCTTTGTGGCGAACAAGACCACGTTGGGTTTGCCCCAATGCTCGAAGATCCGTCGCAGAACTGGAGGGTTGAGGGACCATTCTGTTGGCAGAATTCTCTGTCTGCGAGACAAAGCATCTGCCAGAATGTTCAATCGGCCAGGAATATGAGCTGCTTTCAAAACAACCGAGTAATTCCTGCACCATTGAATCAAGTGCCACACTCTGATACACAGAGTTGGCGACCTGGTCCCGCCTTGGCGATTTATATATGATACTACTGTCGAATTGTCCGACCGTATCAATATCACCTTGCCCCTGATCATCGGAAGGAACTCTTCCAACGCCAGTTCCACTGCCATCATTTCCAACAGATTGATATGCAGCTGACTCTCCGGGAGAGTCCATGTGCCCGAGACCTGGTGTTCTCCCAGGCAGACACCCCACCCCTCCAGCGATGCATCCGTGTACACGGACAGCTGGGGGTGGGGTAGGTGCAGCGAAACACCTACTAGGAGATTCTGACGCTCCTTCCACCATACAAGATGCGACATTATCGGCTCCAAATCTGGTACCAGTTTTGACAGGGGTTCTGTTCTCTGTTTCCACAGAGACATCAGATACAACTGGATAGGCCGTCGCATTAGAGCAGCGTACGGGATAACCTGCTCCATGGAGACCATCATGCCCAGCATCTGAAGGAACCGCCTCGCCTGAATGTGGTTTCCCACTCGAAAACTCTTGAGGATGGCTAACAGAGACACCACTCTGGGCTCTGACGGGTACACCCTGCCCTCCTCGAGATCGAATCGCATCCCCAAATAAACGAAATGTTGAGTGGGCATCAACTCGGATTTCTCCTCGTTGACTATCCAGCCTAGATCTGAAAGTAACCTCAGAGTCAGAGGAGTATCCACGTTCAACCTGGCTGCCGAGTCTGCCTTGATCAGCCAGTCGTCTATGTAGGTGTGTAGCGCCACGTTCTCTTTTCTGAGAAACGCTGTCACCGCAAGGACCACTCTTGTGAAAACCCTCGGAGCTGTCGACAGGCCAAATGGGAGAACAATAAACTCCCATACTTGATTCTGAAACGCAAATCTCAGAAACCTGTGACAACTCCTGTTCATCGGAATGTGGAAATATGCATCTTTCAGATCGATCGATACACACCACATTCCTTTCCTCAATCCCGCCATTACCGACCTCGGCGTTTCCATCTGGAACCGAGGCGTATGGATAAACCAATTTAATGGCCTGAGATTAAGCATGGGTCTCCATCCCCCTGTGCTCTTGTGGACAAGGAACATGTTTGAATAGAAGCCTGCAGTGTTCCGGTTTGCTGGTTTTATTGCTCCCTTCATAAGCAAACCCGACACTTCCTTTTGAACGGCTTCTAACTTGTCTGGCTCCCTTGGTACGGGTGTCCAGACAGGTGCCAAAGACAGATTTTGTGGTGGAAAGTCCCACCACTCCGGCATGTAACCCTGGGATAACCATCCCAGGACCAGACTGTCTGACATCACACCTCGCCAGGCCTCGACGAAACGCATGAGCCTTCCACCCACCATAGACGCCTCGACGTCTAATGGGGTTGTCCGGCTCGTAGTCCGTTCCCCCCTCTTTCTTAACGAGAGAGAGAGAGAAACATTTCGTTCTAGGCACGACGGGTATAACTGGCACCGCTGTTCCTGTCGCACAGGCGCGGTCCAGACGGATATGAAGGGAGCTCTCGTACCCTCAGGTACGATCCGGCCCCTTCTGTCCGCCCTTTGAGGACTTACCCTTACCCTTCCCCTTCCCGCCTCTAGGGCGGTCAGGAGAAACCTTGGGGAGGGGAGGTGCCTCTACAACCTTCCTGGCTTTCTTCGCCGGCGGCGGCTGAGAAAAGCCAGCTGAAGCAGAAGTCGCAACAGGCTTAGCTTTCGCCTTGCCCTTATGCTTCTTCTGCTTCTTTGAAGGTTGTCCCGCTAGCGGTTTCCCTACAGCCCCTAGTGCGTGCGCTTGACGCACTAGCTCTAGCTGCAGGTTGACCGCTAACCGATTCTGCGCGATACTGGCTGTATCCTCTAAGATGGCCCGCGCCTGGCCACCGAAGATGCTAGGCCCTGTCAGGGGCGTCCCAAGAAGACGCTCCCTGACTGCCGTAGCCGGATGCATATGGTCAATGACCATTTGCCACCTGGATTTAGTCACTCGCGCTTGCACCCTTGCCAATGCATCCATAGACAGCACCAGGCCGTCATTTACGCACGAAAGCGCCACAGGTGGCACAGGGTGGCCTGCCCCCGCTTCAGCCCACACCGACTGAAGGAGACAATACGAGTGGTTGACAGCGCTCATAGCTGCCCTCACAACCTCATCGCATAGGGACAGGACTTCCCCTTGGTGTACCTGAGCCTTGTCCACTAGTGCCGGAACGGGGCCACCCGCCCCGGCACTCTGAACGCCCAGTACCCATCGGTCATCCTCGGTGACCGACGGGACTACACCATATCTGTCGTATTCCCCCCGCGGAATACGACATCTTGCCCGCACCTCCCTGGAGGCCGCAGGGAGCTGACCCGTGGTCATAAGTTGTTTGCTATAAATAGCCTCCAACAATTCTATGAACCGTGGATCCAGTCCCACAGACTGGATCCCGGCCGCGGGCAAAATCCCCGTCCTGATCGACGCATGGGGCGCATCTTCATCGGCCGTGGCTGAAACCACAGACGGGTCAACCCTGGCTAGCCACACCAGAGCCTCTGACCAATCTATCTCCGATGAAGACACACCGCAAACACGTCACCCGTTGACGTGTTCACGGGCCTGCCAGCCACGGCCTCCCGGGAAGGAGCCACGGCTGACATGCCAGGCACTCCGGTACCACACGGTTCCGCCGCCACCCCATGAAACACTCCGGTCCATGGGGTAGGTCCACACGGAAAACCGTACGGACCCGTAGCAGTCGCGGAACCGCAGCCAGACACGGGCGCCAACGGCAACCCACGTCCGACTGCCGGACCAGGCGAGATAGGTGAGTACCACGCCGGGCCCGGCCGACCCGTTACCGTGTCGGCTGGTGCCAAACCAACCGTCACGGAACCGGTGCCCGGTACCAGATTAGCCTCAGCCACAGGCGGAGCCGCTGCCCTGGCTTGCGCCAAGCCAGACAAATGGAGGCCGGTTCCGTCCAGGACGGAATCGACCTCCATGTTCTCCACCTGCGGCATCACAGGCCGCAGCAACCTCTCCTCCTCGGCCTCCTCATCTTCAGACTCCGAAGAGTCGTGACTAGACGCCTCCCACACCTGACGGACCGGCCACCGCTACTGGACCACCCGGAGGTGGCCGCAGAGAAACAGAACCCGTCTGGCCGGAGCCAAACGGGACTGCCAGGGGTCTGTACAAGACGCCCCCCTCGGAAACCAGTCCAGAACCCTGTCCGAGGACAGGGTCCGTACCAGGCATGGGGAGAAACTGCCCCTCAACATTTGGTAGCAGGGATGACACCAGCGTGGGCAGAACGCTATGCAGAAAACCCTGCATAGCCGGACCAAAGAACGCCGGCGGTGCCATCTCCGCCACCTCCAGCTGGGGACGTGGAGCACCCCCACCGGCCGAACCGGGCGCTCCACGATTTACTCTCGGACCGCCTGACCCTGCGTCAGACCCAGCCAAGTCCTTCTGGGCAAGGAACTTAACCATCATATCCACGGACCACACTGCGCACACATTACACCTATGGTCTAGGTTACAGGGCGAACACCTAAAACAGACATGGTCCTTGAATACGACTCGTACAAATTTATGGCACTCGTCACATGATGGCGGGGTTGGCTTGGCCTATAAAATAAGCACAAACCTACAATTACACGTGGAACGAGACCCTGATGGAAGGCAGACAATTAATTTTCAAATAATTTGACTCATAAATTAACTGTATCCCTCCCGCACCCCACCCCGCCACGTTACAACAAAGATCGCATTGATTATGACGACAAGAACGAAGCGGGCATTAAACACACCCATATTAGATCCTCCAGGATGTGTAACGGCTCCAGGAATCATATCGCATAGCATTCGGGGTATATTTACCAATCAATATAAATTATACTCCCTAACGAAAGCCAAACGATATGTGAAGAAAACAACAAAATGTATAACAAACTGCTGTATCACACGGTAAAACCGCAGACCACGCATCTCTCAAGAATTTTGAAACCACCGATCATTTCAAACCGATCGTGATCGCACGTAAACTTGAACATTCTAAAGTTTCTGGTACCATTTTTAGTACGCAGCACCCAGAACGAGATGCGCGAATTAATGAAAATTTTTCTTCACATAAACATCCGAGCGACCGGGTGTGACGTCACTCGCTCGGATCCTACGGAGAACGACGTCAGCCGATATTCGTGTTAGAAATACCGTAGCAAACACCTATTTTCATATCTGCCGATCGCCTGTTGGGGTTCAAAGAAGGCGATCGTCTGGCATATATCGTTGTTAGCACGTCCCAGATTCTCTGGGGTCAGAAATTGGGACATGCGACACAGCGAAATTTAGAGACCTAAGTCTTTTAACTATGGATAATAAAGAATGATACAACCTGGTTATCATCGGCGGTATTCTCCATAGTATCCAGTTAAATCCTTCAAGAACGCGCAAACTATCACTTTACAGACAAAGACTTAGATTTCTTTAACAAAAGACACTAAAATCCTCTTCCTGCAGAAAGCATGTATTGCTCTTGTTGCTATGCAAACAAGAATGAGCTCTATGCTAAACGGGTACTCGGCAGTTGGGAGCCGAGTACCCAGTTCCCAGGAGTCGGTAAAGCTTTCTAAGTCTATAATCCTAGAGCCGCTGTCAAGGCCAGCTGTATATCAGAAGTAACAGAATGGTGAGTATTGATCGAAGGAGAAAGAACCCATCAGGCCGGAGCCCGACGGGACTGCCAAGGGGCCGTACGAAACAGCTCCCTCGGTGTCCAGTGCAGAACCCTGTCCAAGGACAGGGTCCGAATCAAACATGGGGAGAGACTGCCCTACAACTTTTGGCAGCAGGGATGACACCAGCGTGGGCAGAACGCTATGCAAGACACCTTGCCTAGCCGGACAAAACCATGCCGGCGGTGCCATCTCCGCCACCTCCGGTTGCAGACGTGGAACGCCCCGACGGGCCGAACGGACGCTCCACGATTTACTTTCGGACCGCCTGACCCCGCGTCAGACCCTGCCAAGTCCTTCTGGCAAGGAACTTAAGCATCATATCGACTGACCACACAGCGCAAACGTTACACCTACTGTCAAGACTACACTTAGTACAGTGGAAACAGACATGGTCCTTGCATAGAACCTGTACGATATGTGGCACTCAACACATGATGGCGGGGCTGGCTTGGCCTATAAACCAAACCTACAATAAGCCAGCGGAACGAAACAAAAATGGAAGGCAGACAATTAATTTTCAAATATATTGACCATAAATTAACTGTCACCCTCCCGCACCCCACCAACGTTACAGCAAAGATCGCATTGATTAAGACGACAAGAACGAAGCGGGCAATAATACACCCATACACTGACCCTCCAGGATGTATAACGGAACCAGGAATCATATCGCATAGCATTCGGGGTATATTTACTAATAAATATAAATTATACTCCTAACGAAGGCCAAAACGATATGTGAAGAAACAACAAAATGTAAACAAACTGCTGTAGCACACGGTAAAACCGCAGACCACACATCTAAATCAAGAATTTTGAAACCACTGATCATTGCAAACAGATCGTGATAACACGCAAAACTTGAAAATTCCAAAGTTTTTCTGGTACCAATTAAAGTACGCAGCACCCAGAATCAGATGCGCGAATTAATGAAACATTTTCTTCACATAAACATCCGAGAAACACGGGTGTGACGACACCCGCTCGGATCTTACGGAGAATGACGTCAGCCGATCATCGTGTTAAAACACCGATAAGCCAACACCTAATTTCATATCTGCCGATCGCCTGTTGGGATTTAAAGGAAGGCAATCATCTGGCATATTTCGTTGTTAACACCCGTCCCAGATATTTTGGGGTTAGAAATTGGAACATGCGACACATACAAAATTTTAGAGACCTAAGTCTTTTAACTATGGAATAACATGGAAATATACGACCTGATATCCTCGGAAGCGTCCATATTGATCCAAAATATCCCTTTGAGAACGAACAAGCTATCACAATTAATCACAGTAAAAACACTTAGGCGTAAACAATCATAAGACTTTCCAACTGCAAAAAGCATGTATTCTCTTGTCGCTATGCAAACAAGAATGAGCTCTATGGTAGACGGGTACTCGGCAGTTGGGAGCCGAGTACCCGGTTCCAAGGAGTCGGTAAAGCTTTCTAAGTCTATAGTCCTAGAGCCAGCTGTCAGAGCCAGCTGTATATCAGAAGTAACAGAATGGTGAGTATTGATCGATGGAGAATGCTCATTCCCTTCATCATCACACTCAACTGGGCCACCTCTGGACTATCCCTGTTGGCTAGACAAGGGATAACTCATGCCAAAGCTGACTTGTATCCAGCAATTGTGACAGGAGCTAGTCCTGAAAAGAACAGCTCACAGAGAAAGTCTGCTATTGGCTGAATAGTGGAATGAAAGGTAACAATACCCTTTTCCTCACACCAGTCTGCAAATCCGTTAACCTTGGTGTTATATGACTTGAAGGTTGACCTCCCTCAAGCAGTTGCGATGAAATCTGCAGCATATCGAGAAAAGCCCTCCGACGTGGAACGTTGTTTGACAACAACCACGCAGTCAATAACATTTCGGGACGCTCGTGTAGGAAGCGTCCCTTGGCCTGGGAGATTATGTTCGGAATCTCGGGTAACTGCACTGGATTTTCCACCAGCAGACCTCGAAGATCCGTGAACTACGGCCTGCTGGGCCAAATGGCGCTATAGCAGAACCAGGCACAGTTCCTCCCTGATCTTCACCAATATCTTCGGTAGAAGAATGGTGGGTGGGTACGCGTAAGCGTACATCCCTCTCCAGCTTAACGCCAGAGCATCTGTATTGACGGCATTAGGATCTGTATCGGCGAGACATAAGTCATGATTTGAGCATTTTCCCTTGTGGCGAACAAGTCCACGTTGGGTTTGCCCCAATGCTCGAAGATCCTGTGAAGAACTGGAGGGTTGAGAGACCATTCTGTTGGCAGAATTCTCTGTCTGCGAGACAAAGCATCCGCCAGAATGTTCAATCGCCCAGGAATATTAGCTGCTTTAAAAAACAACCGAGTAATTCCTGCACCATTGAATCAAGTGCCACACTTAGATACATAGTGTGGGTGACTTGGTCTCGCCTTGGCGATTTCTGTATGATACTACTGTCGAGTTGTCCGACCGTATCAATATCGCCGTGCCCCTGACTTTTGGAAGAAACCTTTTCCAATGCCAGTTCCACTGCCATCATATCCAACAGATTGATATGCAGCTGGCTCTCTTGGAGAGTCCATGTGCCCGAGACCTGGTGTTCTCCCGGGTAGGGCCCCCATCCCTCCAGCGATGCATCCGTGTACACAGACAGCTGGGGTTGGGGTAGGTGCAGCAAAAAACTCCTACTAGGAGATTCTGACGCTTTTTCCCACCATACAAGATGCGACATTATTGGCTCCAAAACTGGCACCAGTTTTGACAGGGGTTCTATTCTCTGTTTCCACAGAGACATCAGATACAACTGGATAGGTCTTCGCATACGAGCAGTGTACGGGTATACGTGCTGCATGGAGACCATCATGCCCAGCATCTGAAGAAACCGCCTCGCCTGAATGTGGTTTCCCAATCGAAACTCTTGAGGATGGCTAACAGAGACACCACTCTGGGCTCTGATGGGTAAAAAACCCTGCCCTCCTCGAGATCGAATCGCATCGTTAAATAAACGAAATGTTGAGTGGTGTGTCAACTCAGATTTCTCCTTGTTGACTATCTAGCCTAGATCTGAAAGCAACTTCAGATTCAGAGCAGTATCCACCTCTAACCTGGCTGATGATCAGCCAATCGTCTATGTAGGTGTGAAGCGCCACATTCTCTTTTCTGAGAAACGCTGTCACCACAAGGACCACTCTGGTGAAAACCCCTTGGAGCTGTCGACAGGCCGAATGGGAGGATTTAAACTCCCATACTAGATTCTGAAACGCAACTCTCAGAAACCTGTGACAACTCCCGTTCATAGGAATGTGGGAACATGCATCCCTCAGATCAATCGATACACACCATACCCCCTTCCTCAATCCTGCCATTACCGACCTCAGAGTTTCCATCTGAAACCGAGGCGTATGGATAAACCAATTCAATGGCCTGAGACTGAGTACGGGTCTCCATCCCCCTGTGCTCTTGGGGACAAGGAACATGTTTGAATAGAAGCCTGGAGTGTTCCGGTTTGCTGGTTTATTGCTCCCTTCAGAAGCAAACCTGACACTTCGTTTTTAATAGCTTCTAACTTGTCTGGTCCCGTTGAACGAGTGACCAGACAGGTGCCAAAGACAGATTCTGTGGTGGAAAGTCCCACCACTCTGGTATGTACCCCTGGGATAACCATCCCAGGACCAGACTGTCTGACGTCACACCTCTCCAAACCTCGACGAAAACGCATAAGCCTTCCACCCACTATAGACGCCTCAACGCCTAATGGGGGTGTCTGGCTCACGTATCCGCTCCCCCCCCCCCCTCTCTTGACGAGAGAGAGAGAGAGAGAGAACCATATTGGTCTTGGCTTGGCCGTTCTAACTGGCAACGCTGTTCCTGTCGCACAGGTGCGGTCCAGGCAGATGCGAAGGGAGCCCTCGTACCCTCGGGTACGATCCGCTCCCTTCTGTCCGCCCTTTGAGGACTTACCTCTCCCCTTCCCCTTCCCGCCTCTCGGGCGATCAGGAGCAATATTGGGGAGGGTAGAGGCCCCCACAACCTTCTTGGCTTTCTTCGCCGAGGCGGCTGAGAAAAACCCAGCAGAAAACAGAAGCAGCACTATGCTTTAGGACTTCACCTTGCTTTTTCTGTTTTCTTGAAGGTTGCCCGGTCAGCGGCCTGACTACAGTCAGATAAACTGCCAACCGATTCTGCACAATGCTGGCCGTGTCCTCCAAGATGGCCAGCGCCTGGCCACCAAAGATGCTAAGGCCTGTCAGGGGCGTCCCAAGAAGACGCTCCCTGACGGCAGTAGCTGGACGCACACGGTCAAGGACCATCTGCCTCCTGGACATAGTCACACGCGCCTGCACCCTTGCCAATGCGTCCATAGACAGCACCAGTCCGTCACTAATGCACGAAAGCGCCACAGGGTGGCCTGCCCCCACTTCAGCCCACACCGACTGAAGAAGACGATAAGAGTGGTTGACAGCACTCAGTGCAGTCCTCACACCCCCATGACACAGGGACAGGACTTCATTATGGTGTACCTGAGCTTTGTCCACCTGTGCCGGGACGGGGCCACCCGCTCCAGCACTCTGGACACCCAGTACCCAGCGGTCATCCTCGGTGACCGACGGGACAACACCATACGTGTCGTATTCCGCCCGTAGAATATGACCCCTCGCCCGCACCTCCATGGAGGCCGCAAGAAGCTGACCCTTGTTCATGCGTTGTTTGCTATAAATAGCATCAACGGACTGGATCAGGGCTGCGGGCAAGATCCCCGTCCTAATCGATGCACCGATGGACAGGGTACATCCTCCTCGGCCGTGGTCGAAACCACAGACGGGTCCACCCTGGCTAGCCAAGCCAGAGCCTCAGACCAATTCGTCTCCGAGGAGGACACTCCCGTGAACACGTCACCCGTTGACATGTCCACGGCCTTACCAGCAACGGCCTCCCGGCTAGGAACCATTGCTGATATGCCAGGAACTCCGGTACCGTACGGTTCCGCCCCACCCCATGGAACTGCAGGAAATGTCAATTTCCCTTTCTCCGAGATCTAACAATACTCACCATTCTGTTACTTCTGATATACAGCTGGCCTTGACAGCGGCTCTAGGATTATAGACTTAGAAAGCTTTACCGACTCCTGGGAACCGGGTACTCGGCTCCCAACTGCTGAGTACCCGTTTACCATAGAGCTCATATTGTTTGCATAGCCACCAAACAAGAGAAAACTATGGCTTGCCTCCGTGGGGCTGGGAGGCTGGGTCCGTAACAGAATGGTGAGTATTGTTAGATCTCGGAGAAAGGGAAATTGACATTTCCTGCATTCTCCTTCGATCAATACTCACCATTCTGTTACTTCTGATATACACCAGATTTGATCAGTAACCTGGTGGGAAGGGGCAAGCCATACATGCTAATTTTGCCCCTTGGAGAAAGATTTTAGACTTCAAACTTGACTAACGGAGACCTAAAAGGACCGTCAAGTTCACAGAACCGAATCACATTCGCGTCACAGCCCCCCACCCATTTTTCCTCCTAAGAAAAGGGAGAGAACTAACGAACATGTATCTCGCCTGAAAACACCAATATGCCAAGAGGGTTAACTACTCCCTGCATATTGCCTGTATTAGCCTGGGAATGAGCATGAATATATAAGATGAATGAACATGATACATATACATAATACAAAAAACTCTCACTTATTGAATTACCTTATGATAACAGGACTTCAGACGTACCGCCTCCAACCATTTACCGGTTCGGCCATCAGTAACACAATCTGGTTGACATCCTCTCGCCTGACCATGCCTGCTTTAGGTTCTTTTCTTAACGAAGTGAAAAAAGGGGAAAAGCAGTGTGGTCACTAACTATCGTTTCAAAACAGCTAAAGCGAGTGGATTGGCTGAGTCTGACACATCCCTCATATAGTAATCCGTAAATGAGGACTCACAGTGCCATTGTGCAACGGCCATGATGTCCTCTAACAGAACACCATTGTAAAGCGCGGTCGAGGCGGCTATTCCTCCAACATCGTGTGCCCTTACGCCCTGCACCTGGTGCCCAGTCGCCATCTCGTGAGTAGTCTGAATGCATTCGACCACCCAACGAGAGATAGTATCCATGGATGCGGCGCCATAAGGCTTTTTATGGCAGATCCACAGATGTCTATCGTTCGACCGTAACGAGTCAGTCCGTTTCTTGTACTTAGTCAAAGCACGGACCGGGCACCAGACACTGGCATCACGATCAAACCTAGTTAACTTCGGTATAATGATCGGTTTGCCGGGATATCTCAAAGATTGGTTCTTTGACATAAACTCTGCTCTTGGCAGAAGACGCAGACCTTCTCCAGTAACAATAAATCGGTTCCTCTCTGCCGAAAGCGCATGGATCTCACTGCGCCTTCTAGCTGAGGAAGCTGCCAATAGAAAGACCGCCTTTAGAGTCAAATGCTTTAGACTAGCCGAACGCAACGGTTCGAAAGGGTGCTTGGCCAGTACATTAAGCACTAAAGATAGACTCCAGGCTGGAATGACTACCGGTTGTCTCGGGCGGAGATTGCTCATTCCCTTCAACATCACATTTAACTGGGCCACCACTGGACTATCCCTGTTGGCTAGACAAGGGATAACTGATGCCAAAGCTGACTTGTATCCAGCAACTGTGACGGGAGCTAGTCCTGCAAAGAACAGCTCACAGAGAAAGTCTGCTATTTGCTGAATAGTGGATTGAAAGGTATCAATACCGTTTTCTTCACACCAGTCTGCAAATCTGTTAACCTTGTTGTTATATGACTTGAAGGTTGACCTCCTTCTCGCAGCTGCGATGAAATCAGCAGCCTGTCGAGAAAAGCCTTCCGACGTGGAACGTTGTTTGACAACACCCACGCAGTCAATTTGAACATTTCGGGACACTCGTGTAGGAAGCGTCCCTTGGCCTGGGAGATTATGTTCGGAATCTCGGGCAACTGCACAGGATTTTCCACCAGCAGATCTAGAAGATCGTGAACCACGCCCTGCTCGGCCAATACGGCCCTATTAGCAGGACCAGGCACGGCTCCTCCCTGACCTTCACCAATACCTTCGGTAGAAGAATGGTGGGTGGGTACGCATAAGCGTGCATCCCTCTCCAGCTTATCGCCAGAGCGTCTGTATCGACGGCATTTGGATCTGGAATCGGCGAGACATATGTCATGATTTGAGCATTTTCCTTTGTGGCGAACAAGTCCACGTTGGGTTTGCCCCAATGCTCGAAGATCCGTCGCAGAACCGGAGGGTTGAGGGACCATTCTGTTGGCAAGATTCTCTGTCTGCGAGACAAAGCATCCGCCAGAATGTTCAATCGGCCAGGAATATGAGCTGCTTTCAAAACAACCGAGTAATTCCTGCACCATTGAATCAAGTGCCACACCCTGATGCACAGAGTGGGCGACCTGGTCCCGCCTTGGCGATTTATATATGATACTACTGTCGAATTGTCCGACCGTATCAATATCACCTTGCCCCTGATCATCGGAAGGAACTCTTCCAACGCCAGTTCCACTGCCATCATTTCCAACAGATTGATATGCAGCTGACTCTCCGGGAGAGTCCATGTGCCCGAGACCTGGTGTTCTCCCAGGCAGGCACCCCACCCCATGTAGACGGACAGCTGGGGGTGGGGTAGGTGCAGCGAAACCCCTAATAGGAGATTCCGACGCTGTTTCCACCAGAGAAGATGCGATATTATCGGCTCCAAAACTGGCACCAGTTTTGACAGGGGTTCTGTTCTCTGTTTCCACAGAGACATCAGATACAACTGGATAGGCCTTCGCATTAGAGCAGCGTACGGGATAACCTGCTCCATGGAGACCATCATGCCCAGCATCTGAAGGAACCGCCTCGCCTGAATGTGGTTTCCCACTCGAAACCTCCTGAGGATGGCTAACAGAGACACCACTCTGGGCTCTGACGGGTAAACCCTGCCCTCCTCGAGGTCGAATCGCATCCCCAAATAAACAAAATGTTGAGTGGGCGTCAACTCGGATTTCTCCTCGTTGACTATCCAGCCTAGATCTGAAAGTAACTTCAGAGTCAGAGCAGTATCCACGTTCAACCTGGCTGCCGAGTCTGCCTTGAGCAGCCAGTCGTCTATGTAGGTGTGTAGCGCCACGTTCTCTTTTCTGAGAAACGCTGTCACCGCAAGGACCACTCTTGTGAAAACCCTCGGAGCTGTCGACAGGCCGAACGGGAGAACTGTAAACTCCCATACTTGATTCTGAAACGCAAATCTCAGAAACCTGTGCCAACTCCGATCCATAGGAATGTGGAAATATGCATCTTTCAGATCGATCGATACACACCACATTCCTTTCCTCAATCCTGCCATTACCGACCTCGGCGTTTCCATCTGGAACCGAGGCGTATGGATAAACCAATTTAATGGCCTGAGATTGAGTATGGGTCTCTATCCCCCTGTGCTCTTGGGGACAAGGAACATGTTTGAATAGAAGCCTGGAGTGTTTCGCTTTGCTGGTTTTATTGCTCCCTTCATAAGCAAACCCGACACTTCCTTTTGAACGGCTTCTAACTTGTCTGGCTCCCTTGGTACGGGTGTCCAGACAGGTGCCAAAGACAGATTTTGTGGTGGAAAGTCCCACCACTCCGGCATGTAACCCTGGGATAACCATCCCAGGACCAGACTCTCTGACATCACACCTCGCCAGGCCTCGACGAAACGCATGAGCCTTCCACCCACCATAGACGCCTCGATGTCTAACGGGGTTGTCCGGCTCGCAGTCCGCCCCCCCCCCCTTTCTTAACCCCCCTTTCTAGGCACGACGGGTATAACTGGCACCGCTGTTCTTGTCGCACAGGCGCGGTCCAGGCGGATATGAAGGGAGCTTTCGTACCCTCAGGTACGCTTCGGCCCCTTCTGTCCACCCTTTGAGGCCTTACCCTTCCCCTTCCCGCCCCTAGGGCGGTCAGGAGCAACATTGGGGAGGGTAGGCGCCTCTACAACCTTCCTGGGCTTCTTCGCCGGCGGCGGCTCTGAAAACCCAGCTGAAGCAGAAGTCGCAACAGGCCTGGCTTTCGCCGTGCCCTTATGCTTCTTTTGCTTCTTTGAAGGTTGTCCCGTTAGCGGTTTCCCCACAGCCCCTAGTGCGTGCGCTTGCCGCACTAGCTCTAGCTGTAGGTTTACCGCTAACCGATTCTGCGCGATACTGGCGGTGTCCTCTAAGATGGCCCGCGCTTGGCCACCGAAGATGCCAGGCCCTGTCAGGGGCGTCCCAAGAAGACGCTCCCTGACTGCCGTAGCCGGACGCATATGGTCAATGACCATTTGCCTCCTGGACTTCGTCACTCGCGCTTGCACCCTTGCCAATGCGTCCATTGACAGCACCAAGCCGTCATTAACACATGAAAGCACCACAGGTGGCACAGGGTGGCCTGCCCCCGCTTCAGCCCACACCGATTGAAGGAGACGATAAGAGTGGTTGACAGCACTCATAGCTGCCCTCACACCCTCATCACATAGGGACAGGACTTCTTCCTGGTGTACTTGGGATTTATCCACTAGTGCCGGACCGGGGCCACCCGACCCGGCACTCTGGACTCCCAATACCCATCGGTCATCCTCCGTGACCGACGGGACTACACCATACCTGTCGTATTCCCCCCGCGGAATACGACATCTTGCCCGCACCTCCCTGGAGGCCGCAGGGAGCTGACCCTCGGTCATTAGTTGTTTGCTATAAATAGCATCCAACAAATCTATGAACCGTGGATCCAGTCCTACTGACTGGATCCGGGCCGCGGGCAAAATCCCTGTCCTAATCGACGCAACCGACGGACGGGGCGCATCTTCATCGGCCGTGGCCGAAACCACAGACGGGTCAACCCTGGCTAGCCATGCCAGAGCATCTACCTCCGACGAAGACACCCCCGCAAACACGTCACCCGTTGACGTGCTCACGGGTCTGCCAGCCACGGCCTCCCGGCAAGGAGCCACGGCTGACACGCCAGGCACTCCGCTACCACACGGTTCCGCCGCCACCCCATGGAACACTCCGGTCCATGGGGTAGGTCCGCACGGAAAACCGTACGGACCCATAACAGTCGCGGAACCGTAGCCGGACACGGGCGCCAACGGCACCCCACCTCCGGCTGCCGGACCAGGCGAGATAGGTGAGTACCACGCCTGGCCCGGCACACCCATTCCCGTGACGGCTGGTGACAAACCAAGCCGCCCGGAACCGGTGCACGGTAACGGATTGGCCTCAGCCGCAGGCGGAGCCGCTGACCTGGCTTGCGCCAAACCAGACAAATGGAGGCCGGTTCCGTCCAGGACGGAATCAACCTCCATATTCTCCACCTGCGGCTTCACGGGCCGCAGCAACCTCTCCTCCTCGGCCTCCTCGTCTTCAGACTCCGAAGAGCCGTCACTAGACGAGTCAACCATGGAGCCGTCCTGGCGGACGGCTCCCACACCTGACGGACCGGCCACCGCTACTGGACCACCCGGAGGTGGCCGCAGAGAGACAGAACCCGTCTGGCCGAAGCCAGACGGGACTGCCAGGGGGCCGTACGAGACGCCCCCCTCGGTAACCAGTCCAGAATCCTGTCCGAGGACAGGATCCGTACCAGGCATGGGGAGAAACTGCCCCCCAACCTTTGGTAGCAGGGACGACACCAGCGTGGGCAGAACGCTATTCAGAAAACCCTGCATAGCCGTACCAAACCACGCCGGCGGTGCCATCTCCGCCACCTCCAGCTGGGGACGTGGAGCACCCCCACCGGCCGAACCGGGCGCTCCACGATTTCGTCTCGGACCGCCTGACCCCGCGTCAGACCCAGCCAAGTCCTTCTTGGCTAGGAACTTAGCCATCATTTCGACGGACCACACTGAACAAACATTACACCTATGATCTATATTACACAGGGAACACCTAAAACAAGCATGGTCCTTGAACATTACACGGACAAACTTATGACATTCGTCACATGATGGCGGGGCTGGCTTGGCCTATAAAATAAGCACAAACCTACAATAAACAAGCGGAACGAGACCCGGATGGAAGGCAGACAATTAATTTTCAAATAATTTTGACTCATAAATTAACCGTAACCTCCCCGCACCCCACCCCGCCACGTTACAACAACGATTGCATTGATTATGACGACAAGAACGCGGCGGGCATCAAACACACCCATATTAGATCCTTCAGGATGTGTAACGGCTCCAGGAATCATATCGCATAGCATTCGGGGTATATTTACTAATCAATATAAATTATACTCCTAACGAAAGCAGCACGATATGCGAAGAAAACAACAAAATGTATAACAAACTGCTATATCACACGGTAAAACCGCAGACCACGCATCTACTCAAGAATTTTGAAACCACCGATCATTGCAAACCGATCGTGATCGCACGTAAACTTGATCATTCTAAAGTTTCCGGTACCATTTCTAGTACGCAGCACCCAGAACAAGATGCACGAATTAATGAAAAATTGTTCTTCACATAAACATCCGAGCGACCGGGTGTGACGTCACCCGCTCGGATTCTACGGAGAACGACGTCAGCCGATATTCGTGTTAGAAATACCGTAGCAAACACCTATTTTCATATCTGCCGATCGCCTGTTGGGGCTTAAAGAAGGCGATCGTCTGGCATATATCGTTGTTAGCACACGTCCCAGATTCTATGGGGTCAGAAATTGGAACATGCGACACAACGAAATTTAGAGACCTAAGTCTTTTAACTATGGATAATAAAGAACGATACAACCTGGTTATCTTCAGCGGTATGCTCCATAGTCCTTAGTTAATCCTTTCACGAACACACAAACTATCACAAATTAAAGACTTAGATCCTTTGTTTCACAAAAAAACCACTAAAATCCTTAATGCAAAAAGCATGTATTGCTCTTGTTGCTATGCAAACAAGAATGAGCTCTATGGTAAACGGGTACTCGGCAGTTGGGAGCCGAGTACCCGGTTCCCAGGAGTCGGTAAAGCTTTCTAAGTCTATAATCCTAGAGCCGCTGTCAAGGCCAGCTGTATATCAGAAGTAACAGAATGGTGAGTATTGATCGAAGGAGAAATCTAGATGCTCGTAGATCATATATCCTGCATTTCCAGAGGTAAATATGGACCATCAGTTGGCTGTTAAATTATTCTTTTTAGCCACTTAATTTCATTTTTTTTGTTTACTAAATTTTTTTAGGCATTCAGTTGTGCAACCAGAACGGGATAAAAAAATGAATGAACAATAAAATGAAATTAAATAGCTAAAATAGAATAATTTAACAGCCAACTGAAGGGTCATATTTACCTCTGTAAGCGCAGGTGGTGCCATATGAGAGCATAAAAAATCGCCAAGTTTGTACCATATCCTGTTATGCAGTTTGTCTCTTTGCAAGCGATATCTATCTGGACATCATGTCCATGTAGACAGCTATTCTCGTTCGTAAAAAGAGAAACACATTAATCATTAAAAAAAGTCTTGATAGAAAAAATTGGGGCTGGTCAAGATCTGGAGCCAGGGGCAAATGTCCCCACTACTGTGTATAATGTTTTGACTCAGTTGGCTATGTAATTTCCTCAAAAGTGCTTAAGGGCTTGTGCTTAAGCCCTTTGGAAACATGGATGGCTTGTGCTTAAGCCCTTTTTAAGTGCAAGGGCTTGTGCTTAAGCCCATGCCTGATTACTAACCATATGAACTATGTTCCTTAGAATAATTTGATTCCAAGTTGATGATGCGTTAAACAGCTAAAATTTCTAAATTATTTTCAAAATATTGTGCATCTCTCCCCAGACATGGTATGTTCCTGAAATTTAGATTTAAAAAGATTAGACTGATCTAGAAAAACACAGGCTATGAGGATGATATTTTTGTATGCATTTAAGCACCCCTGGTGACATATACAGAACTGTCCTTTATGTACACAGACATTATAACTCTTATTTAGGAATTAAACCTTTCAATGAGATGTCTGAAAAATTTGGTTGACTATTTTGATAGCAATTTGACTGAAAGCTGTTGCTGTCTAACGCATAACTATTTAAGCGTGAAAGAGCAAACATGAAAAAGCACATGCATTTTACCAAATATGTCGTTTAATATTTTGAAGTACTTGCTGCATGATACACTTTCCTGCCTTGGATAGCAACTCCTTCCAGTCAAATGTGTCATGCAACAAGCACTTCGTCATATTAATGTTAATAAGCCTTTGAGTTTCAGTCCAAAAAAGAATTACAAAAAATCACGTGCATTTTTAACAAATATTTCTGTTTAATATTTTGAAAATAATTTGACTGGAACAGGAAGGAAGCAACAACTTCCTGTCAAATTAATGTAAAAAATGAAATTAGTAGGTATGATAATGTGATTTGTTATACATTGTGTACCTTCCTAATACATTGGGGTTTGTTGTGAAGAATTACGATATATTAATTTATAGTGTCAGCATCAAACAGACATTCAATTTTTGCATGTAATTGATAAAGTAAGTGAAATTAACAAATAAAAATTAGAAAATTTGCAAATGGAATTAATTACAATTCAATTAGCATTGTGTTCCCTGTATTTGCGCATCCCCTCTCTTTGTGCAGACGCATTCAATCTCTTGTGAGAGTCCCTCACAATCGGCACGCACACATATTGATTCACATGTCAATCTATGTTTATTCATTTTGCTCATGCAAGACTTTCTCCACTTGAAATTGTGAAACTACTTGTCAATATAGGTTTAAAGCAGTGCTGTTGATTTCTGACACTGACATATTATTTCAGATTTTTCACATCTATGGCAAAAATTGTTCTTAGAAACAAAAAATAGTAAGGCTTGTACCTATATTTGATGATTAAATAATTTCAGATGACATCTTCTTCCCCTTTAAGAATAACACAGACGTTTTTACGCAGTCAGTGTCACCATCTGTCAAACCAATCTTTCAAATATGATACATATGTTACCATTAGTTAATCTTCAGCAACAATGCGTTTATGTGAAACATATGTTAAAGATGTGGTAGCATATGCTGCAAACCAAATACTTTTTGTCTGTGCGCAAAAAGTGGGTATGCCATTGGATTCGGTAGGTTCTCCTTTTGGGCTGTATTTTACGCAGACCAACAATTAAAAATTCAAGTTGCATGCAGGGGGAATAAGAACCCATGCTAGTTTCTTATATTTATTCAACAATTAGAATTTTTTTGCTCAGACTATTTGATAGGAGGCGATAATCCAAACATGCACAATATGTGGGTACCATAGGATACAATACTTTTGTTGCTGCTCAATTACAATCAATTACTTGAAAAATGTAATTAAATTACAGCCAATTACAATTATCCTATGGTACCCACATATTGCGCAATTATGAATTATCAGCGTCTAATAAATAGTCTGAGCAAAAATTTCAATTGTTGGATAAATATAAGAAACTAGAATGGGTTTTTATTCACCTTTATGAAACTTGACTTTTTTATTATCTGTCTAACTTAAATACAGCCCAAACAGAGCAGCTACCGAATCCAATGGCGTACCCGCTTTTTGCGCACTGGCAAAAAGTATATGTTTTGCAGCATATGCTAAAACACATTTAAAATATGTTTCACATAACCTCATTGTTACTGCAGCTTAACCAATGATAACATATGTATCATATTTGAAAGGTTAGTTTGACAAATGGTGACCATGAATGCGTAAAAACATCTGTATTATTTTTAAAGGGAAAAAATGTCATCTGAATCTATTTAATTATCAAATATAGATACAAATCTTAATCTTTTATGCTTCTGGGAATTTTTTTTAGTTATATGAAAATTGTGAAATAATATGAGTGTCAGAAATCAACAGCACTGCTTTAAGTTTAAAGGTATATTGACAAGTAGTTTCACAATTTCAAGCGAAAAACTTTCATTAGCAAAATGAATAACTGTAGATTGACATGTGAACCAATATGTGTGCGTGCTGGTCGTGAGCAACCCTCACATGAGGCTGAATACATATGCGCAAAGAGAGGATGCGCAAATACAGGGAACACAATAATACAAATTAATTATCCCATGTCTGCTAGGCAATGCCTAATTTCATATTATAATAGAGAATTTGAAGACTTACAATTAAACATTGAAGCGCTCCAGAGAACAAACGAGCTCGATAATATTGGTGTCTCATCTGGAAAGATTGAGCTTAAGAAATGTTTAGTTAGAATAGAGTCCATTACGAAAAGTGGTGGTATTCGCATGAGCACCTCTAATACGGAAACTAAGCGGTCTTGTCGAGACATCCCGTTGTTTATTTTTGTTGACAGAGATACTCCTTTTGCTATTTGTGCACTGTCTCAAAATACACATATGGTAAACCGCTTAAAACTAATCAAGTAATCTGTCATATTTGTATGAATGACACTTATCTGTGGTAGAGGCTATTTCACATACCCTGAAATTTCCGAGTAGGACTCGTCAACGGTTTAGGTTGGTACCGATTAACAATTCCCGGTACTTCAAAGGACTCGACTCGGAAAATCTTGACTAGCAAGTACAATCTAAAAATATAGGCGTAGCTTATATATATATATATAGCGCCAAAAAAGTTTAGCAATTTCAAATTTTTGCTTGCTGTATTAAAACTATGCACCTTGTTGTAATCAAATCTGCAGGTAGTTCTTTCAACACAATGCCTCGCTGTGTGAAATGAAATCAAAATCATTTCTTGTTTTTCACGCCGGTTCGCTTACTGCATGTGAAAATGCATTTTGCGTATGTGAAATGACACCATATTTCAAAACAGGTAACCAACGTGAACTGAAAACGTTAATAAAGTTTATACCTGCTAACATGATTCAAGATTCAAGATTCAAGATTATTTATTCAGTAATACAATATATATAAATTTGGAATTCAACTAGGTTGTCCGCCGAAGGCAATGCCTATTGCGTTGGCGGACACCTTACACATATACTGGTAAAAAAAAGTTAGGGATCATGGATTATATTTTGAGTATATTCTGGTAAACGGCTCAGATCAAGTGAAAACAGCTTTTGTTTACCTCTTTTATTGGTCATTGAGACATGCACGGTGTCGTGTGTTGTCAATTTCACTTCTCACGTGCAAGCGTGCAGCACATGTGAAGGGTGGCTAAAATTGAGTGTTTTCAAAGATCACAGGTGTGACTGATTTTTTATGAAGACATCTGATTGAGTCTGATTGAGGCCTTGGTTAACGTGTACATTGACAACGGTGGACCACCTTTACAAAATGCCGCAAAGAAGCCATTTACGAGCTTGTGAGGCAAATCAAGCAGTTGGAATGATCCAAACTGCCCAAACACAGAGACAGGTGGCTGTTGCACTTGGTGTTTCTCAAAGTGTGATATCCAGGTTGTGGACACGGTTTCAAGCAACTGGAACTGTCAATGAGAGGCATAGAAGTGGAAGACCACATACCACAACACACCGCCAAGACCGGTATATCGTCACTTTAGCCAGGAGACATCGTTTTGATAGTGCACGTTCTCTCAACAGACAGTTCAATGCTGCTACAGATGTTCAGATAACACCCCAGACTTTGAGGAACCGACTTCACGGAGCCAATCTTAGAGCTCGCAGGCCAGCTGTGAGACCAAGGCTACTCCTACGTCATCGACAAGCTCGCCTGGAATGGGCTCGTAATCACATTAGATGGCAAAGACGTCACTGGCAGCCAGTTTTGTTCACTGATGAATCCAGATTCTGTTTAGATTTCCATGATGGTCGCAGACATGTGTGGAGAGAACCCAGACAACGGTATGCACAGTGTATGGTCGCTGAACATGACCGTTTCGGAGGGGGCTCAGTGATGGTTTGGGGTGGGATTTCTTTGACTGGTCGCACTGAACTGGTTGCTATCAGGAATGGAGCTCTGAACGCCATCCGGTATAGGGATGAAATCCTTCATCCAGTTGTGAGATTGTTTGCTGGAGCTGTGGGTCCTGACTTTGTTCTCATGGATGACAACGCTCGGCCTCACCGTGCTCGAGTTATCACACAGTACCTTGAGAGGGAGACCATAGAGAGAATGGAGTGGCCAGCAGTATCACCTGACTTGAACCCCATTGAGCATGTGTGGGGACCAGCTTCAACAACAAATTTCACAACGCCAGGTGCCCCCAATGACTCTGGATGACCTGGAAACTGCTCTCAGGCAGGAATGGGACAACCTTCCAGAACAGAACATCGTGCGCCTCATCAACAGCATGCAGCGGCGTTGTCAAGCAGTCGTGGCTGCACGTGGAGGTCACACTCGTTACTAAAGTGCATATGGACTGTTTTGGAGTGACACACGTGTATACGCTTGTTGACTTGCAATCATGAATTCTCATTGTTTCATGGATGCCTTTCATTAACACCTATGTGATGCATTGCTGACAAATCAATTTCAAAACTGTCATTAAATATGGATTCAGCAGAGGCTGTTAGTTATCATTTCGAATCTGTATATGTCTGTTATATCGAATGTTTCTAACAATACTGAAAAAACTTCGTGATCCCTAACTTTTTTTGTCCAGTATATATACATACATCTATACAAATAAATTAAACAGGACAGTAGCATACAAACACAGGACGTAGACAAGTTAAATAAAAAATTAATACATGTCTAAGTAGTAGTAGTAGTAGTAGTAGTAGTAGTAGTAGTAGTAGTAGTAGTAGTAGTAGTAGTAGTAGTAGTAGTAGTAGTAGTAGTAGTAGTAGTAGTAGTAGTAATAGTAGTAGTTGTAGTGGTGATTTTACATTACAACACAACATTTATATTTTTGGTTGACTTTGGTTATACAGTACATCTCGGGAATAACCAGTTCATCTCAATAGTAAAATAAAAACGTTCTGTTGAATGTGTTGAATATAATTGAATTGGAGGCCACTGTTGCCATAGGCAGCAATGTCCTCCAACCCACCCACATTCAAAACATACAAGAGAAGATTTCTCACACTGATTTTTAAATTATTCTAACAATGAGGTACTGTTTTTGTTTCGAAGTATGTCAGGTCATCCCCGAGCTGTGCTGTATTTGTGCAGTTGATAATATGTTTACAGGATGCTGGCTAGTGGGGAGCATCCTTGGGCAAGGGTGGCGAGGGGAGGGGCACAGTGCTCATTCTCCTGCTCATCCAGTAGCTTGGTTTTATGGTTACTGAATATGAAAATTTGATAGTTGTTAGCAGTTGAAAACATCCAGTCGTAGTGGGTGGATTGGAGTGGGAAGGTAGTAGTAGTAGTAGTAGTAGTAGTAGTAGTAGTAGTAGTAGTAGTAGTAGTAGTAGTAGTAGTAGTAGTAGTAGTAGTAGTGGTAGTGTTAATTAAGTAATCATTTATTATTTTCTTGAATAATTCTGTTGTCGGTATTTTGTCTCGGGTTTCCTGTTTAGTGTTATTCTATAATTGAGTGGCTGTAATTGATATTCTATGTTTTCCCATGTCTGTGGGTGTGTATTTCTCATGTAGTTTGTGTCTGCTTCTAGTGTTATGTTGGTGGATGTTAATATTGCTCACAAAGAAGGGTGCTATCGATTTGGGTAGGGTGTTGTGATGGAAATTTTTCACAATAGTTAACATTTGAGATTTACCTATGTCAATAAGTTTGAGTAGTTTTTTTCTTTAAACATATCTTGGCCTTCTGCTGGTCGAGAAAATAATTTAATGCTCTTTTTTTGGAGGCTTTGAATTTTAGATATTCTGTTTTTATGGGTGTTAGTCCAAACGGCATTGCAGTATGTGAGGTGTGGAAGGATTAAGGTGCTGTACAGTGTTTTAACCGTGTCATGTGTCATACATGGTTTTAATCTTTGGATGACACCTGTTCCTCTTGCTACTTTCGCAGTAACTGTCTCAATTTGTTTGGCCCAGGTCAGATTTTTTTATCTAAATATACACCTAGAAACTTTGCGTATGGGGCCTATTCAATTTCTTTTTTCTTGATATAAATTTTCGGAATCTCCTTAATATATATGTTCTCTAGATTTTGGAAATAACATATAGTTTGCTTTATCCACATTTAATGACAGCTTATTTAATGAAAACCAGTTAGTAATTTCTTCCATTTCCTCATTTACGTTTTTGTATAAAGTAATTATATCTTCGTCAGAGCAAAAGGCATTGGTGTCATCAACGAACAGTATTAGTGACATGTGTTTGCATACATTGGGCAGATCATTCATATACAAGAGGAACAGCTGAGGGCCATGGATGGATCCCTGAGGAACACCGCAAGTTAGTCTCCTATTTTCAGAGCAGGTTACATTAAATTGCACGCATTGTGTTCTCTCATTTAGGTAGCTTTGAAACCAGTTGAGTGCACTTCCTCGGATTCCATAGTAGGCAAGTTTTTCTAGTAAAAAAGAGTGGTTGATCATGTCAAAAGCTTTCGAAAGGTCTAAGAAAACGCCTATTATGTGGTTTTTCTTTTCAATTGAATCAATTATTTTTTTCTGTCATTTCAATTAGTGCTAGCATTGTTGAGTGTTTTTCACGAAACACGTATTGTGATGTATATAGGATTGACTTTTTGTCTAAATTGCTAATAAGGCGATTATACATAAGTCGTTCCATTAATTTGGAGAAAAGTGGAAGTATTGAGACAGGTCTATAGTTTGTGAAGTTAGATGAATCCTTTGCTTTGTATATAGGTGTTACTCGTGCAACTTTTAGTTTTGATGGAAAGATGCCGTGATAGATAGATTACAAATGTGGTTGAGAGGTATTAGTAGGTCTACGGTGCAGTGTTTGAAAATACTCCAATTAAATCCATCGAGGCCAGCACTTTTTGCAGGGTTTAGTTTGTTAAGAATGCTAAAAATTTCTTGATTGTTGACTGGGTTAGCGAAAAAAGACGATTGATAGTTGCCTGTGAGGTAATCACTATATTTGCTACAGGATGATGATTTGATTTTATTTGAAAGTGTTGGACCTATATTAACAAAATAATCATTGAATCCTGTTGCAATTTCAACGTCATCGGCTATTAATTTGTTGTTATAAAGAAGCTGTGTTTGTTGTGCTTTACCATTGTTTTTATTCAAAAGTGATTTAATTATTTTCAATGTTTCATTTATATCATTCTTACATTGTTCAAATTTGTTGTAGTAATATGCTTTTTTGGCTGTTATTATTTGGTCCAACTTGTTTCTATATTTCTTAAATTTCAGTTCGTTATGCTTTGTTTGACATTTGATAAATATCAAATAAAGTTTATGTTTTTTTATGACAGGCAGCTATTAGTACAGTTGCTAGCATGGTTTAGTCGGGTTGTGTTTGAATTTTTTCTTTTCCTTCATGGGAAAGCTGTCTTCGAAAACTCTGATGCAAATGTCATGGAACTTAGTGTAGGCATTCTCACAGCACTATCTGTAACTGTATGCCAATCTACCTCAGACATGGACCGCCGCCAAGGGTTATCCGAAAATCAGTGCCGTGAGGCAATGAGAATACTTGCCGCTGGTGTATGGCAGCCATCAATGCGCGCGGTGGTCACACCCGCTATTGACGCCTCTAGGGCGCGATGCTGACATTAGGGCGACAATGAGCTGTTTTTCAAATTGGAAATGGGCCCACCAGTTAAATAATATTTTCGAATGAAATCGTTCTTTTTACAAAATTATATTTAATTAGTGTTTTTATCAGAATTGCTACACTTGCCAGGTGGGGTGGTGGGGGTGTCTCATATATATATATATATATATATATATATATATATATATATATATATATATATATATATATATATATATATATATATATATATATATATATATATATATATATATATATATATATATATATATATATATATATATCTGGCAAGTGATTGAAGTGAACATATCAGATGCCATATCATGGGTCTACTATATTGACTTCACAGCTAAGGCCATTGGTACACTTGCCTTTCTCCAGCGCAACAGCAAACACTGTATAAAAAACATATAATTGCAATGCTTCACAACCATGATTTGGTCCATCCTATAATATACGCATCTAGCGTCTTGTCTCCTTACCCTCGGAAAAAACATTTTTTTAAAACTTTGCCGGGTCCAGCATCGCAGAGTTCGCTTAACTCATGGTGGCTATCAAACACACAGTAGACAGTGGACGTGACATTTCCAATGGACGTGGCAGGTCCTGTGGATGCAACAAGTCCCATTGATGTGACAGCTCCTGTAAATATGACCGCTTTGGTAGAGAAATAAAAACAGGTCATTCAGCTACAACAACTATAGACGTGTCAACTCATATACATAGGAAGCTCATGTGGCTGTGACAGCTGTCGTGAATGTGCCCTCTCCTATGGATATGACAGCTCAAGTAAATGTGATAGCTCCCTTAAAGCAACAGCTCCTATAGACACGACCACTCCTGTGTATATGACAAGTCATGTGTATATGGTAGCTCCTGTGAATCTAACGGTTGTGGAAATGACAGCCCATGTGGGCATGACATCTATAGATATGACAGCTCATGCGAATATGAAAACTATGGATGCAGCAGTTCATATACAGTCGTGACAGCTCCTGTAGATATGACAGCTCAAATGGACGTGACAGGCTGACAGCTGCTCTCGACATGATAGGTTTTTTGTATAAACGACATCTGAAGATATGGCATCGCCTGTGTATGACAGCTCCTATATGCATACTAGCTATTGTGGGTGTTGCATCTGCTATCGGCTCCTGTAGATATGCCAGCTTAGGTGGATCTGACAGCTCCCGTGCATACAGCAGCTACTATAGACGTGACAGTTCCTATTGTTATAACAGATCATGTAGCTGTAAAAAGTCACGCTCAAGTGACAGCTCATATGGCCGGGACATCCCCTGTGGATGTGACATCTATGAATATGACAGCGCCCATAGATGTGACAGCTCCCGTGGATGCAATAGCTCTTATAGATGTGGGAGCTCATATAGATATGGCAGATCATATAGATATGGCAGCTCCTGCGTATTTAGCAAGTCGTGCCCACATGACAGCTACGATGGGCATGCCATCTCTTATGGATATGAAAGCTCATATAGAAACAAGATTCTATAGACATAACCACTCTTGTGGTTGTAGCATTTTCAGTGGGTGTGCTAGCTCCAACAAACATGACCGCTTTTGTAGATGCAGCATCTCCTATGAATATGATAGTTTCTGTAGAGGTGGCAAGTCCTGTGGAAGTGATAGCTCTTATAGACGTGGCAGCTCCTATAGAACAGTTCCTCTTAATATGACAGCTCATGTTGCTGTGACAAGTCATGCCCACCTAACGGCAACTGTGGACCTGACAACTGCTATGGATATGACAGCTCTCCTAGATGTGTCAGCTCCTGTGAAAGCGGCAATGTAGTAAATGGAAGAAATAGATGTACTTTGTCATCGGTCCTTTCAAGTCAATTCGCTATAAGTGGGATGGCCTAATTGACCATATATGCCCAAAAGGTGTGTGTTCTGCCCCATTTGGGAATTCAATATATATGGTCAACTAGGCCACACCACATGTCTTAGTAAGACCAATGAAAAGTGTGTCTATCACTTCCATTTGTTTGATATTGATCACGATGACATTGCTGGACTAAGTGGGTTGGCTGGCCCTAGAGTAGAGTATCCAAGCTATTCCTAGACTAGCCTATGCTAGGCTAAGCCTAAAGCTATGGTATGTTAGGCTCGGCTAGGGTATTCCAAGCTAGACTATGTTATGCTAGGCTGGTCTAGGCTATATGCTAGGTCTATGGTAGTCTAAGCTGGGATAGCTATGCTCAGGCTAGTCTACACAAGCTATGCATAGGTTAGCCAATGCTAGGTTAAGCCCACGCCTGGGGTATGCTAGGCTAAAAACTAGCTCTAGGTAGTATAATCTAGGCTACCATATACTAAGCTAAGCCTAAAACTAGGTATGCTAGGCTGGGATAGTCTAGACTAGGTTAGGCTAGTTTAGTCTAAGCTGGGCTAGCTAGGCCTAGGCTATGCTATGCAAGCTAGATATGAGCTTGTCTATGCTATGCTAAGCATTGTGCTAGGCTGGACTACGTTCGCCTATATGCTGTCTAGGGTAGGCTAAGGCGAGTTGGCTAGGTTAGCTAGGCCTAGGCTAGGCTACACATGATGGCCGGAATTCAATAAGGTTTAAACACGGCTTAGCCTAAACCTGGTAACAAACCACAAAGTAATTACAAGGTTAGTATCATAGATAGGGCGATAGCCCCACCCCCACCCCCCAACACCCGAATTTTAGTGGTTGATACCCAGACCACAAACCCTTCATGGTGTGTGGTCTAAATACCGAAGCCTAAGGCTAGACAGACATACAGACAGCATGACAGACAGACAGACAGACAGGCAGGCAGACAGACAGACAGACAGACAGACAGACAGACAGACAGACAGACAGACAGACAGACATGCAGGCAGACTGAAAGGCAGGCAGCAGTCCAAGCACGGCATCTACATACGACATGAATCTATTTACAGCTAGGTAGACTGGGGGCAGTACTAAGCCAAGCTAAGCTAAGCCAAGCTAAGCCAAGGTATACTAGTCTAGGCTATACTAGTCTAAGCTATAGTAGTCTAAACTATACTAGTCTAAGCCATATTAGTTTAAGTCACCCTAGTCTAAGTTATACTAGTCTAAGGTATACTCGTCTAAGGTATCCTATTCTAAGGTATACTAGTCTAAGTCACACTAGTCTAGGCTTTATTAGTCTAAGCTATACTTGTATAGTCTAAGCTATACTTGTATAGTCTAAGGTATACTAGTTTAGGCTATGCGAGTCTAGTCTAAGCTATGTTAGTCTAGTCAACACTATACTAGTATAGTCTAAGGCTAAGGGAGTCTAAGTCATACGTGTCTAAGCCATATTAGCAACATTAGTCTAAGCTATACGAGACTAAGCTATACTAGTCTAGTTTATACTAGTCTAGTCTAAGCTACACTAGTCTAGTCTGAGCCATACTAGCTATCCATCTATGCAACAATAGTCTAAGCTATATTAGTCTAGTCAAAGCTATACTAGTCTAGATCTAGCTATACTAGTTTAGTCTAAGCTATACTAGTTTAGTCTATTTAAGCTATGCTAGTCTAAGCTGTAGTAGTCTAGTCTAAGCTATGCTAGTCTAGTTTAGGCTACACTAGTCTAATTTAAGCTACACTAGTCAAGTCTCTACTAGTCTAGCCTAAGCTATACTAGTCTGAGCTATACTAGTCTAAGCTAAGTTGTACTTTACTAGGCTAAACGATAGTCACACTAGTCAAGTCTCTACTAGTCTAGCCTAAGCTATACTAGTCTGAGCTATACTAGTCTGAGCTAAGTTGTACTTTACTAGGCTAAACGATAGTCGTCAAGGCTAAGCTATGATATACTTGTCCAGGCTAAGCCATGCTATACTAGACTAAGCTAAGCTATGTTATACTAATCTACAGAAAGCTTGGCTACACTGGTCTAGGCTAAGCTATAGTAGTTTATGCTAAGCTATACTTGTATAGGCTAAGCTAGTCAAGTCTCTACTAGTCTAGCCTAAGCTATACTAGTCTGAGCTATACTAGTCTAAGCTAAGTTGTACTTTACTAAGCTAAACGATAGTCGTCAAGGCTAAGCTATGATATACGTGTCCATGCTAAGCCATGCTATACTAGACTAAGCTAAGCTCTGTTATACTAATCTACAGAAAGCTTGGCTACACTGGTCTAGGCTAAGCTATAGTAGTTTATGCTAAGCTATACTTGTATAGGCTAAGCTATGCTATACTAGACCAAGCTATGCTATAGTAACCTAGGCCAAGCGTTGCTATACTAGTCTAATCTAAGCTGTAGTTGGCTAACCTGAGCTATACTGTCATCAACAAGCTATACTGGAATAAACTATGCTATACTGGGCTAAGCTGTAATGGGCTAAACTAAGCTAAGCTATATTGAGCTAAGCTAAACTAGGATAAGCTAAGCTATACTAGGTTAAGCTAAGGTATACTTGGCTAAATTATCCTAAGATATACTTGGATAAGCTAAGCTAAGATATACTTGGCTAAGCTATGTTATGATAAGCCGTGCTAGTCAACGCTAACATAAGCTATGCTAGTGAAAGCTAAGATATGCTACTCTATACCAGCCTATGCTAGTCTGAGATATACTAGTCTAAGCTATGCTAATCTAAGCTAAGATAGAGGTACCTACTAACCACTAGCGGTACAGTAACCACTAGAGGTACCTGATAAATAACCACTAGATGTACGTGATAACCACTAGAGGTTCCCAATAATGACTAGAGTTATCAGTAACCACTAGAGACTCCAGTAACCTCTAGAGTTACATGTAACCACTAGAGGTACCAGTAACCACTAGAAATACATGATAACCATGAGACGTACCATAACAACTAGTGGTACCTAATAACCAGTAGATGTACAGATATGTATACAGCTACGGAAATCAGAGCGATTGTAGCAAGACTGCCCTTGATATAAAGGTAAATTATTAAAATAAGTGCTATTCGGTAGGGTAGGGTAGGTATGGTAATGTAGTGCATGGATAGCCTAACCTAGACAAAGCTAACCTCTATTAGCCTAGTCTACACATAGCCGGTACAGCTTAGGATACCCTATACATAACCTACAGACTAGCATACCCTATACATAGCCTATAGGTTAGCCTAACTTTTCCTAGCCTGGCCCAGCATAGCATAGTCTACGCCTAGCTAGCCCAGCGTAGACTACCCTAGAACTAGCATAGCCTATCATACCCTAGCCTAGCCTAGCATACCCTATAGTTAGGATTAGCGTAGCCTACGCAAAACATGTGTAGCCTACCCAGGTCACCTTGGGCTACCATAGACCTAGCATCTAGGCTAGCTTAGCCTAAACTAGCCTTATGCTTAGCCTAACATAGGCTAAGCTAGGCATGGATTACATATTCTTGCCTAGGCCTAGCTAGTCCAGCTTAGACTCGACTAGCATACCTCAGCTTAGACTAGCATATAATAACTTTGCTTAGACTAGCTTAGCTTAGACAAGCATAGCATAGGATAGACTAGCATAGATTAGATTAGCATAATTTAGCATAGTTTGCTCAGAACAGCTTAGCCTAGCTTAGCTCAGATAAGCATAGCTTGCTTAGCTTAGCTTAGACTAACGTAGCTTGGCATAACTTAGCCTAGACTAGCATAGCTTAGATTAGCACAACTTAGCATAGGTTGACTTAGCCTATCTTAGCTTAGACCAGCATAGCTTAGCTTAGCTTAGACTAGCAACGCTTGGCACAGCTTAGCTAGCATATCTTAGCGTTGACTATCTTAGCTAAGTTTAGACTAACATAGCTTAGATTAGACTGTCTTATGTTAGCATAGCATATCTTAGCTTAGTGTAGAATAGCATAGCTTAGCTTAGAGTAAGATAGCTTAGTGTAGACTGGCTTATCTTAGACTAGCTTAGCTTAGACTAGCTTGGCTTAGACTAGCTTAGCTTAGCATACCTTAACACAGCTTAGGTTAGAATAACTTGGATTAGACTATCTAGAGTAAAGGCATAGTGGTCGAGAGGTTAGTCACGAGCGTTGGTAACTCAAAGGTTGACAGTTCTCCTCCCGGGCCACTGTGTTGTGTCCTTGAGCAAGGCGCTTCACTCTGCCTTGCTCCAGTCCACCTAGCTGTAAATATGTACCTGCGAGGGCAGTGTAGGTAATGTGAATGCATAGCTTAAGGTGCAACCCAGCTGACAGTTCCATAAGGGAGAACGGGCCCAATGACCAGGGGCTAAGCGATGTAACACTTGCTGAGCACTTCGGTGAAAACTAGACTGTAAAATGAAAACTTACTTATTATCTTCGCTTAACTTAGCCGAACATAGCATAGCTTAGCTTAGACTAGCATAGCCTATCATAGTTTAGCTTAACGTTGACTAACTTAGCTTAGACTAGCATAGCTTAGACTAGCACAGCTTAGTGTAGACTATTATAGCTTAGCTTAGACTAGCATAGCCTAGCTTATCCTAGACTAGCATAGCATAACTTAGATTAGACTATATCTTAGCTTAGCCTAGACTAGCATAGCTTTGAATAGGTTAGCATAGCTTAGCTTATACTAGCATAGCTTAGACTAGCATAGGTTGGTGTAGAGTAGCATAGCTTGGCATAGATTAGCATAGCTTATCCTAGCACTGCTTAGCTTAGCATAACATAGCATAATTTAGCCGAGTATATCTTAACTTATCCGAGTATATCTTAGGATAGCTTAGCCGAGTATACATGTACCTTAGCTCAGAATAGTATATCTTAGCTTGACCTAGTATAGCTGTGCACAGTATAGCTTAGCTGAGTTTAGCCCAGTATAGTTTAGTTTAGTCCAGTGTAGCTTAGCTTAGCCCAGTATAGCTTAGCTTAGTCCAGTGTAGCTTAGACTAGTATAGCAAAGGTTAGCTTGGACTGGTATCGCATAGCTTAGCCTAGCCTGGTATAGCATAGCCTAGCCTAGACTAATATGGTATACCTTAGCCTAGACTAGTATGAGATAGCTTGGCATAAACTAGTATACCATACCTTAGACTAGTATAACTTTGCCTAGACTAGAATAGCTTAGACTAGACTACAATAGCTTAGGCTACACTACTATGGCATAGTGTAGCCTAGAGTAGTGTATCATAGCCTAAACTTGTACAGCATAGCTTACCCTAGTGTAGTATAGCATAGCTTAGCCTAGCCTAGTATCACTTAGTAGTATAGGGTGCGGCTAGTCGCTATTGTTCTTTTCGTTGGAATGTGGTTTTAACCAATCAAAATGCTCCATTTATAGTCGCTATTGTTTGGAGAACAATGATGACCAGCGGTACACGTTTTCTAGATAACAATGGCAACTATATTCACACGTTATTGAGAATCTGCAGCACTGTGGAATGTTCTATTATTTTGAATTAGTTAACCCTTAAAAGTTGTGTATTTTATGTTTAAATGTAGTGGCGGCGCCCCCGCCCCCTCCGTGGTTATCTACCGTTGTAGGGTAAAAATAATAAGAGAGTAATGTAAAAATAATAGAGTTTAAGAGGTGGTCTGATAATGGAGGTTGTAGGAGTATGAGGTTGAGGATGTATGAAGAATTACGGTAGGATATTGATGTATATTTTGAAAATAATTTGACTGTTTCGTCGCTAACGTTATTAGTAAACTATTTTGCTGAATATTTTGAAAACGTTTTAACTTTTAACCATCATTACGCACAAATTGTTTTAAAATACTTAATATTGCAATAATGTCAGTCGTTTTAGATGTTGCACGATGGTTAAAAATGTAGTCATTATGTCTCTGAGGGTTCCGTGTGTTTATAGAATTGTATGTCGAGCGTACTTATGCTAAAAAGATTATTTGGTGCGTATTGTTTTAATTTAACCATTACTGCCACATTAGCCATGAGATCGGTCCTTAATTGAGTTACAAACATGGCACGTGTTAATAATGAAAGAATGTTAAAACACCACCCATCTCGTTCTAAGCACGGGATATTACAATGTCCTCACCGAGAGTTTTAAAAAAAATCGATAATAACGCCTGCACCCGCTCACCGGCTATTGCTGTTTACCGACGCTTTGAGCATAGTAGCATAATCATAGATGGCCATTTACTACAAATATAAATATATCCTTGTGGCTACAGAGCAGTGATACGTTATAACCATGTTTTTTACTATATAATTCAGTCCTGCCCTAAGTGACCACCTCGTGTTACGTCATTACATGGACGCTATTAACCCTTTTAATGCTAGAATTTCTTCAAGAAAATGTTCATTTTCTTCATATTCATATTTGTGGTACAAGAGAAGACTATTTTGAAAATTTATCATCGGAATGACTGGCACTGCAGGCTATCCATTTGTCTAGTCATTGCGCCGGCAAACACCCCCACCACCACCATCATCATCACCAACACCCACCACCACCACCACCACCACCACCACCACCACCACCTCCACCACTACGACCTACACGCAACACCATGCATTAACCCCACCACCCACGCACCCGCCAACCCATAGAGAAGTTCTTCATATTCATACTTGCATCCTTAGAGAAGGCTATTTTTGAACATCTATCACCGGAATGACTGACTCTGACAGCTATCCATTTGTCTAGACATTGTGGGCGGAATGTGTGAGAGCACTGTGTTTGAAAAAAAATGGCATATAGGTTGGAGAGGGTATGTCAATGAGGATTTAATAAAGGTCTCGCTCGTATGCGCATGTGCTAATATGCGATACTGCTAGTTATATGTTGTACCCTTGTGCGTGTGTGCATGCCCTGGTGTGCGCCTTTGTGCGCATGCATGCGCCAAAATGTATGCATACATGTGCGGATGCATGCGGTCCGCATGTTGCGAATTTGCGGGCATATGTTGCGGATTGTGGGCGCATGATGTGGATTTGCGGGTGTATGTTGCAGATTGCGGGCGCATGATGCAGATTTGCGGGTGTATGTTGCGGATTTGCGGGCATATGTTGCGGATTGCGGGTGCATGATGCGGATTGCAGGCGTATGTTGCATATTTGTGGGCGCATGATGCGGATTTGCGGCCGCAGTACATATAATCATATAAATGGTACAAATTCAATCCCTTTTCTCATTCCAGTTTAAACATCGCAAAGTGGTTGGACGTGTAACTGCAGAGTAGTTAGGCAGTCAGATTTCTTTGAAGAACCTTGTAACTTGAATACTTGCTAGATTTATCCTATAATCAATATGCCGAGACATAAATGTTTTGAATGTGCTTCAACCTTTAATAGGTCAAATGACCTGAAGCGGCATAAGATTCGATTCCATAACGATGAAGATAGCAAAAATCTAGACAGTGAAGATGAAGAAATGACAGAGATGAAGAGTGAAGATGATGAGCCAGCGGAGTTGGAGAGTGAAGACAGTGATGACTCAGCGGAGTCTGAGAGCGAAGATGAAGGTGAAGATGAAAAAGAAGAAATAGGCAATGAGGAACTATTTACCATATTCCAAAATATTAAGCAGGTCTTAGACGCTGAACAATCAGGTTTAGAAGATGAGGATGGTGAAGTGGACACAGACCCAAATGGTGTAGGCAATGTGCCTATTTCTGTATATGCTGATGCTTTAGTTACAAAGTGTATAGACATAATGTTCCAGTCGAGAAGATTACAGAACTCTACACTCATTAAAATAATTCATCAGGAAATTAAAGATTTTATCGACAAGGGGTACGCATACGATGAAACAGTCTTCTCAGCTTTTCGAAAAAGAGAGTTTCTGATCAAGAAGTACATAAGGAACCATCTAGATGCTGAAGATAATGATGATGATTCTGATGGTGATGGATCTGATCCATAAGGAATCAGTCATCGATAAAATGGATCTCCAGAACATTGACTATTTGTTTATGCTACAGCAACTAGACGTTTTATCATATGTAATATTTACTTCAATGTAAAAATATGGATACAAATAAAACATTGGTTCTTTATGCGCGTGTTTGATGATTGTAGATTCCCAGCCAGGTCCCCCCACATCCCTCAATATACAAATCGGAGTGCTGATGCTGTTGGTGGTGGTGGTGGTGGTGGTGGTGGGGTTGGCGGTTGGTGAAAATAGCTGTTGTGGTGGATGATGGGGTGGGGTTAATGCTTGGTGGTGGGTGTTGGTGCTTAGTGGGTGGTGGTGCTGGTTGTGATAGAGAGATGGTGGTGGTGGTGATGGTGATGGTGATGATGGTCGATATTGGTAGTAGGTGGTTGCGGCCACAATGTCTAGACAATGGTTAGCCAACTGTATTATTTTTGTTGTCGGGGTCTCATTGACTAGGTACTCATAATGCATTCATACTGTGTGTACCCGGACATGGTAATTTTTCCTAGTTTTATTACCTTTAACTGGCTGACTGGCGAGGTGTTTCAGACATTCCAGGGATCTACTTCCTAGCAAAATATTTTGGAAACGATTTGAGCAAAGGTTGATGCAGACAGTCAAATTATTTTCAAAATATTCACCAAATATCATGGAAACGATTTGATAGAAAGTTGTTGCTAACACTGCAGTCAAATTATTTTCTAAATATTAGTACAACGCACATTGCCGGCCTTGTAAACAAGTATGCTAGTATACCTCATCCCTCATGCCAGGCAGCGCCGCGCTAGCATACCTCAACCCTCCTCCTCCTCACTCGTTCAACCTCAGTTATGCGACCACCTCTACACTCATTCCAGGGATGTTATTTTCTGATTTTTCAAACCTAAATCATGGCGCATTGGTAGTTTAAGCAAATAGTTTTGATACTAATTTGACATAGGAAGCTACAATTCGCACTAGTGCCTTCGTGCGCACAAACTCTTAAAAAAGTGCTGTTCAATGCGACAATTTGACATAGGAAGCCACAATTCCGCTTAGTTTCAAAATACTTTTTTACTACAACCACGAGGGACCGCATCGATCACCTAATTAATACGTTAAACGATACAAGGGTGCTCATCATTATTCGTCAACGATGACGATGGTGGACATTGTTCCCACCATTTTTATAACAATTTTTAAAATTTAATAATTAAATGACTGATGCTTTAAAGACCACTCCTTAAATACGAGATTATTATCTATATAATATTATGCATACAACATCGCTTATATATTACCCGCATAGAGATGTACTTTGCTCTCTTTTAAAAAAACCTAAATGACTGGTAGGAAGCCGCTTAGTTTCATGTTTGAGGGGTTTAGATGAAGGTTAACGTGTTTGCATACAAATTGAAGGATTAAAAGCGAATCATAGATGCTTTATGCACACTAACGAGGTGGTCAGAGAAAACATATTTCCATGGATACTTTTTTAACATGCACAGAGTTGCATGCGCATAAACCATTTAACAAACTGATCCATCGCATCTAGCCCGTGAACATATCCAAGATTTTCGCCTGCATGTATGCATCATTATATGGAGGCCAGTACGCAACAGTTTTTGATAGGACGATAGTCATCTCACGCGATATTCCTTACATTTTTTGTAGTAGAGCGATGTAGTATAAATGTAAATGTTAATGTACATTTGGCTAAAATGTGTTGTGGATTTGCAGGCGCGTGTTGCGGATGGCAATAAGTATATGCACATGCCTGAACACGCATACATGCCAAAATGCATGCGTACATGTGCGGCCGCATGCAGATGCGTGTTGCAGATTTTCGAGCTCGTGTTATGGATGTTGACTTGTTAATTTGTTGTGGATGAAACAAGCATATGCACATACCTGAACACGCATACACGCCAAAATGCATGCATACATGTGCGGCCGCATGCGGGCCGCATGTTGCGGATTTGCGGGTGTGTGTTGCGGATGGCAACAAGTATATGCACATGTCTGAACACACATACACACCAAAATGCATGCGTATATGTGCGGCCACATGCGGGCCATGTGCTGCGGATTTGCAGGCGCATGTTGCGGATTTGCGGCCGCAATACATATATTCCTATAAATGGTACAAATTCAATCCATTTTCTCATTCCAGTTTAAACATCGCAAAGTGGTTGGATGTGTAACTGCAGAGTAGTTAGGTAGCCTTAGGCAGTCAGATTTCATCTCATGTGATATTCCTTATATTTTTTTGTAGTAGAGCGATGTGGCATAAATGTAAATGTTAATGTACATTTGGCTAAAATGGCCGGCAGTACAAACTTTGATGGATCAGACACTGGGTATGTGCGATGTCGTTGGTGTTCCATCGACATCCGCGACACCATATGCTGATGGTCGAAACACGAGAGGGTCTGTAGGCATATGATAAAGAAAATAGAACATAAAGAGATGGTGTACACCTGCAAGGAGTGCTATTGTCTATTACCAATCAAACAGTATCCGCATGGGTGTCCTGATACTCCGACTGATATACAAAAAGCAAACATGACGCAGTTTGTTACCAAACTGACAACCACGCCTGTGCGGATCTGTGAAGACTGAGACCTATCTCAAAACACTGACCTTTTTCAGGGCCCACAAATCATTTGAAAGAGAACTCTTTATCTGTTCAAAAAAATAAAATAATGTAATTAAGTTTTTACACACAACAACCCTCTTCACACATGCATACGCAAGCACACATTCTGATCCATCAAAAGTGGTCGATGGACGCCACTGTTCTAAATGGGCATCTGTACGCTATTGTTCGTGGTCGATTAATGCATTGCCATTGACTAGGAATGCATTTTGTTCATATTTTTGAAAATTTTATAATTAAATGACTGCCATTTTAAAGACATAAATACGATAGATAACACTATCTATATAATAGCATAGGAAAAATTACTGTGTACGTGTCTGATTTTTGAAAATTAAATGACTGGGGAACACATTTTGCTCATATTTTTGAAATTTTAATAATTAAATGACTTCCACTTTAAAGAATCGCCTTAAATACGCAAGATAAAATTATATATATATATATATATATATATATATATATATATATATATATATATATATATATACAACGTAGATCACTATAACCCGTGTAACGCAATGCTCTGATTTTTTTGAAAATTAAATGACTGTTTGTTCATATGTAAAAAAAATTTAATAATTAAATGATTGACGCTTTAAAGACATAACATCGATCGTCAACGATGACCATTTCCATAACAATTTTGAAAATTTAATAATTAAATGACTGCCATTTTTTAAATAACTTAAACCAAGGAGGAGGTTAATGGTGACTAAACCAACAGCGGCTTACAATCAATTATTTTCACAATATTCGTACAGAGATATTGCGCAAGACGTTGCCTCGGCGAATACGCTAGCATACGTCAGCTATCCTCCTCATCCCTCACGACACCTCTACAAGCGACCACCTTTATGCATTTTCTTAAAGGACCACCAGGCGAATAAAGGCGCGCTCATGCGCGGAGAACAATGCCGAGCAGAGGGTGGCTGAGATAGCATTCCTCCCTCCTCCGTTATCAGACCACCTCTCTCTTACCTAGCATCGCCTAATAAGAAATTAAAATTTACACAGTCAAATAGTTTTCAAAATATTCAGCAACCAATCAATTTATTCAGCAACCAATCAAAATATTCAGCAACTGATTATCATAATATTCAGCAACCAATTATCAAAATATTCAGCTACCACTCAAATTATCAAAATATTCAGCAACAAATTATCAAAATATTCCATGAGGGTATGCGCAGTACGTGCGTGTGTTGGTGCATCAGGTGCGTGCGTATGTGTGGGTACATATACGAGAAAAGTAGGACACCCTTGTGGATGATGGATCAGTAACAGATTTCCATCGATACAGACGCATTCAACCACATATTCCACCATGGGCGAAGCCTTTCGTCGTGGTACATACCAACGACATTATTAGTTTGCGAGCAAACAGGCATAGACAAAATCTAACATCACATGACCTTAAAGCGAATGAAGCGGACATGTTTAATGTTAATATGAGTAATGCGCTAACACGCCATAAATATGCATAAAGCACTAATGCACCAAAATGTGATATTCTAATAATTACCCAAGGGAATTAGTACATATGTCCACTCGGCTAAGAACTAGGAAACGATACGATATTGTATCCAGAGCACAAAGCTGTACGCATTCGCAACTACATAGTCAAATCTCCTAGCGAGTAGGTGATAATTCAATAGTAATTTTGAATATTAAAAAACAAAACACATAGTGGGAGACTTGAGGTACTAACACGTTCTTTCATTATTAACACATGGTATGTTTGTATCTCGATTCAAGATTGATCTCATGGCTATTCAAGACGTATGGTTAAATCATACGCAACAAATAATCTTTTTAGCATAAGTACGCTCTACATACAATTCTATAAACACACGGAACCCTCAGAGATTTAATGACCACATTTTAACCATCGTACAACATCTAAAACGACTGACGTTATTGAAATATTAAGTGTTTAAAAAACAATTTGTGTGTAATGACGGTTAAAAGTCAATACGGCTACAAAATATTCAACAAAAATAGATTTCTAATAAATTAACGTTAGCGACGTCAAATTAATTTCAAAATATTCAACAGTTTTCCTGTATGGTATTAATGAAAATAAGATATGGGGAATTCATCGGTGAAAGGGTTAACTTTTTTAACCCAGGATACAATCCTATGAATCCATCACAAACAAGTCTTGGTTACCATTCCAACCGAACACTACATACCATTAATACAAGATTATTTTTAATATTTTGTTGCTAATCTGTCTGGTAGCTGTTGCTTACTAAGACAGTAACAGCTTACAGTTAAATTAGTCTCTAAATATTCTACAAAATAGTTTACTAATAATGTTAGCGACGAAACAGTCAAATTATTTTCAAAATATACATCAATATCCTACCGTAATTTCTCATACATCCTCAACCTCACACTCCTACGACCTCCATTATCAAACCACCTCTTAAACTCTATTATTTTTACATTACTCTCTTATTATTTTAACCGTACAATGGTAGATAACCACGGAGGGGGGGGGGGGGGGCGCCGCCACTACATTTAAACGTAAAATACACAACTTTTAATGGTTAACTAATTAAAAAAAAATAGAACATTCCACAGTGCTGCAGATTCTCAATAACGTGTGAATATAGTCGCCATTGTTATCTAGAAAACGTATACCGCTGGTCGTCATTGTTCTCCAAACAATAGCGACTATAAATGGAGCATTTTGATTGGTTAAAACCACATTCAAACAAAAAGAACAATAGCGACTAGCCGCACCCTATACTCCTTCGCTTAACCTAGACTGATATAACATAGCTTAGCTTAGTATAGCATAGCTTAGCCTAGACTAGTATAGTATAGCTTATACTAGTTTAGCTTAAACTAGTCTAGTATAGCTTAGACTAAAATAACATAACTTAGACTAGACTAGTATAACTTAGACTAGTGTAGCTTAGACTACTATAGCTTAGACTAGTATAGCTTAGACTAGTATAGCTTAGCCTAGACTAGTATAGTATAGCTTAGACTAGACTAGTATATCATAGCTTAGCCTAGACTAGTATTGCCTAGCCTAGTCAAGTATAGCTTAGCTTAGACTACTAATGGTTAGACTAGCCTAATATAGCTAGGACTGTACTAGTATAGCTTTGACTAGCCTAACATATCTTAGACTAGACTAGTATAGCTTAGACAAGTAAAGCTTAGACTACACAAGTATTGCTTAGACTAGTCTACCTTAGACTAGTGTAGATTAGACTAGTATAGCTTACATTAGTAGAGCTTAGGCTAGTGTGGCTTAGACTAGTTTAGCTTACCTCACCACATTTTCACTGACAAGTCACAAAAGACTGCAAGGGTCTAAAGGAATTAAAATTATTGATATTCTATAAATGAACAGGAACTTGATACACACACGCACGCACGCACGCACGCACGCACTCCATGTACTCACGCACGCACGCACGCACGCACGCACGCACGCATATTCCATTTAGTATTTTAAATACCTCTATTATATCTCCTCTTAGTCTTCTATATTTGAGTGATGGAAGTCCTAGCTTTCTTAATCGGCCAGGGTACTCTAGATCCTTTAGTGTGTGAATCAATGGTGTTGCTCTTCTCTGCACATTTTCCAGCGTCGCTATGTCCTTTTAAGTGTGCGGGCCCCAAACACATACAGCATATTCCAGGTGAGGTCTAACCAGCACTTTGAAAAGGCTGATGAACATGTCTTCATCTAGGAAACTGAAGGATCTCCTTATCAGTCCCATTATTGAGTTTGCCTTATTTTCCAGTGGCTGTATGTGTTGCTTAAATGACAAGTAATTCTCCACTGTGACGCCTATATCTTTTATCTTTTTCTTGTGCCAGATTTTCCACGGTCACTAAGTCACCATCCTGATTTTGTAGCCAATACTCATATGTGTTTTCCTCATTCTTTGTTCCACTCTGTACCTTCATAACTTCGCATTTATTTGGGTGAAACCGCAGTAACCATGTGTCAATTTTTTACATTTAGGTGCTGAGACGGCCAGAGAGTCTACTTTTAGGGTGAATTATGGCGCTTTCTTTCGTTGTAAAATTATTTTATTTTGCAAATTTTCGTAATTAACATTGTTGCCGAACACCAAACAAGAATTGGGGCCCCCACAAATATTAGAATAGAATTATAATGCATGATTAAGAGTTCTACACTAATAAAGTTTGCTTTAAATGTCCTATAACTTCCAAAAAAGTGCATAATTTTTTTCTCCATTTTTAAATTGTGGGGGCCCCATGCTTGTGGGGGCCCCAGGGCTTTTGCCCCGCTTGCCCCCCCCCCCCCCCTTAAATACGGCCCTGTATATTATACATGTAGCCTAGGATCGCTTAACCTAGTCAAGCATAGCTTAGCCTAGAGTAGTATAGCTTAGACTAGACTGCTATAACTTAGACTAGACTGGGATCGCTTAACCTAGTCAAGCATAACTTAGCCTAGATTAGCATAGCTTATCCTAGACTACTATAACTTAGACTAGACTGGCATAGCTTAGCCTAGACGAGCATAGCTTAGACTAGCATAGTATAGCTTAGACTGGGATTGCAGAGCTTAGACTAGTCTAATATAGCTAAGACTATACTCGTATAGCTTTGACCAGACTAACATAGATTAGATTAGACTAGTATATCTTAGACTAGTATAACGTAGACTACTATAGCTTAGACTATTATGGCTTGGACTTGTATGACTTATACTAGTATAGGCTAGACTGTAGTGCTATAGATAGCTTTAACTAGACTAACATTGCTTAGACTAGACTAATATAGCTTAGACATTGATCAGACTAGTATACAGCTTAGACTAGTATGGCTTAGCCTAGTATAGCTTAGACTATAGTCTACCATAGACTATTATAGCTTGGACTAGTATGGCTTGTACATCAGTATAGCTTAGACTAGTACGGCACAGCTCACCGATTTTCACTGACACGTCAGAAAAAACCATAAGGGTCTAAGGGAATTAGGGAATTACAATAATTGATATTCTTGAAATGGACGGAGACTTGGTATAACCACCAACAACAACAACCCCTACCCTACCCCCCCCCCCCCCCCCCCCCCGCCGCCCCCCCCCCCCACACACGCACGCACGCACGCACGCCAGGCTCCCACTTGTTAGCTTTTTGCGCTAACTTTCGAAATGCATACATAACAGCCTGATATTACGAGATGATTGTCGGAGATCCAGGGAACCAAACGGGTAATGTGGAGTCGTTTCTAATGAGAGTCGGGATTTAAGTTATCGATTCCTTCTTGAAATACTCTCTAGGATTCAGAGTATGTGAAATATCCTCTACCCTTATTTGTTTCCGGGAAAAATTATGGTAACCAGCGAACTAGAGAACCGCGATCTTAACTGCACAACCAACCACGAAATACATCGAACATATCTCAAACTTTGTGACATTCTTGTGACCTCAGCAAAATCTGCTTCTCCAGTCATATCCAAGCACAAGGTACTCACACCTAGACTGTGGAATGTAGAAATAGCTACAGCTCTAGCAGAAAAGAAGACAGCTCACTATGAATGGAAAGCAAATGGGAGCCCATCAGACCCAACTCACGAATCATCCGCTAAGCGCAGGAAAACTAAATTCAGACTTCGCCAAGCGCAGACGAAGGCTGCAGCTAACTCTAGGGAACAAGAGCTTCAAAATATCATGGCAGCTCACAATTCAATAACGATCTCTTCTATAAACTAGTCCGAAAACAACGTAAACTACAATCACTCCAAGCCGATCTGATCACGGTGGGCAATGTGTCATACACAGACAAAGATATCCTCACAAAATGGCATTCCCACTTCAGCAAAATAAGTACAATGTCTGTTGTAACAAAAAAAAAACCAGAAGATAGCGTCAGAAGCAGAATTCGACGACCTCGTAATCTCAGACTACTCTAAGTCTCAAGATTACCAATTGGATCCAATCGCTGAGAAAGAGACAGAGTCTGCTGTAGTATCACTGAATTCAAAGAAGTCTCCAGACTGCAATGGATTAACAGCCGAGCATATCAAATATGGAGGCCAATTAGTAATCAAATTCCTTACCATATTCTTGAATGCTATACTTCAACACAAAGCCATACCAGATGCTATGAAAACCGGAATTCTCAGTCCTATCTACAAAAAGAAAGGCAATCACTCTCAAACATGCAACTATAGAGGAATCACAGTAACTCCCGTGATCAGCAAACTACTGGAGAAGATATTACGAGGACGGATACAGTCACTTATTACCAACATACAGCACCCACTACAGTTTGGATTCACTGAGACAGTCGCCCCAATATGTAGCGCACTAATACTACAGGAAGCAGTGTTAGAATCAACTTCCAAAGGACTCCATACATATGCTGCCCTACTAGATGCTAAAGCAGTCTTCGACACAGTCAATTTTGAGATCTTGTTTAGGAAACTCTTCCTCATGGGAATAGACACTTCTACATGACTTCTCGTCTCAGATATTCAGCGTGGAGCACATACCCAAGTTAAGTGGAAGAATCAGCTATCAGAGCCCATCCTGTTGCAACAAGGTGTACGCCAAGGCGGTGTGCTGCCATCAAATCTATATAAGGTATTCATCAACAACCTACTGGGATTATGTACAAACTCAGGACTTGGTGCTACAATTGGAAATGAACCAGGCACCTCACCGACATGTGCAGATGACGTCGCCATGATAGCCACCAGTGAAGAAAATCTTCAGGGACTGCTGGATATTGCGGCTGATTATAATACTACACATTGTTATCTCTTACAACCTACAAAGAGCGCAATAGTATCCAATGACAAAAACACATCCCAAGAATTCTTGATAAGCGACTCCATTATTCCAATAAGCACCTGAGTAGTTCACCTTGGTGTACATAGAGACAGCACACTCACAAAAGCTACTCAGACAGTAGTAGAGAATATAAAGAATGCTAGAAGAGCAACACATTCCATTTTCGCCGCTGGTCTTCATGGCATCAATGGCTTGAATCCCACAGCTTCTTTACATCTGATAGAAACATACATCATCCCTGTACTGATATATGGGACTGAGTCACTCATGTTAATGCAAGGTGATATAGACCAGATGTAGGTATTTTATAGAAAGATCCTCAAGTAAATTCTATCACTTCCAGACAGAGTCGCACAGCCATCACCTTACATTCTTTTGGGTGTTATGCCAATTGAAGCACATATCCACGTCCAAATACTGACCCTGCTAAGGAACAACTGCTCAATGAACACAGTATTCTTCATGATCTTTGTGTTCGGCAAATGTTCATGAAAGGGCCTCAAGGCAAGAGTTGGTTCAGTGAAGCAAGAAAAGTGCTTGCACAGTATGACTTACCTTCACTTCTGCACAGTATGAACTACCTTCACTTCACACTGTTGAACAAACCACCCAGCAAATATTTCTGGAAGAAAGCAAGAAAACGTGCTGTAACCCTCTACTGGAATGGCAGACTTCTAACTAGAGCAAAGCTGTATCCTTCTCTGCGATATCTAACCAACACCAATACCAGCATAGGATCCACTCATCCTGCAGTGTCATCAGTCTCCACCTTACACACCGATATATGTGCAGTACCGGTGCAGCTTTGTCTCTTTACTAAAACATATATACTCCAGTCAAACGGAGCAGCATTCAACCAGTATCAAGTGAATCCGAATTGTATCATGTGCAAAGGAAGTGCCGAAACCTATCCTCACTTTGTCGGGGAATGTCACGCATTGACTGATATACATGACAAGTACCTGTTGCTACTACTGTCAGCTCCATGCCGTATTTGCCAAGAACAGCTCAAACCCACAAAGACCAACAGTGAGAAACAAGCAGAATTTATAACCCGTCAGTCTTATTGAATGCATGCTGTCTACCAGAAACAGAATGTGCCATCAGACGGTACCTGTACATGCTCCATCATCGCGACGAAAGGAGCTGATGAACATTCTCAACCAAACTGATTAAACATGTAGTATATATTAGATCTGTCTCCAACAAATAACATTAATAACAATACTAGCAACACAGAATATTTGCTAACATACAGTAATGTATCAAAATATGAACACTTGTGCTTTGCAACATCGTTGAAAATATCGTACAGTGCTACTACAAAGTGGCAACATACTTACTCTTTGGATGTGCTTCTTTATAAATGAGGAAACTACAACTATTGATTGATTGATTGATTGATTGATTTCCGGTAGATTGGTCTGATGTACAACGATGTCTAACAACTGCATCTCGGATGCAATAATTAGCAATTTCAACACACCATGCAAAAAGCAACACAAAAGGTATACTTGATCAAACTAGCCTACAATGTCAAGCGAAAGAGCTTAGTTCGCTGTGTTATCTGTCTGGGGCCCAATTTGACCTGTCAGCAATATCCCCAATCTGGTCAACTGTATCAATCAATCATAATCTATATCCTGTAAGAAGGCCTTTCAGCTTGTTATGACAGGTTGTTTGGGGTTTGTTTGTTTTTTCATCTAAGGGTATTATATAGTGTACTGTTTTTAATAGTTGGTTTGATACCAATCGGCTTTATATCGGCTGCAAGGTAATCATAGTATAACGGTTGAGTCTTCCATAACTTATCCAGCCTAAATTCAAAAGATGATATTGTTTGGCCTTCAGCTACGTGTTGTGGTAGGCTATTCCATAAGTCTATAACTCGATGTTTGAAAGCGTATTTTTGCAAGCCGAGTCTTGCTCTTGGTTTGTATAACTTTAGACTATGACCCCTAGTTATAAGATTTTCTCTTAACTGAAAAAATTCACAGATTTCTGGGTCATATATTTTAGTTAGGAATTTGTAGGTCTCTATCATATCCTCCCCAACCCCCCCCCCCCCCCCCCCCCCTCCCTTTTTTTTCTTCGATATGCCAAAGTTGGTAAATTGAGTATTTTAAGTCTGGCTTCATAGCTTAAGTATGATAGGCCTGGTACTACTTTATTTTGCCCGTCGCTGTACATTTTCCAGAAGGTTTTCTATAATGAGGACTCCATGCTTGGTTTGCATATTTGACATGAGGTCTTACCAATGATGTGTAAAGTGTTTTGAACAATTTTATATCTAAATGCACACATGTGTGCTGGATAATTCCCATGATTACATTGGCCCTGTTGACCTTATCAACAATGTGTTTTTCAAAGGTCAACTTATCGTTAATGATAACACCAATATCTATTTCAGTGTTAGTGAATTCTATAAGTGTATGATCTTTTACTAATCTGCAACTGTACTCTTCTAAGGATGATTTACCAATTCGCATACATTTACATTTCTCAATGTTGAATTGTAAAAGCCACTTATCTGACCAATCCCTTAGCAAATATATATCTGATTGCATTTTTAATCTATCTGGTGTGGAATTTATTTCCTGAAGCAACTTTGTGTCATCTGCATAGAAATATACGTCACTGCCATTTGTTATACAATTGCGTAGGTCGTTTATATACAAGACAAAGAGAATAGGTCCCAATACAGAGCCCTGGGTGATTCCACTGTATACAGGTTTCCATTCTGAGTGTTATTTATCAATTATGACTCTCTGTTTGCGGTTTGATAGAGTAGCATGGATCGACCGGATGGGTACGGACCATCCCAGCTAAGCTGGGTGTGGGATGACCATTCCAGATTCGCTCCAGGCCCACACACACACACACACACACACACACACACACCCCACCCTGAGTGGGATAATATGCGTGTATAAAGCCATATGAGAGAGGTTTGTCGTTAAAAATGGCTACGTCCGTAAGAACGCGTAGTGCATGTGCGCGCGTCGGAGCTTCCCTGACAACCCGTGTCAGGAAAGGGAGAGAGTGTATGCTTATAGTGTAGCGAGTTGGTACTTGTGATTTTCTCAAATCCGTTCTTGGTACCGATCAGGACCAGAATGAAACGAGGATCATAGAACTTTTTACTTTGTTAAAATCGGACCAGAAATGGCCGAGTTATCATTAAAACTCCTGGTTAAATTATCTTCAAAATATTGCTTTGACGTCGTAATCGCGTGTATGCATTAACTGAATGGGGAATGCGCTGTTCACGTGATAGCGCGTCACCACTTCTAGCTGCACGCTGATTAGCTACTGCTCGCCCGCTGATTGGCTGAAGCGCCTGCCTCTGACGTCACGAGTGGGATAAAAGGGACGAAAAATAAGAATTCAGAGCATCATCGGTGGGAAGCCGACACAGTCAGGAAGGCTGCTGGACCAGTGCAGTGCAAGATGCAGTACCGGCGGTGGTACCAACACCTCTGCGGTGCCTCTCGGAATTGAGATCTCCTGCGCCGGTGGGCAGCCTTAAGACCTTTCCGCGGTTACAATTTTGGAAGCTTCCGGACGGCCATCCGGAAGCTATAAAACTAATATAAGAACTCCCTTTACGGAACTTTCTTAAAGCTACTGGTTCAGGCAAATACACTATCTCAGATTGGTCTCTAAGCTATATAACTCGTTTCACTATCTAAATACAAGACCATCTGAGCATTTAACGGCCAATGAAACGATGTGCTATCACCGTTCCAGCGATCATCGAATACCGCATTTCAGCTTTGTCAATTGATGATTTAGCCATTTTGCTCGTCTTCCCGAAAAACGGAAACGGAAGAGGGAAATCCAACGCACGTCACGTGACGTTAATACCAGCGCTTGTATTTCCTCATTTACTTTCAGTTTCGTTTTAGCTTTTATTAACGACTGATATGCCTGCTGCAAAGTTATGTAATCGACTGTATTTAACAGTCACAACTAGAAAATCCTCAAAAACATTTCAATAATTTTCTATTCCTAGAAATAACAATTGATTCGTGAATTGGTCCACATATGATACTTATCGCGCAGGTAAGCCAATGTCACGAAAACTCTTGACAAATTGAAATTCTGCACACGCGATTCCTACAAACGTTTAGCGATTTCTTTTGTTCCTGGGATTTAACAAAATAATGAAGACAGCTAAAAAGAGACTGTCAGAATAGATTTAACTTTGTTAGCGTTGTAGCATTGAGGGCAGCAGCTGTCGTGATATGCGTAGTGATAAGAACTCGGTGTAAATCAAGTCAATCCTCCAGCAGCGAAGCGTCTGAAGACAGTTATCCAGAGACTAATTGATCTATGCGTAAGTAGGCCAGGTAGAGGTTTCAGATTGATAGCTCAAACAAATAAAAACTAGATTGAGCGGTTCACAGTTTTTAACTTTAATTAACACCACCACCCCACAACCCCACCCCAACCCCGGGGGAGGGGGTCAAATGTAAATGTCCCTTTGCACTACACATTCATATGGGTAACTCAATTGGTCGAATTTCGTCCAACAGTGTCAGAGGAGTTGCATCATTACAACCAATTTCATAACCTTTTGACCCCATTACCACCACTTGGGGATGGGGCCAAATGTAAATGTGTTCACCCACTCCACATGGATATGATAAACTCACATACTTAATCTGTTTGAATTCCGTTCAATGGTTTTGGAAGAGTTGCAATTTTGTGACATTTTGATCCACACCCCACCCACCCCTGGGATGGGGCTAAATACAAATGGGCTCATGTACTCCACATTGACATTACAATCAATTTCATAATCTTTTGACCTCATTACCACCACATGGGGATGGGGCCAAATGTAAATGTGTTCACCCACTCCACATTGATATAGGAAACTCACATACTAAATCTGTTTGAATTCCGTTCAATGGTTTCGGAAGAGTTGCATTACAATCAATTTTGTGACATTTTGACCCACACCCCCACCCACCCCTGGGACGGGGCCAAATACAAATGGGCTCATGTACTCCACATTGATATGGGTAACTCACATACCAAATTTTGTTGAATTCTGTCCAACGGTTTCGGAGGAGATGCATTACAATTAATTACTGCAGGTAGAAATTTGACCTTCTGACCCCGCCCCCTGGGGGCGGAGCCAAATGTAAATGGCCTCTTGGACTCCGCAATCATATGGGTAACTCACATATCAAATTTGGTTGAGTTCCTTCTAATGGTTTCAGAGGAGTTGCGTTGCAAGTGATTTGACCTTTTGACCCCTGTCCCGGGCCCTGGGGGCGGAGCTAAATCTAAATATCGTCTTGGAAAGCGCAATCCTATGAGTAACCCACATACTGGTACCAAATTTGGTGGAATTCCTTCCAATGGTTTCGTAGGAGGTTCATTACGTGTACAATTAATTGTGTGACCTTTTGACCCCCCCCCCCCCCCATTCCCCACCCATCCCTGGGGGCGGAGCCAAATGTAAATGGGCTCTTGTACTCCAGATTGATATGGGTAATGCACATACCAAATTTGGTTGTATTCTGTCGCACAATTTCGGATGAGATGCATTACAATGAATTTACGCAGGTTAAAAATTCACGTTTTGACTCCAGCTCCTATGGGCAGAGCCAAATGTAAATGGCCTCATGCACTCCGCAATAATATTGGTAAGTCACATATCAAATTTGGTTGAGTTCCGTGAAACCGTTTCAAAGGTGTTGCATTACTAGTGATTTGACCTTTTGACACCTGCCTGCCCAGGAGTTGGGGGGGGGGGGGGTGTACAGAGCCAAATCTAAATATTGTCTTGCAAAGCAGAATCACATGGGTAACCCACATAACAAATTTGGTTTAATTCCACCCAACGTTTTGCGAGAAGATAGTGTGATGAATGGAGGGACAGGACGGAGGCGATTACAATATCCCGATGTTTTTTTAAAACGTGTGGATAATAACTACCCCCATCCTCCGAAGCCTTTATTTTGAAATTACAAAGGCACAATATGCCCACAGTGCCAGCATCGCCTACCTGGAACATAGATGCATTTGTCCGACAAACAGACAAGCTAATGGAGTCCATTGATATATTGTCAAAAATTATAATGTTCGCCAATCATAAGTCCAATTGTGGCTTCAAAATCCATCATATATTTCAATATGTCCGCCAACATGCTGAATTCTGATCTTTTTTATAGTACTTACTAACCTTCCTAGGACAAACTTGAATGACCATTTGTTCCTAATTATACTTCAAAATTTCATCCTGATATATTATGCCATTCGGAAGAAGTCATTTCCAGGAAAATTAGGTCATTCTTGATGGCTGCCGAAACATTTGACCAAATTCATGAGTTTCAATCGCCCCAGTAGTTTTAGATTTTTAATGAAATTTCTAAGAATCAACCAAAATCCAAGATGGCCACCGTCTGCATTGGTCAATCTGCTTAGTTGCTGCAAAGGAGTTTACTGTGGAAGAGCCTTGCTGGCCCGATGTGATTCTATGGGACGTAGAGCTGATGGTGATTCTTGGTGGATAACTTGCCGGATCTTCTGACCATGCTGAAAGGTGGATTCAAATTTCCGGGCTGCATGTCGCGTGTGTTAATTAACTTTTAGACCACAGTCTGGTGGGACTCTGCTCAGTGCACCGCAAGAGTTATGCGACATATCCCACCCCGTGTACCCAGTTATTGTACATGCATTTATAATTACCAATATAGCCCTCTCTGTTAATGAGCAACTTCCAACTTTCAAACTGCTGTCGCCGGACGGGAACTTTACAACAACTGTTTAAATCATGTATTAGCTAAATTGACTATCTAATGGACATCCCAATCATCCATTCTTCTTCACCATCATGAGAGTGTGCCACATCAACAGCCTGCCTTCGGAAATCTACCAGCAGAGATCTGCCTGCGGAAATCTTCCCTGCAGTCAAGATCGTGCCATCTCGCGCTATTTCATATTAGCATATCAATTTCAGTGACTTATCAACTCTTACTGTACCGATGACCAATAGGTTCTCAAGTAGCTATACTATTGTACATTTCATTATTTCCGCATTTGGTACTGATGACTAATAGGTACCTTCCCGGTCTTTTCCGACCGTAATTTTACACTTTCTGTTTATATTGTGAATATTATCTTTATTTTCCGTGGGTGCTCTCAACTAACAGCACCGTAGGGTCCTATGACCTGTGATATATTGTTAGCACTGTATTAGTTAGTTGTGTATATGGCAAGTAGCCATCCTAGTTAATATGTTTTGTTTATTTATTTTTAAAAACCTCTAGGACGCAGTACGCTAGGAAATACTATACCGCAACATTATATCCGCATCACTATATTTCCCCTAGCATCAATTTTACACTGAGGTCGTTGTTCATGGTCTAATTGCTCGAGCCTGACATGTTACCGACTAAAGCTGGCTATTTTAGCTCAATGGGATAGGTTTAAAGTGGTTAGGGTCAATCTCTCCTCAAGAGACGCATAGTGTATGCCTCTTTTCTGGATGTAGTGGATATGTAACACCATGCACCGGCTAGGTTGTGTAAAATTGGCCAATTACCTTAGGGCCTCTTATTAATATCGAGTTATTGTCTCTTTCCATGATCCACCATCCGCAAGGTTTTTTTGGAATGTTTGGATTCCCCATTGACGCGTTAGCAGGATCCGACTCTGGGAACCTATCAGAGGTTTCCAAGTGGTGATAACTCAAGTGCTGATTTACACACACCTCCCTCTGTATCTTCGGATACTAGTTAGTTTATACCCCCTGCCAAAGTAGGAAGCACTGCGAAAAGAAATTAATTATATTGTGACACCGGCCTGCAGTGCATCTCTTGGCATTCTGAAGACTTAACCCTAATGCCAGGTAAAATATTAGTTCCGTTAGCACACAGGTGACGGATGAGATGCGGATCTCCATCCACTTCATTGTAGTGTCTGGGTGAGGTCTTAGAACCCACCACGCCCTCACGGGAAGGACACTGGCGATGGATATCCGTCTCTTACTCCCCACCATAAAAGATATGGCATTTTCCAAATTGCTTTTGTGAACTGTAAACTTGTCCTAGTGATGCTATATGTGGTTGCGGGACGATAGTGACCAGATCGTCATATGAATCGGGAGCTATCGCTCCCTAACATGTACGCACACTATCTTTCTGAGGTAGATGCCAAGCGGCGCGATCTTCGTGGAGCTGTGCATCTTCCCCAGTTAGATGTATGCGTCTAAAGATAGGTAGTAATCCCTGCCACTTGCCAAAGCTTGGAATAGTATCGAATAACCAAATGGTAGGTTAGAATGTAGCAGAAGGCCCGCATAAATAAAGCGGCAACTACCAATACAGTATCTTTGGACCTACATAAGATGGTGCCTCGTGAATTCTTTGGAAATTGTTCGTCCTGTCTTCACGTAAACCAGTGTGCATCCCATTAATTATGGCTTCACTAGGATTGACCAGCACTTAGCTTTTTGTTTGAACAAAAGAGTGGCCCTTTTTGCCAGCTCTTTTCCTCTGCTTCGGCGTTGAAGACATTTTCCTGTGATGGAGGCCCATGCGAGGCACTTTCCACTCACAACAACAATATTTTGTGTGTGTTAGGGGTGTATTTAGTTTTTATTAAACTACCAAGTAGCCTCGTTGCGATGCTCCCTTGTGGGGATACCTCTGCAGATTTATGGATCTCTGTGGCGAAACCACGTAGAAAGAATGCCAGATAGCTCTGTGTACTGTATTATTTGCTCATTACTGTCAAACGAGTGATATTGTTTGTGTAGCGAATTATTTGTGACTGTTTAATTATACCATCATGTCCAGACTGCCGAATTAGTAATCGACCGTCATACCGGTGACACCAACAGTTGGGGCGAGACCAAGCAGTTCAATCTCGGCGGCAATGGTCGCAAGGCCCCACTGGAACGTGAACGTTCCACCAGCTCTAGAGGGCAGTCTTTGTACCTTCTGGAGAGATGTGACACAGGATCTACAACCCCGAGAACCTCAGCTAACCATCCCTCCCACGCATCCTATAAATGCGGTGTGGGGGAGTGGAGCGACATGGCAGACCAGCGCGTACCCCCACAATCTACAATAGAAATGATCTAATCAAATTCACAATTTCAGGCCCTATATTGTATTGGGCTAATTTGTGAACTAGTCTTCCATGAGGCACCTTATCAAAAGCCTTTAAAAAGCCAAAATAATCGACGTCAACAGTCTCTTCCCCCATCGAGCATTCGTGTCCATTTGTCTATAACATGTAATAGCTGTAATAAAGTTGATCTACCCGGGATGAAACCAAATTGATTTTTACTTAATAATTTGTTCGCCTTCATATGTATCATTATACTATCTCTTATAATACTTTCTAACAGTTTACATACTTTGCTAGTTAAACTTATAGGTCTATAGTTTCCCACATACCTTTTGTCTCCTTTCTTAAACATAGGACTTATATGTTGCTTGTTTCCACTATGTAGGTAGCATACCAGTACTCAGCGAGTTCTGAAAAAGTATCAGTAAAGGTTTTACTAAAATGTCTTTAAGTTCTTTTAAAATACGTGGATGTATCATGTCTGGTCCAGGGGATTTTGAAATTTTCAGATTCTCCAGGTATTTCTTGATGATCTCTGTATTGGTAGTTACTGAATTTATTTCTGGGCCAGACACTTTCTCAATTTCTGGTAATACGCCATCAGGTTCTATGATAAATACAGATGAGAAAAGATTTGATAAAGCATCAGTTTTGTCTACATCCGTAGAAGTAAAGTACTTATGGTTATTGTCAGTGTATAAGTCTGGAATTGCCTGTTTGGTTTTTGTCTTGGATCTTACATAAGTCCAAAACTTTTTGGGATTATTCTTAATATTTTCGGCGATTTTGTGCTCATGTAATTTTACAGTCTTTCTGGTTTCTCTGCGGATCTAATTTCTTACTCTGTCTTCTTCTTTTCATTCGCTGATCATACCGCCAGTCCTGTAAGTGACTATCGACATGATCATAAGCATTAAGTGCATGGATTCATGGTTTATTAGAGTGCGCCGTGTGGCCTGGAACCTCCGTCTTCAGCACTCAAGGTTTCTGTCAGGGTTACCTCACCCTTACCTCCTTTAGTCGCCTCTTACGGCACGCAGAGGATACGGAAGGTGTATTCTAAGCCCCACCTACAGGGCAAACTCTGTTATATTCCGTTTTCATTACATCACCTGTCATTCTATATTTTGCCCAGAGCCTTCGCTTGCCTTTTATCAAATTTATTAGTTTACATTTAAAAGGTAACATGTCCTTTTTGTTATTCCTTTTAAACCCCTGCTTAATAATGGCTTTAGGTACACATTCTTTAACTACTGTTCTTAATTTGTTCGTAAAAATATCCCATTGTATCTCTATATCCAGATCTTTCAAGATGATGTCCCAAGCAATGTCTAAATTACATTTGATTTGCTCATAATTTGCCTTATTATAAATATCTCTTGCTTTGGGCTCAACCGAGTCTACAAAACGTGTATAGAAATCTACTGTTATGACTGAGTGGTCACTTTTACCTAGAGGTGCATCTATTTCAAGTTTCCCAATCATACCTTCTTCATTTGTAAATATTAAGTCTAAACATGCTGGCATGTTAGTACATCTGCCTCTAGTTTGCTCAGTTACATGCTGATTTAAAAAAGAATCCCTTATGGTCTCTATAAAATCAAATTCAGGATGCCCTTGGCCACCATTGGTTGAATATTCTGTCCAATCTATGCCTAGGAAATTAAAGTCCCTCATGACAATTACATATGCGCATGTTAGTTACTTGTTCCAGAAGTAATTGCAGATTTCTGTTATTTTCTATAGTTGAGCTGGGGCTACGATAAATAAATGTGATTGATAATCTGTCTGTATTATTTTATTTTATTTCCATACACATAAATTCAGTAAAATATATGTTAATGTCTATCGGTATATATATATATATATATATATATATATATAAATCTTAGGGATGAAAGTATATAAACCACCAGTCCCCTGCCCATACTGTCCTTGGTAATATTTAAGGGTAGTATATCATATCCATCTAAATTGTATTCTGAAATCTGTCTTTCATATCTAAAATATTTTGGTTTAACTTCTGAAAATGCTAATACCCAAGGTGTATCCTCCATGATGTGTAATCTTTGTTTGAGTTCAATTAATTTTTCTGCAATGAATGTATCAACATTTGGAAATAAAACTTTAAAGCCATTACAATTTGCGTTTACATATTTTTTTTTTTTTGTGCATTTTTCTGTGTTGATAATATGTAATTTATTTATGTTATTTTTTGTGTTATTTACATGCACACTTTTACTATAGCATTCATCCCTTAAAAGAGAGAATCCGTTATTTAGTGTTGTTTGTTCTGGTAGTAATGTTTGTTTTGATTGCATGGGTGACTGCTTGGACTCCTCCCAATGATAAAATCCTGTTTTTCTGTTTCAGGGTTATTATGGTTTTGTGACATGCCTAACTTTAACTGCACAAGTAATTTAAGATATTTTGGGACATTACATTTAGTCCTTGCGTGTTTGGATGAATGTAATCAAAGAAAAAATCCTGATAAACATAGCCATCTGGACTGTAGAATAGTTGAGAATGGTCAATAAATACTGCGCGTTGACAATCTGCTAATGAGTATAGCCTATCGTTAAATTCTTGGACCAGACTGTTTTCATAATTGTCATACGGCCTAGGTGGTAAGGCGGACACAAATATGGCAATTGATTGCACATCCTTAATCATGGAATCATAATCGCTTATCATTCCATCCACTGTTCGTCTTGCAATCTCATTACTACCTACATGTAGTACAAGGGCATCATACTTCTTGACCGATAGACATTTATCCAACTGATATTGAACCTCCTTAATACGTGCTCCACTGTAGGATCTTACATCAACATATCTCTCTTCGTTTGACATATATATCATCCGCTAAATTTGTGGAGGGTTGAGCGCCCTATCAATAAAATAGAATGTTTGTCTCGTATCTGTTGGTTGGGTATGTTAGAGAATGATATATTTCCAATAACTCTTTCATGATCTACGGTATTTACAGGCATACTGTTCTGCATATGTTGTTGATTAGTCATGCTAGTTGTATGTGTTTTGTTTTACACAGGTGTCCTAGGTCTGGCCACAGCATCTGCATAGCTGCCAATCCTACCCATGTTTTGGGTGACACGTGTCTGTTTAGTGGCTGCAATTTGAGTAATGCCTGTTTCACGTTGATCAAAGGCTGCTTGACTGTAGCTATGTTGTGTATTCATAGCTGATGGTTTGTTGGGATTTCTCATTGTGTTTTTACCAATAGTAGGGTTCACAGGTGGTCTCAGGGGATTGCTAACCTGTTGCATACTGGCTTGTTTACCTACAATCACTGGTATACTACTGTAGTTCGGAGCGACCGGTCGGACACCGGCCATACCAGCTAAGCTGGGTACGCGCCGCCCATCCTGGGTTCGTTTCCTGAACACGCCCCTCCCTGGGTGAGCCATAAGCGTATATAGGCCTATGGGAGAGATCGCATTATGAAAACGACTAAGTTCGTTAAAACGCATGATGCGCATGCGCGCACCAGGATGCTCTTTTTGATTGAGCGCGTAGTTACGACCAAGATAGGATGGCGCTTTTAGTGTACTGAGATGGTACCCTGTAATCTTTATTGATTGCCTGTTCCCGTTAAATCTGGCATTGATCAAGACCAGAATTCAATGGGCTTTTTAAATCTGTAAACCATTTCAAAATCGAAATGGCTGAGTTATCCACGGAAAACCCTTCCTGATTATCTGCAAAATATTGAGGAGTATAAAAGGAGACGTGATCCAGTGATCGAGAGCATCCTCGGCCAGGGGCCGAACAGGTTGGATCTGTATCAGCTACTATCAGCACAACAGACAATACGCGTTTTACTTCACTATGTGTTGGGTTTTTATCCCATAGCTAGCAGTTGCCCAACCTACTGCACTAAAACAATTTTGTAACTCCCTACCTACGGGAGTAATTTGGAACTTCAGATTATTGTTCACGAATATCAATATCTACTTCGGAACACAAATTTGCAGTGAGGATTTTACGGCCTGAATATGTGAGTCTACAGATGTAGAGGCAGGATGTTCATTGATGGATGAATCGCCAAAAAGTTTTATTTCAACTATCACCGCACTGATATCGTGTAGGTTCTTCTGACTTTCGACCGCAGCAAGTGAACTCGGTGTGTCTTCAGACCTGGCTGACATACCCAGCACCGTGAAGCTTTGTTTTGTATCTTCGTTTGCCTCTGACAACCTCCGCTTGTGATCGGGTTGTTTACACCTTCCATCCATGCCATCGGTGTAAGGGAACTTTCTTCACCACAGTAGTACTATCGTATCTTTTGCAGACTGCTCGTTAGACATCCTATTAGGCTTACAGTGTTGAGCAATGTACCCCTCCCACCATGAGTGTTCTTGCGGGAATCTTGTTTGCGGGAACCAACCTGTGGGAACCTTCCAGCTTCCAGAGAACGCATCATCTCACGTCGACTACGGAATGACATATCAATTTCAGTAACACGGTAGCCTAACTTAAGAATTACTACTATTTCTCTATATGGGTTTCGTTAATTATATTGTATCCGTAAGAATGGTCCCGATGACTAAAAGGAACCGTAGCGGTCTTAGGATCGCAAGTTATAATTTCTGTATTTTGTTTATAGTTATTCTCATTTTCCTCAATGTGTTGCTAACTGCACTATAGTAGGTTCGTTAACCTATACTGAAATATTTAAATATATACCTTGATCATTTGATACCGTATTGATTGTTCTGGTTAGATTATGTATATATATATATATGGCCAGTGGCCCACCGTTCATATGTTTTGCTTATTTATAGAAAATATAGGACTGCAGTGCATGTAGGAAACACGATATAGCAACACTTATATATGCAGCACTTTCTCCTTTTCTCTTCTCTTCCGGCAGTGCGATAATCTAGCCCCGCACTCTGGTAAGAGTCATAACTCCAAGATTTTGTCTCTCTTCATGTTCCACTCAGTCTAGTGGCTTCTTAATTGTTTGGATGTCCCCATCCGCACCATGGGCTGATCTGACTCTGGGAAACTGTTGGGGGTTTCCGAGCGCTGATGGCCAGGGTGTGGTATCACACACATTCCCGCGTATCTTTGGATACTTAGTAGTTAGCACTTTAGCCAATGTAGGAAAGCACTGTGAAAATATATATTAATTATTATTTTATTTACTGAACCAACCTCCCACACCGCAGTGCAAAACATGGCAATTTGTATATAAACCTAACGACAGGTTAAACAGTTAGTTCCATAGGACCCGGTGACGGGCGAGATACGTACCCCCACTGAATTCTGTCAGAATGTCTGGCCATGATATTTAGATATGCCACGGCCTTGCGGGAAGGACATTTACGGTGGATATTCGTCTCTCTCACCCCACCATAACGATAGAACAATGGTCTAATATGTTTTCGTGAAAAGTAACCCATGTCTTGTAACATTTTATGTGGTTACGGAGCGGGATGTCCGAATTCTTATCCAGTTAGATCTTACTAAGTAACATGTATGAGCGCTGTCTTCAGTAGGCATCTGTTCTCAATGACAGCCGTGTCTAATAGTTAGGTAGATACCAGCCAGTTGCGGCCAAAAATAGTTCTTGTTTTTGAAAACAACTAAAAGCTAATTAAGCAAAGCAGAAGGCCCGCATAAATAAAGCGGCAACTACTAATTCAGCATACTAAGAATCACATAAGATGGTGTCGAGGGAATCCATCGGGAATCACCCGTCCCGTCTTCACGTAAAACAGCATGCACCCCTATAGTCATAATCTCACTAGGTATGGTCTTTTCTTTCTCAAGCATTTTTGGTTGAAATATTAGAGTGGGCCCATTTTTGCGTACTACTCTTCTCCCGCTTTATGCCGTGGCGACACCTTCCCGAGATGGAGGCCCGCGCAAGACACTTGCCTCTCGCAAGGATTCCGCGACGACGGTCCACGCAAGGATAATACTCCTCACACAAACTAGCACTAGGAGTAGTGCCCGCGTGAGGCACATAACTTTTCGTCCGAGATAACCTTCTTCCTTTCATCTTAGAGGTATAATAACTTATATTAAGTTAATTAGTTAAGTCTCGTGTACGGGAGCCTCCCTTGTGGGGATACCTCTGCGGACCTATGAGTCTGTGTGGTACCTCCGAGAGCCCCATACTTAAAAGTTCATCTACCTGTCTCTATGTCTCGTATTTTCGTATGCTCTTACTGTAGTTTTATCTAGCATATTTATAATTGTTTAGGTAAAATCATTGTATAGACTTATATCTTCAGGTCACCAAATCAAATCTTGTAAGTCCATAGATCACGAAATTGCTATGGACAGGCTATGACACAAATTCTTGGGATGAGACAGTTGTGTTTAATGTTCGCGAAAATTGTCGCATGGCCCCACCGGAACTATTGAGTTCCACCGGCCTTAGGAGCCAGTTTTTGTTTCCCGCAGGGCAGTCTCGTACACGGTCTGTCACCCCGAGACCAGATGCTAAACAGCGTCATCACTCGTCGTGCACTTGCGGTGAGGTGAGTCAACATGATACACTGGAACGGCCCGACACTACCCGGCGAGCTACAAGTGGCGCCCAATGTGGGGCTCGAAGAACATCATTAACCACACGCAGCGAACTCACGCCCACACCATATAGTGAGCTCAGTTCAATACCATCTCCATTTAACGACGACTCTCTCGATCCAGAGGTAGTGTCCTATGATGGATTTTCAGCTCACATGCTCACCGACTATGCCAGAAATTCAGTGGAATCAACAACCCCGCACTATAACCTGTTTTCGCCTGTTAGCGATGGCACCTTTTAAGATGCCTCACAAGCGGGAACAGAGTTTAGAACAATATCGGACGTACACGACAGGCCACCACCAACAAGGCCGAATCATGGACGACCCTGACAAATACCCGATTACGGGCATATCAACAGCCTTTCAGACTACTATCGTTCACCCATGTCATCTACGGAAACACAATACAGACAACCTCCCACACCGCCCCCTTCTAGCACAAGGCTATACTCAAGGGGAACCCTGCGGCCTTATCGGGGGGAATCGGCACCACCATTTCGCCGGTATATCAGTCACGCAACCCATCACGACCGTCAGCTAACTGCACCACCACCATATGAGGAACATCAGTCCTCACCTCGGGAGGAACGACCGCGCGACCTTCACAACAATCTGCCTCCCGTCCATAGACCCATGCCGGTCTATGGCTCTACAAACGGGGTGGACTCATTGAATTGGAGTACGCGTGTCCTAGCTCCTCGGCATCGGCATCGACGAGAAACACCAACACCACCGCCACCTGCACCACGACCAGCCTCCGCATATTCATCAAATTCCCAGATACCCGCACCACCCAGATTTCAGCCGCTTCATTCTTCCCTCGGTCTTGGCCGAGTCATCCTCCCTCCCAAGTTTAGTGGGGAGAATGACTGGACCAATTATAAAATGCAGTTCGAGATCATAAGTCGGACTAACCGCTGGAACAATCAGCAAATGGGTGAATATCTCGCCGCAAAGCTTTCCAGAAAAGCCCTCCAAGTTCTTGCGGATCTGGGAACTGACTATCAGCCCGCCCGCTAATGCTCCCCCCAGTTCACCAACACTGGCCACACAAACGTCACCACCACAAGCTATGCAGAATTCCAGTCAGAATCAAGTGCCTGGAGGAAGGAGGCGTGCCCGTATAGGAAGTTACAACGCCCCCCCCCCCCAGGCACGGGATCCAGTGGAACAACAACAACAACGGCAACATGAGAGAATGCATAGACGAGATTAATAAGCAAATCTCTGCACTTACCAATTTAGTTACTACACTTAGCACCAACCTCGCCACCATGCAGTTTAGGACAGCAAACACCACCAGCACCGCACCACCACCGAACACCTGTTTTGGATGCGGTCAGCCAGGCCATTGGAGGGAGCGGTGTCCTAACCAACCTCCTTCCCTATGCCTGCTCCCGATCGCAGCACACCACAACCAGAGAAGCAGTCAAACTCCTAAGGGCACCGAATCAACTAGAGCCACTTCGGTGCCTGTATCCACCTCCCGGCTCAACTGCGGCCTCCATACAACAATGTTCAGTGGCTGACCATCATCCACCGAAATCAGCTTTCACACTGACACCAAAATGCACGGCTTCACATATGTCAGTGCCTACGTTGCCTCCCCCATCCACAGCAATGACATCCCCCTCTTTCTCCGCACACAACAAGCCTTCTTCTCCTATGTAAAACGGCAGTGGTAGGTTGAGCACCTCCGCTGAAACAACGTTTTTGCAAGCACCACGTCCCGCCACCAAGACACTAGATTCTCGGTGTTCTCTGGTAGTATGCAGAACACCACCCCATCCAGCATCATCTCCCACATCCACAGACAGTAGTGACTCAGGAGAAACGATTCACTCCGCCTTATGGATTCGCAAGCGCTGACATAGACGGAGGAACGCACGTCCTTGGCGGCATCACTGTTTCTTCTGTGCTTCACCAAAACATCCCATGATGCACTGCAGGAAATGGCTTGCACAAGTGGAGCTTATCCGTTATCCCGTACGCGCCGCCATCCACACCAATACAGCCCACACAGAGATGGCAACAACACAATCACCATTGCTACCACCAGCTCTACCTTCACCACAGCCTTCACACCAGCGGCGACGGTGACTAGCCCTTTCCTCACTCAGCCATCTACAACAATACAAGAAGCTATACGGAAACAGTCGGAATACATACAGAGTGATGCTGCTCCGATGCCATTATCGCGGACAGCCTCATTGGAATCTCTTCTGCAGGTACAGCACAAAGTAATATACAAATGTGCCTGTCTGTTTAGTGGCATTTCCACCAGTGCCACTGTCGACACAGGTGCTTCTATCACAGTATTTAACCAGCGCTTATATGAGAGCATCCCACCTCATAAGACGCCTCCCCTTAAGCCTACAAACATTTACCTACAGACGGCTACGGGAGCGGATGTGCCCATAGCTGGTGTAGTCAATTTAGTTATCCAAATAGAGGAGATGCAATTCATTCAGTGAGTTGTCATCGCCTCTATTCATAATGATGCACTACTTGGCTCTGATTTCCTCAGTGCCAGCGAAGCCATCATACACTGCAGACAACAGGAACTCGACATACATGGCCGACGAATACCTCTCGGACCAGCATCGTCATTATACGATACGTGTGCGGTAATATTATCAATACTGCCACAGTTGAGCTGGGACAGGAACAAATCTTATGGGCCACCACACCACAGTTAGGAAGCAACACACACATCGCCATGCTGGAACCCGATCCTGATTATATGATCGCCTCACAATGTGCAAGTCCCCGCATAATAGTAGACACTACTAATAGGGAACAAATACCTTTTAGTGTTTAATGGTATCGCAGATCCAATCACTCTGGAACCCGGAGTACGCTGCGGCCATTTAGTGGACATAATCTCATTGGAATCACTTGCACTTGCTGACACACCACTGCAAATGACCGATGATTTGCCCGAACATTTAGATGATTTGTATCTACGTGCCACTGTTGGATTACTGCAATCACAGAAATGAGAAATTCGGAAACTACTACATAAATATCGCGATAGTTTTCCTCCGGAGACATGGATCTTGGAGAGACTCATCTCGTATGACACTCCATCGATACAGGCAATAATCGCCCCGTACGACAACCGGTACAACGTCTTCCCATTCATAAGGAAGCGGAAGCACAATAACAAGTGAATGACATGTTGTGGACTGGTATTATTGGACCCTCAGCATCTCCATGGGCTAGCCCTATAGTGCTAGCAGGCAAAAAGGACAGAACCTTGCGGTTTTGCATTGACTACCGCCGCCTTAATGATCTTAGCATTAAGGATGCTTATCCGTTACCACAGATAGATCAGGCCTTGGATTCCTTGTCCGGAGCCAAGTGGTTTTGTACCCTTGAATTGGCTAACGGTTACTGGCAAGTAGCCATGGATGAAGCTGACATGGAAAAGACCGCATTCGTTTGTAGGGATGGCCTTTTCCAATTCAGCAATATGCCCTATGGTTTATGCAACGCTCCCGGACCTTTTGAATGACTCATTGAGCAGGTATTAACCACCCTGCAATGGGAAATCTGTCTCTTGTTACATCAATGACGTAATAGTCTTTGGACCCACGTTTGAGCAAACCTTAATAAATTTGGACACCGTGCCTTCACGTTTTCGCACAGCCAATTTGAAACTGAAACCGAAGAAATGTCATCTCTTTAGATGGAGCATTGAGTTCATGGGACACGTCATATCCGGTGATGGAGTGGCTACTCAGCCATCAAAAACTAAGGCAGTAGCAGAGTGAACTCAGCCCTCTTCAGTTACGGAGACACAGAGTTTTCTTGGCCTATGCCAGCACTATCGCTGTTACATCCGACATTTCAGCGAGATTGCTTCACCCCTCTACAAGATCACAGAGAAAGATCGACCATTTGAGTGGACGACTGAGTGTGAGGGCTCCTTCAGGGCGCTGAAGGAACTCTTGACGACCGCACCAATTCTTGTTCACCCTAATCCAAACCTCGATTTCATCTTAGACACTGACGCATCAGCTTTCGCTATTGGCGCGGTTCTATCTCAGGTCACTGAAGATGGAACAGAGTAGGTATTGGGTTATGGTTCGCGTACTCTGAATAAAATGGAGAGAAGATACGCAACCACCAAGCGAGAACTATTGGCGGCGGTCCATTTCATCAAGTATTATAAGCACTCTCTGTACGGGCGCCCTTTTACACTCCGTACAGACCATGCCTCACTACGGTGGCTCCGGAAGTTAAAAAATCCGGAGGGCCAGGTAGCGAGATGGCAGGAATCCCTGCAGGCCTACAACCTTAACACTGTTCACCATCCCGGCAAATTGCATGGGAATGCCGATGCCCTCAGTAGAATCGGCATGGAAGCTGAACACGAAGAGGCTGTCACCATGACACAGTCAACACAGCCATCTCCGGAGTTCCCCGAATTGAGGTGCGCAGAGTGGAGAAAATCGCACACCACCAAACAACAGACATGCAGACATGGAATATATACGCGTGGATTCAGGAGGGGGTACGTCCTCCTAAGGAATCGGTAACACCGCTATCCACCACGGCAAAATATTATTACCAATGGTTCGAAGAATGTCAATTAATAAATAACGTCCTATATATTAATGACCGTTTGGTAGTCCCAGAAAGTTATCGTGAACATATGTTGAAAAAACTACATGATAACGCCAGGCATCTGGCCGTGGAAAGGATTGTTGCCCGTATCAAATTGAGATCCCACTGGATCGGGATTCGCGATGGTGTCAAGGCATGGGTTGCCAAATGTGTCCCATGCCAAAAACGCGCTGTTGACCAACACCATATCGCCCCATCTCAAATTAAGATTGTTGGTGCACCATGGGAGCGAGTGGCTATCGACGTGCTCGGACCCTTGAATATGACGCATGATGGAAATAAATACATCTTCGTATTACAAGATTATTTTATGAAGTGGGTGGAAGCATTTGCTCTGCCGGATCAAGAGGCATCCACCGTAGTGGAGGTCTTGGCCAGCAATGTGTTCTGCCGCTTTGGTATGCCTTATGAGTTGCACTCTGATCAAGGAAGTAATTTTGAGAGCCGGCTCATATCAGAGCTCTGCAAATTGTTCCATATCGTCAAGACAAGGACAACTCCATACAACCCCAGGACTGATGGGATGGTAGAGAGGTTCAACAAAACTCTCACGGAGATGCTTACCAAGGAAACACACCTTGATTGTAGAGATTGGGACCTACGGCTCCCGTATGTACTCATGGCTTACCGCACTTCAGTACATTCCAGCATGGGCTACACCCCTGCTCGGTTAATGTTAGGCCATGAATTAACCTTACCCATGGATTTGGCCATGCCTCATAGACCAGGAGAGAAAAATTCACCATCTCTCTATGTCAAACTGTTGCGGCAAAGGATAGAACAAGCCCATGAGTTAGTGAGAGAAACCTTATCCACTGCACACCAGCGGCAAAAGACATGGCATGACCGGAGGGTGCATGGAGATCCATATGAGGCAGGAAGAATGGTTTGGGTACACGATTCACGACGGTCTGCAAACGTGCCAAGTAAACTGAGTTACCAGTGGAAAGGCCCCTATGTGGTAGTAGGTAAGACGTCGGACGTGACCTACCGTATCCGTGCTTCGGATGGCCTGACCTCAGTCATCCACTTCGATCGGCTTAAACCTTGTGTCAGTGATGACCCAGCGCCAGAGCTCGGACTGAGCGTTTCTCGTGACACCGGTACCCAGACAGATATTTATTTAGTATTCCCATGGTTAACGCAGAGCACTGCGGTGCCAGTTCAGCCCCAGTTCTACCAAGCCAGAACGTGGGTGAACAAGCGGCTAACACTGACGACGGTGATGAGATACGTACTCGCCCTCTCTCTCCTCAGCACGTGTCTACTCGATCTGGGAAGTCGTATCTGAAGAATTTTGTGTTTGTTTTGTCCAAGGGACTGGATGGAAAAGTTGTTCTTCTGATCTCTTCCCATTCCCACCCACTTCATGCGATGCCCCCCATCATAGAGTTACCACAAGCGGAAGCTGAGGCTGACCCAAGCCATGCTTCCTGTGGGGTGGAACATATGGTGAATAGCATGGAAGTGAAGAGGCTGGATGAAGCCTTAGCATGTCTAGAACCGCAGAACCATACAACAAGGTGTACCCGACCAACTCCCGAAATCGCGAAACCACGCCCCCCCCAAGGGACACCCTCTCCGTGAGTCCCCTCTCCGTGAGTCCCACCCCCATCCTCACTCCAATTCGCGTCCCTCATCTATGCACCAAGTTCGGACATCACCGGCCCAGTCCATTTCACACTCCACTCGTCGTCTGTTGACCGTCAATCTTCAGATATAAGAGAGACTGCTGCAACAGAGGAGGTGGCATCCCGCACTGCACCGACCAACACTACCCCCTGCGGTGGGCAGGGAAGCAGCCTGTTCAGCAGACTCTCGGCTCAAATTTACCCGGTGTCTAAAAACTATGACAGGACACCAACCGTCGTGTAACGGGAGATGACCACATCCCCCCCTCCAAGGGCCACCCATCCAATTGACCTACCATACTCCCCTGTGAGCAGTCAGAACATCACACAACAGACAGAGCGTCAACAGCTACAGAACACACCTGCCTTCAAGACTGGATATGTCAATTTGTCATTGCGCGTACATTGCATACCTGCTCGGTTATGCTCAGCATAACAGAGCCATTCAACATTGGCAACAACATCATTTAGCAGCACCTACCGGTATTAATTAATTCCCGATAGACATAAACAATTCCGGCAACAAATTGTGCGGGGGAAATAATATTTCGCGCAGACTACACCTCCCGCACATAACAACAGATTTGGCGTTCACCCGTGTGGAAAACTGGAATACACCCACTTCGTTTATAACATTGGCATCATTCAGCAGCCCGGACATCCCAACAACAGCATTATCATCAACAGACAACAGCCGACAAATCTCCCGCAGACACCCTCTTATCCAGTTACTGGTGAACTGCTCATGTGGATATAAGGAATGCACTACAGCCATCTACAGTACGCATCACGGGAGGAACGTTTGCCCTTTTCCCTACATCGTACGGAAACAACTAAATCTACATATTTCATCTACACGTAATAACAGTCGATATTATTAAGAGAGCAAAATGCCTGCATTGTCGTCAGTCACGAGTAGGATTTTACTACCGAAAAGTTGAATTCGACAATGGATTGATCAAAGTTATGACAGCATCCGACAGGTCATCTGCACCCTAAAGTAACTCTGTCCCGCCCACGGGCTCAGCCATTACAGAGTGAAATACCCTCAGGGTTCGATAAAGTTGATATTCACGCCGCTTCTCCCTCCCCAATACCGCACCTGGCGGCCATAAATACGTCACCTTCACCATAACGCAAGATTCATCCACAGATAACCAGCCACGCGTATCAGATTTAATTCACCAACATGTCAGAAACACAGACACTCAGGTTGACTGTATTCACAATCTCCGAACGACGGCATTATAAATTGTAGTAACTGTAACACACACTTTGCGAGTTGTACTGTAATTTAACCATTATTGAATGGTACTAATGTGTTTGGTCTAGGCCGGGACGGAGCTAGTTCTACCCATTGAGGAGAATGCTTGGCCAGCCCTCCCGCTCGGAAAACACAGCTATCTTGACGGGATCAGTAACCTTGATCTACCCCCTGAATAGATCTGTTTAAACCACCCACCAAATTACTTACAACTTTACTGTTAAATTTTTGATTAAGAACACAACTGCTCTACCGTGCTACAACTCATTAGCGCACGGGCCGGTAAAGCGGCATAAAAAATCTGACAGTATACTTACAGAGAGAATTTCAAAAATTCTCTTCCTTGCGTTCCAGTCTATAATCAACACGGGCTGAGAACTACCTATTACAGACACCTACCAAGACACATGTTAAAGAACTCGCGCAAATACGGGACATTATGAAGATCTTGATGTAAGGTATACATTTCTATCTCTCACATCTGCAACAGACTACGCCTCAGCAACAGCATTTTTTTACCATCGCCATAAACAGCATATATGTTTCCGATCAACCACACCTTTTAGAGCCACGTGACATTTACTGCTATTTCCAGTAAATTGGATCAAATGCTTTAAACACAAGAGCCGCCCAAAGACGTGACTACCACAGCGTGATGGAGGAGTGGCGAGGGTGAGTCCGGGAGATTACCACTGACGTCACCTGGCTCCCACACACCCCATCGAGCGCTCCAGCCTAAAATTTGAATAGGCAAGTTTGTAAGCCTCCAATCTGGAGAACCGCCTCATGCTAATTAAAAGGTGAGACACCGGCAAGGAAATGTAGTACCATGTTTCTATGTTGATCAAAGGCTGTTAAATGCGCGAAATTAAGACACGTTTAATGAGCCATTCTTCCTTTAATTAAAAGTACTCCCTTTATACAGGAAGAATTAATCCCTAGACGTCTAGGCCAGAAAAAGAAGAAACTTTCACATAAGAATGACCGAATCACCTGTTAAAACTTTTAGGTGTGGTCATCCGCCACCTGTGACGTCACCAAATAGTATAAAAGGAGGAAGCGCGCTCTGAAACTTTGTCTTCCCGGCAAAACTCGACACCAGGGAAGAACAGATAGCATTAGGCTTCTTTCGTGTCACAAACCAAATTCTGCTGTTTTATTATTATTTCATTATTATACTTGTCCGGGAAAGTTAAAACAATGAAGAGATAGGGCATTAGGTTTTGAATAAGGTTCCCGCAGCCAACTACCATGCGGGAACGAGATGTCACTCCTTGAAGATTTAGCGTTATCGGATTCGTCTGAAGAAGAATCGGTACCAGTTCCAAAACAGTTCCCGTGCAGCTCATTATTAGCTAGCGGAGAGCCCTGTACCACAACTTTTACGAGAAAATCCGACCGCACACTTCATGTTAATATGGATCATCTCTTCCAGTCAGCCTTTTGTGTGATGTGCGAGCATCTCTACACCGCCACTCGCTACGGGGTGACCCATGCGCTCCGATATCATCACCATGTGTTAGAAATAACATTAGTTCCTGGAGAAGAGAACGAGGATCGTACCGTTTTAGCCACCCGTTTCGAATCTCGGTTCCCGGTCAAAGTTTTTCCGACCGAGAAAATGGCCCGCACGAAGAACAGTACTCGTAGATATCCCGTTAGTCGTCGTCTTCCCGCGGCTACCATAAGCAACGTACCGGCAGCCAGACACGAAATCCTGCCCGCAGCCGCTTTGGAAGCGTTACGCCGGTACCAGTTACTTCATCCGCACCAGTCCTGAAGCAGAGTAAGAAGCAAGTCTCCCACAAAATCCAGTCCGGCAGCACCCGCATCAGTTATTAGCCATCCGGCTACGGTCACTACACCCGCCAGCGTAGTGTCTAAGACAGTGTTAGCCAGTTAGCCGATTTCGGTAGTGAATATGACACCTGCGGAAATAGACATTCCAAGTTACCGGCAGTCACCATCTCCACCAGAACTTACCATAGACGAGGGACCGGGTCCATCGCAGACTGCAGCAATTAGTGTAACTCCGACCCATGTTACTCGGCATCTGCCTCCTCACCTTTCTGACCCAGCAATCAGAAAGGGAACTACGCCGGAACGTCATATTTCGGAAAAGAGACGGATCGCCCACACACATGACATTCAGCGCATGGGTCACCCCGTAGCGAGTAGCGGTGTAGAGATGCTCGCACATCACCACAAGTCGTCTGTTAAAATATGCTAAGTTTAGAAAAATGTTGTCTCCTGCCGTGTCCGCTCCCGCATCACGACCTCAGCATATGGTACAGCTCACCGCCATCACCACGACAGCTACAACAGCCACCACGACGACTACCACCACTACAGCATCACGGACATTAGCAACCACTAGTACCGCCACTGCCTTACGGACAGATATATTAGAACTGGCAGTAACTGTGAGAGACATTATGGACGTGCATATTTCCGCCACCATCACTTCAGATGTTTCCGACAGTGCCAGTAATAGTGAAAGCATCTCAGCAATGACAGTGCATCCACCGTGACCCACCACCATCAGTCGCGGGATCCAGACTCAATGGGGAAATTTCGCTGCAGAGGTGTAATCATGTGTGATACAGCAGAAACACCAATAGTGCGATTCACGGAAGTGTGTTAATTATTACTTTATTTTAAAAATACTTTTCTTATTATTATATATGTCAGATCAATTGAATCCCGTCCCTAAGATGACTACGGTTATCCGACACAGCCGCACACTTCAGTGCCCGGCTATGTCCCACACAAAATGAGCACTGCGGACTCCGGTGTTGTAAGAACGTTGTGTGTGGCATAACGAATACAACATCCCGCAGTGCAATAATGTCACAATCCCATCATGCAGTCTCAGCTATGCTGAGGCTGCCTGATAAACTAACTTTTAAGTTTTTATCATTATATATCCTATTTTTCTTATTTTTTTTCTTCCTGTCTCAGATGTCAGGACGGATATGGGGCAGCGAGAGCTGCCCGTTGCGGACCCGCAATAACGGGCCGCAAATATATATTTTTATAGATAATAAGAGATACGTGTTGCGTACCCCTTTATTTACCCGGGGTGCGCAAGTAATTCGGTGTGATTTAATAAATACCTCGTGAGGGTATGTTACATGGTTTATATATACCTTGTCTATTTCTTATTATTATATTATTATATATTTAAAGTTAAATTGTGGTACGTTGGAGCTTGGGTGTTCTCTGCGGAGAGAATAATTATCCGCACTCTGAGAGAACATCCATGCGAGCTATTGTTTAGAATCATATACTAAATAAAGTTACAGCACGCACCGTAATATTAATAAAACAAAACAAAAAAATGAAAGGCCTGGAAAAATAATTCCAGGTCAAAATTGAAAACTAAAAGTATGCCTCCCCCCTCCTCCTGGCACCTCTATGTGCTTTGTCTCTTGAATATGCGTCTATTGTGTCACTACCCCTCTCCGGCCATGCGCCTACCTGGGAAGTCTATAATTCCCGCCTAGCGTGCGTCCATGCGTCGATCCGTCATGCACGATCGTTCGCCACGGATGTCAAACTAGGAGGGGGTGGGGTAGTTCGGATCGACCGGTCGGATACCGGCCGTACCAGCTAAGTTGGGTACGTTCCGCCCGTCATGGATTGATTTCCTGAACACGCCCCCCTGGGTAGAGCCATAAGCGTATATAGGCCTATGGGAGAGATCGCGGTACGAAAATGACTACGTTCGTTAAAACGCATGATGCGCATGCGCGCACCAGGATGCTGTTTTTGATGGAGTGCGCAGTTACTACCAAGATAGGATGGCGCTTTTAGTGTAAAGAGACGGTACCCTGTAATCTTTATTGATTGCCTGTTCCCGTTAAATCTGGCATTGACCAAGACCAGAATTCAGCGGGCTTTTTAAATCTGTAAACCATTTCAAAATCGGTTGAGAAATGGCTGAGTTATCCACGGAAAACCCTTCTTGATTATCTTCAAAATATTGCCGTGGCGTCATAACCACGTGGACGCAAAAATTATAGAATTTTCTAGAACAATTCGGCTGCGCTATTATTAGCTACGCGCTGATTGGCTGTTGCTCGAACGATGATTGGTTGGAGCCTGCGCCTGTGACGTCACGAGGAGTATAAAAGGAGACGCGATCCAGTGATCGAGCGCATCCTCGGCCAGGGGCCGAACAGGTTGGATCTGTACCAGCTACTATCAGCACGACAGATAATACGCATTTTACTTCGCTATGTGTCAGGTTTTTATCCCGTGGCTGGCAGTTGCCCAACCCACCGCACTAAAACAATTTTGTAACTCCTACCTACGGGAGTAATTTGGAACTTCTGATTATTGTTCATGAATATCAATATCTACTTCGGAACACAAATTTGCGGTGAGGCCTTTACAGCCTGAATATGTGAGTCTACAGCTGTAGAGGCAGGATGTTCTTTGATGGATGACTCGCCGATTCTTCCGGCGACGCCAAAAAGTGGTATTTCAACTATCACCGCACTGATATCGTGTAGGTTCTTCTGACTTTCGACCGCAGCAAGTGAACTCTGCCCGGTGCATCTTCAGAGCTGGCTGACGTATCCAGCACCATGAAACTTTGCTTTGTATCTTAGTTTGCCTCTGACAACCCCCGCTTGTGATTGGGTTGTTTACACCTTCCATCCATGCCATCGGTGTAAGGGACCTTTCTTCACCACAGTAGTACTATCGCTGACTGCTCGTTAGACATCCTATTAGGCGTACAGTGTTGAGCGATGTACCCCTCCCACCATGAGTGTTCTTGCGGGAATCTTGTTTGCGGGAACCAACCCGCGGGAACTTTCCAGCTTCCGGAGACTGCATCATTTCACATCGACTACGGAATGACGTATCAATTTCAGTAACATGGTAGCCTAACTTAAGAATGACTACTGAGTATTCAAGTAACTATACTTCACAGTTTAATTATTTCTCTATATGGGTTTTGTTAATTATTTTGTATCCGTAAGAACAGTCCCGATGACTAAAAGGAACCGTAACGGTCTTAGGACCGCTAGTTATAATTTCTGTATTCTGTTTATAGTTATTCTCATTTTCGTTAACCTGTACTGATATATATATATATATATATATATATATATATATATATATACCTTGACCATTTGATACCGTATTGATTGTTCTGGTTAGATTATGCATATATATTGCCAGTGGCCATCCGTTAATATGTTTTGCTTATTTATAGAAAATATAGGACTGCAGTGCACGTAGGAAACACGATACAGCAACACTTATATATGCAGCACTTTCTCCCGCCACCAACAATTTTTCACTGAGGTCGCTGTCCATGCTATAACTCTGTTTAGCCTGGCATGCTACCGACAACCTTTTCTATTCAGCTCGATAGGATAGGTTCAAAATGATTAGAGACACTTTCTTCATTACATACTCCGTAATACACTCTTCTCTTCCGGCAGTGCGATAATCTAGCCCTGCCCTCCGGTAAGACTCATAACTCCAAGATTTTGTCTCTCTTCATGTTCCACTCAGCCTAGTGGCTTCTTAATTGTTTGGATGTCCCCATCCGCAAGTTGGGCTGATCCGACTCTGGGAAACTGTTGGGGGTTTCCGAGCGCTGATGGCCAGGGTGTGGTATCACACACCTTCCCGCGTATCTTTGGATACTCAGTAGTTAGCACTTTAGCCAATGTAGGAAAGCACTGCGAAAACATATATTAATTATTATTTTATTTACTGACCCTACCTCCCGCACCGCAGTGCAAAACAGGGCAACTTGTATATAAACCTAACAACAGGTTAAACGGTTAGTTCCATAGGACCCGGTGACGGGCGAGATACGTACCCCCACCGAATTCCATCAGAATGTCTGGGCATGATATTTAGATCTGCCGCGCCCTTGCGGGAAGGACATTTACGGTGGGTATTCGTCTCTCTCACCCACCCCCCACCATAGCGATAGAACAATGGTCTAATATGCGTTCGTGAAAGGTAACCCATGTCTTGTAACATTTTATGTGGTTACGGACCGGGATGTCCGGATTCTTATCCAGTTCAGAGATCTTACTCAGTAACATGTATGAGCGCCGTCTTCTGTATTGTTGTCTTAGGGCATCTGTTCTCAGTGACAGCCGTGTCTAATAGCTAGGTAGATACCAGCCAGTTGCGGCCAAAAAGTGTTCTTGTTTTGAAAACAACTAAAAGCTAATTAAGCAAAGCAGAAGGCCAGCATAAATAAAGCGGCAACTACTAATTCAGCATACTAAGAATCACATAAGACAGTGTCGACGGAATCCATCGGTAATCGCCCATCCTGTCTTCACGTAAAACAGCACGCACCCCTATAGTCATAATCTCACTAGGTATGGTCTTTTCTTTCTCAAGCATTTTTGGTTGAAATATTAGAGTGGGCCCATTTTTGCCTACTACTCTTCTCCCACTTTAAGCCGTGGCGACACCTTCCCGAGACAGAGGCCCACGTGAGGCACTTGCCTCTCGCAAGGATTCCGTGACGACAGTCCATGCGAGGATAATACTCCTCACACAAACTAGCACTAGGAGTAGTGCCCGCGTGAGGCACATAACTTTTCGTCCGAGGTAACCTTCTTCCTTTCAGCTTAGAGATATAATAACTTATATTAAGTTAATTAGTTACGTCTCGTGTACAGGAGCCTCCCTTTCGGGGATACCTCTGCGGACCTACGAGTCTGTGCGGTACCTCCTGGAGCCCCATGTTTAAAAGTTCATCTATCTGTCTCTATGTCTCGTATTTTCGTATGCTCTTACTGTAGTTTTATCTAGCATATTTATAATTGTTTAGGTAAAATCATTGTATATACTTATATTTTTAGGTCACCAAATCAAATCTTGTAAGTCCATAGATCACGAAATTGCTATGGACAGGCATACTGGTGACACAAATTCTTGGGATGAGACAGTTGTGTTTAATGTTTGCGACAACGCTCGCATGGCCCCACCAGAATGATTGAGTTTGACGGGCCTTAGGAGCTGGTTTTTGTTTCCTGCAGGGCTGTCTCGTACAAGGTCTGTCACCCTGAGACCGGATGCTAACCAGCATCATCACTCGTCATGCACTTGCAGCGCGGCGAGTCAACATGATACACCGGAACAGCCCGACACTACCCGGTGAGCTGCACTATTTTGCAGATTGCAATTTTCACCCGTACGATCGATTTCGTTGAGCTGACATTGTAAGGCAAAATATTCCTACTTTATTGCTTTTATTTCCTCATAACAGCCTGTTTTTAATTATTTTATTTCATTTAGCAATGATCTTAATATCCTACTATTTGTGCTCGTTTTGGGGTCGCTATCTGTTGCATCATATTTCAATGTCAATGAGATTGCATATAGAAACGCCAGTACTAAGACTAGGCCTGTGTGATGATGCATTCGCATTAGTACTAGTTAGATTAGTTGTGTTTTGTTCAATAGCATCAGTGTTGCTATGTGGTGTGACATCAGTTAGATATACAATATTTATATTGTGCTCAATAATATCAGTTTTACTGACCTCCGACTGCAGAGAAATTGCTGATGCCTGATCTGTTTCTGACTCTTCATTGAGGTTTCTGTTTGTGGCATAGATTGTGTCTTCAGGTAAATGACACTTGTACTCACAATCATATACAGACATATGCCATTTTAAAAACTCGTTTGTCTGCTTTGATATTACTGTACATGCGATACATGAGTATCTATGCTTGGATGTAGCTAATGCTGAGAGCATGTAGATTGGCAACTGTGTACATGTATAATGTGTTAAATTTATGCAATCATAGCATAGTATCATATAATTGTTATTAGGATTTCCACACCTACAACCATTTTCTGGGGTGGTTTCAGATGTTTTATTCTCGGTGATATTTTCTGGCATGTTTTCAAACCCTTTAACGTCACTGGCATTTATGGAGGCAGATTTACCTGTAGCATCATTGTGTTTGTCAGTTACTGTAAGGATGATACTAGGAGGGCTACCGTGGCCAGTTTTTATCTACATGACTGACGGTCATAGTGCTCAGCGCTGCTGAGAGTGAGATTATGGTAGGAGACGTATCACTATTTGTTACTGAATCATTAGTTGAGATAGAGGTTGTGTTAGTAATACTGGAGGTTAGATTCTCGCTCTGCGCCACTGGATCGCTTGGCAGAGGAGATGGCAGAATAGAAATACATTTTTTACTTGTTATGGTTGTTGCTTTGGGAACCTTCTGTCCTACTGGTGTGTCCTTATGTCTATACTGCGGAAATCTAACATAGAAGCACTAGCAGTCATCACAAAGAAAGTTACCACAATGTCTATTCATAACAGAATGGTGTGATTTACCACAGTCATTACACGCAGTCATTTCTGAGTGTCTAAAGTACAAGGCGCCACAAAACAAAGAGACTTCTACTGTTAGTTGAGTTGAGAGTTAATTTATCTGGCCCACAGTTGCTGGTGTAGCGTGGATCGGCCGGACGGGTATGGACCGTCCCAGCTTATCTGGGTACAGGACGACTGCTCCGGGTACGTTCCAAGCACGCCCCCTGAGTAGGATAGTACGCATGTATAAAGCCATATAGGAGAGTCTTCTGTAAAATGTCTAAGTCCATGAGATCGCATAACACACATGCACGTGCATCAGAGCTTCCCTGACAACATGTGTCAGCGTTGGTAGAGAATGCATACTAAAGTTTACCCAGTTGGTGCACGTAATTTCATTCTTGTCATTCTTGGTACATATCAGGACCGGAATGAGACGAGGATTCTAAAACTATTTACCTTTTTAGAATCGGACCAGAAGTGGCCGAGTTATCCTAATTTAGCTCATTGAAATTATTTTCAAAATATTACTGGGACGTCGTAAACACGTGTATGTACTAAATGAATGGGGGGAAGATGTCTATCACGTGATAGCATCCTCACCGTTCCTATCTGCACGCTGATTGGCTACAGATCGCCCGGTGATTGGCTGGGCGTCCTGCCTATGACGTCACAAGTAGTATAAAAGGAGCGAAAAATCAGGAATCGAGACCACACTTCGGCGAGAGAGAACAAGTGGCAGGTTGTGTGGCCAGAGCAATGCAAGACGTGGACAACTGCTTACTGACTGTGGGTCTCTTATAACCGCAGCAGTGTCTCTCGGATTTCAGTTCTTAGTCTCTGGCCCGCAATCAAACATCCGCATCTTGCAAGCCCTCGGACGGCCATCTGGGGGCAACTAAATGAACAGAAGAGTTCCTCACTTCCAACACTTCAGACGAGCCTTCATTGTGGTATTCTATGTTGGCTTAAATGGTTTACTATTGATATGGTACGGGGGTGGGATGGGGAGGGAAGGGAAAAGCTCATCACGGCAGATAGAGAATTTAAATGAAAAAGTTATCAAAGATTATGTTAGATTATTATGTTGGTGTAGGCTGGTTCACCCGACATGTCTGAGTAGCAGTAGCAGTAGCAGTAGCAGCAGCAGTAAACGCACACGTTTATTTAGCTCTGCAATTGCTGCCCGAATATGCTAGTTTCTAGCGCGATTGTGTAGAGAAATTTCATACATATATTTCGTATTAGTATTTCCTTTCAAACTTTATGTTTAATTTGTAAATTCTTGTCTTGGTTGGAGTGGATTTTGTGTCTCCATTTTCTAAAGGCACTCCTCTTAGCTGGCGGTTTCCGCCATTTAATAGGTCACGTCTTACTGTGGTCAATGCAATACATTTCTCCCCGCGCCAGTATGCTATTTCTATAATTCGTTGGCTAGAGCAATATATTTGGCAAGATCGCTTGAGTGAGTAGATTTAATTCCTTTGTCATTTGTAAGCGCAAGCCTAGTTCTTTAATTATATAAATTTTTATAGTCAGTTGGCTGTCCCCGGTCAACTCGAACAGACTAACAAATATATGACTGTGCTATCTATTCAGATACTGAACCAAAAAAGTTTAGCAACACTGAGAATATTACTGTATAAATGTTATTTAACAAAAACAATAAATTGATTCAAATATATTATTTAATTGATAGGTCATTTTCCAATTTGAACAACAGTCTCTTGTTACTGTAATGCTAGCATCGCGCCTTTAACACGGCATCATTCAACGGAAGGGTCCAATTTAAATAATGACACTGAGCTGTCAATACCGGTTGTGACCTCCGCGCGCATTAACCACCGCCGTACATCGCTTTCTCATGCTTCGAATTAAGCACCTGATGTCACAAAGAGGAATCGCATCCCATTCCTGGAACAGTGCAGCTTCCAGCTCCCGCACGTTGTGAAGATGTGGATGGTTCTCACGCACAATACGGCCAAGAATGTCCCACACGTGTTCGATAGGAAACAGGTCCGGTGCTCACGCTGGCTAGTCCAACACCCGCACGTTGTTAGCCTCAAGTAAATCACTGGTGACACTAGCTGAATGAGGACGGGCGTCGTCTTGCTGGAACATAAAGTCTGCATGATGCTGCATAAAAGGGATGACAACAGGGGCGACAACTTCTTCACAGTAATGTTGAGCCGTTAAATTTCCGCGAATCACAATAAGATCTGTTTTGCCATTTTCATGGATTCTAGCCCACACCATGACACTGCCGCCACCGAATCTGTCGTGCTGAATGATGTTGGCTGCATCATACCGTTCTCCTAAACGTCGCAAAACCTGTTGCCTACCATCCGCCACATCCACACAAAACCTCGACTCATCATTGAACAAAACGTGGCTCCATTGTTGAGTACGCCATCGCTGATGAGTTCTTGCCCATGCAAACCGATTCTCGATGTGACGCTCTGTAAGCGGAATAGCAACAAGTGGACGACGGGCATGCAGTCCAGCATCATAGAGCCTGTTTCACACAGTTTGTGCATGCACCGTAGTACCGGTAGCGGTGTGTAAATTACGGGACAGCCACGGCGCAGTCTCAAACCTGTGACGTCGTGATGACGTCAGTAAGTAGCGGTCTTCTCGTGGTGTTGTTGCTCTCGGTCTGTCAGATCGTGGTCGGTCATTAACATGTCCAGTTTCCTGCTCACGTTGGTGGAGACGAGAAATGGGTGAGGCGTGAACATTAAAATGTCGAGCAACAGCGAGTCTTCCCATTGCTTCATGGCGCTGATTTTCGGGTAGCCCTGGGCGGCGGCCCATGTTCGGTAGGGTAAACTTTTAAGCATTTTCTGTTAACGTTCGCTATCTGCTTTTGCAATATGGTGAATTTTTGCCTTCGCTACCCGCCAATGTGGGCCAGTGCATGAAAAATGCATTTTCACATGCAGTAAGCGTGCGGCCGAGAAATGCAAGAAATGATTTGCATTTCTTCATGATCAGTGAGACATTACATTGACGAAACATGCTTGCTCAGTATATATTTGTTAGTATACTTTAATCGGGTAGGTGTAAGTGAACTACTTAATAAGTGGTTCAAACTAACACATATACGACTGTACTATCTATTCGTATATTCGTTGGTAGGCGTCAGGGGGACACTATTTATTTAGTGTTTAGCTCTTTCCCTGACGTCTTGGTATTATATATTTGTATTATCCCCCTTTATATATTGTAGTAGTATGGCGTTCCTCTTGGCACCATGGCAACCTCCTATAAGTGTACCCTGAGTCTTAAAATCACGACAAAGGCTTGGGGTGTTTCGGCAATTGAGGTGTATCATGGGTTGAAGGACGTAGTTGGGGCAGGCCCACGGGTCCTTCAGGTCTCATTAACGTTTCCAAATCTGTATGGAATTTCAACGTGTTTAATGAAAGTGTGAAGGAAAAGTTGTTCGACGAGTACCTTGTCGTGAAGGGTGAGGTGTGTAATGTGGAGGAAATAGATTCTGATCGTCTATTAGTTAAGATGAAGATTACGTTAGAGATCCCAGATGAACGGATTATCAATGAATTGATCAAATATGGCAAAGTAGAAAAGGTAGAATACGAGACCTATCCATTTGATCGAACCTTAGAAAATGACATCAGAAGAATTTGATTCAAAAAGGTAGAACAACCTCTCCCAAGTAAGGTCACGGTAGATGGTCGATTTATCTTGCATTATGGTACAGGGGGCAAATCAAAGAGTGTAGAATCTGCTTAAGCACAGAGCATCTTGCAACAGATTGCCCTAACAAAAACAAGTGTCTAGTTTGTGGGTCATCTGATCATTTTAAGTGACGATGCCCGCAGAACAAATCTGTCAAAAAGGGTGCTGATAAAAGTGCAGAGCATGTTGTTTCTAAAGAAAATGTCATAGAACCGGTAGTTGCTGAGATTGTAGCTGAAATCCATGTTAATGAGAAGCACGTTTCTAAAGAAAATGGCATAGAACCGGTAGTTGCTGAGATTGTAACTGAAATCCATGTTAATGAGAAGCATGTTTCTAAAGAAAATGTCATAGAACTGGTAGTTGCTGAGATTGTATCTGAAGTCCATGTTAATGAGAAGCATGGTGAAAAAACTAAGAATCCAATGACTGTACTTGCAGGCGATGAAAGAGGTTCTAGATGAGGGGGTAAGTCTTACTCCAGTAACAAGCCAATCTAAGTCTGATATCAGAGGTTAATTCCACACAAGTTGAAGATGATGATCAATACCCGCTGGAAGAAAGTTTTAATTTAGGACAAGTAAAAATCAGATCGCAAGATACTGAAACTAATTTTGATTTTCCACTGAGTACACTCAATCTAGACGATTTAAATAACATAGAGAAAGTAATTGGTGTCTCGGATCGATTGAGTGGAACAAAGCGACAGAAAGATGGAGACAGTTCTGAATCAGAAATAGAGGAAAGTGATATAGAAGAAGATAATATGTCAGTGGCTGAATCCGATATATCCATTCAAGCACAGAGTTCTAAATCACGCGATGAAATGAGCATGTACATGTCAGAGGCAGGAGAGGTGTTAGTTCCATATGTGACGGCAAAAGGGGTTAAATATAGGCATCTGCGTCATGGTTGAACTAAGTAGTACAGCGTTGGAGAGTAAAATAGGTAATAGGTAAATGGTCTAAGAGAGGGTCGAAAAAACCTAAATCAAGTTAGCTTAATAATGGCGGTTTTACACATCATTTTATTACTTTTTTTATGCTAATTTGTACACTCAATTGTAGAGGCTTAAATAGTGACATCCCCGTGCTAGGCCTCAAAGTAGATCTAAGATTTCTGATCTTGGGCCGGGCGCAGGGGTGTAACACTTTATCTGGGTACCAACTACCAAGCCAGGTATTTTAAGCGAGTGGCCAACTATAGCACTAAACAACTCATCTTTCATGACAGTTAATATTATGAATATCCGTCATGGTGCTCACTGTGTGAATTCCCGCCAAGAATGTGCAGCACCGGGTCCCCCAGCCTCGAAGGGGTCCACCCAAGCTACTGGTGGTAAAGTTCGTAGACCCTGGAGAAAAAGGAAGACGGTTGTCCAACCTAAAGTACAAGTAAGCAAATCGCTGACTATCATGCAATGGAACGCTGAAGGAGTTCCTAACAAGAAAACGGAGCTTAGCCAAATTCTCAAAGAGAAAGGCGTAGATGTCGCGTGTATCCAAGAAACTCATCTGAATGCCAACAGAAGATTCTGTATAAGAGGATTTCAGTGCTTCAGATCTGACAGGGATGGAAGACATAAAGGAGGAGTCATAACCCTGGTCCTGAATAACCTAAATGCCATTGAAGTTCAGAGAGACATGGACGGACCTGAAATTCTCACAATCAAGATAAGTCCAGAGAAACATCCTATCACTGTTGTCAACTATTACTGCCCTAATAATCAACCATTGAATCTCAGAAAAATCCCAGTTCACCCAGATTCCACTATCGTTGCTGGTAACCTCAACAGTAATTTTCAGTTATGGGGCTATCATTCTCCTGATAGGAGGGGTGAGAACATTGAAAATTGGATGGATGAGCAGAAGCTGATTCTCTTGAACAAGGCAGATGACCCCCCCCCCCCCCTACATTCTACTCAAGACGATGGCATACCTCAAGTTCTCCTGATCTAGCATTTTCGACAGAAAATCTACATCAAGAATCTTTGCGTATTGTTGGGGAACAACTTGGAGGCAGTGATCACCGCCCTGTTTTCATTACCATTAACATGGCTTTTAACATTGACCGGAATCAGACTCCTCGATGGAACTAGTTCTTCTTCTTGCGTTCATCTTTCTCATGACAGTAATCTTAGACCGTTTTCCTTATTTGGTGCATGAAAGCTGAAGTGGTCACCAAACTGTCTCTGTCTCCTCTGATCTTTTCTTCAAAAGATACTTCAATAGGCCAGAAGCTTCTTCTAGCCTGTACATATCGCTGGCAGTGCTGCAAGAGATGTTCTGCTGTTTCTTCTGCCTGCTGCCACTCACAAAGTGCAGAATCTGTAATCTTGAGACGGTGAAGATGTGCATTGAGACGATTGTGACCAGTCCTCAATCTAAAGATACATGTCTGATCCTCCCCACTGAGGCTGTGTATTCATCATTATGCTGCCTGCTGGTGGTTCTTGTGGCTTTAATGATATGCTTCAGTTCTTCAAAGTCAACCTTGCGGTTGAATTGTTCTTTATTTGACCCTTCCTTAGCCAGTTGATCAGCTTTGTCATTTCCTAATATGACACAATGCGAAGGGATCCACTGTAAGTTGACATTGTTCTCGTTAGCCAGTTGCGTAAGATCTTCATGAATTAAATCTGTACTTTCCTTTCCACTCTCCAGCGCCTGGAGCGCTGAGAGGGAGTCTGTCAGGAAGACAATATTTTCATTTCTGGTTTTTCGCTGTATCAGCATTTGGCTAGCTAAGATCAGTGCCTGGATTTCTGCAGTGTAATTGCTACAGTGATTCCCTGTTGGCAAGCATGAGTCTGTTATATCCCTACATGGAAACCGAATGTGAGCACCTACCCCTCCATTCTTGACAGCCTGGATAGCTGAAACATATGTATAAACATGTATCCACTCTTCCTCAGGGTAGTTTTCTGCAATATGACTCAGTGGAAGAACTTTGTTTGTCACCTCTGCTTGATTTCCCTTGCTTTCAATCCCTGGAATCGAGGGCCAGATTAAAATTGTTTTCTATTTCAGAAGCTTTCCACGGTTCCTTCTCATGGATAGCAGTTACGTTTCTACATCTGGGGAAGATGTCCGACTCTCTGTTTCTTTCAATTTTCTTTGAAGTTAATAAGAAATTATTCCTTTTGAGCCTTCCTCTAGACAGTTGGTGAGTCAGCATATGCATGGGATGGTGAGGCATCAATTTGAATTTCTCGTATTGAATCTCGGCCTTGATTTCTCGTCTCTGCTGGAGTGGCTGGATATTGGTAAGTTCTTCCATCGCTGCTATTGGAGTGGTCTTCAATAGACCCTATTATGATACGAAGAGCCTGATTTTGTACCTTATCCAATGTCTGAAGGGTGCTTGTAGCAGCTGTCATCCATGATGATGAGCAGTATTCGATGATTGGACTAACTGATCCAGAGTAAACCTGTTTCAGAATTTTAGCTCCCCATTTTGTTCCAGTGAGCTTCCACATAACTGTCAGTCTTCGCTTGGCTATACCTTCAGCTTTTCTGATTTGCGCCTTCCAGGTTAATCTTTTGTCAAATATCAGACCAAGATAAGTTACTTCATCCTCAAGGTGCAGAGCTGAGTTACCAAATTTCAGACTTGTCTTGTGTTCCTTTTTAGTGGATAGTGTGAATAAAGTTGCGACTGTCTTCTCTTTGTTGATCTGGACAAACCATCTTGTAACCCAAGAATTGAGGTGATCAATTGCGAGTTGCATGCCGTAATTGGCTGTTGACATGTACTCCTCGCTGTTCCACATCACAAGATCGTCAGCATACAATGCAGCTCTGACTCCCATTGGAAGGTTCTTCTCCAGGTCATTGATGAATATTGTGAAGAGGGCGGGAGAGACTACACCACCCTGAGGTACACCATGTCGTAGCAGGACTTTCTTGCTGCTCGTCCCATTCAGCTGTACTGATGCCTTTTGGTTGTGGAGATACTGGCATATCCAGCTGTACATTTTTCCAGAAATATCACTGGATCTGAGCTTTTGGAGGAGTCCATGCTTCCATACTTTATCAAATATATTTGAATATTCTATTCATTATCTCAAGATAATAGTGCTGGCGTAGCAATTTTTATACTCCCTCGTTGTTCAGCCTATGTAAATATAATCTCTTCAGTATCAGATGCAAATGGTCGCTGGGTGAGAGTAACAATAGATATACAACAAACAAGTTTCACGTTGCTGTGTATATATATATGCACCGGCATCTCATCAACTACGTCATCATTTTTTTAATGAGATGTCTACAACAGCACTAGATAACATTACTGAGAACTTAGTAATGGGTGGTGACTTTAATTGTGTCGTAGATAAAAAAAATGACAGGAATGCAACTTCAACTTATACTGGTACATGACATAGACTCTTAGAACAAATATGTGATAATGAAAATTTAGTTGACACCTATAGAATATCAAACCATCACGGTAAAGATCTTACATGTTTTTCGGCAGATGGTAAAGTTGGTTCAAGGATCGACAGAATTTATGTGAATAGCTTGTTGATAGGGTACTGGAGAGATGTTAATATTAAGCCAGTCGCATTCTCAGATCACAACATGGTTTGTGTAACCGTTGTCAATGCTGACTGGGTAACAAAAGGGGTTGGGTTTTGGAAATTAAACACAACACTGTTGGGTGAAGAATTTTATAAGAATAATATAGATTTGTTGGCAGCATTGGATTAATAGGAAAGCATCATATAAGAGCACATTGCAATGGTGGGAGGATGTAAAACTGGATTTAAAGTATGTTTCCCGACAGTATGCTATTAGAAAAGCACGGGAAATATGCAAATGCAAGAAAACACTTCATCGATCACTGATGAAAATTAATGCTAAAGTAAATAATGGCGAAGATAATTATTATGAATTACTGATTAAAATTAAAAGTAAAATAAGAGATATAGAACAATATGAGTTTGAGGGTGCAAAAATTAGAGCAAGAGCCCAGATACATGCAGAAGGGGAAAAGCCAACCCAATATTTTTGTACATTAGAAAAAGCACGGGCAATAGATAAGGTGATGTGCTCATTAAACATGCCGGATGGTTCAATCGTCTTTACCAACAATGAAATGAGTACTGTTGTATGCAATTACTATGAGTCATTGTACAAGTCAAAGGGAATTGGTGAAAATGCAAAATTGGATTTGCTAGCAAATATAGAGAAAAAATCAATAAAGGAAAATGCAAAGGATTATTTTTGGGGCCATGGAAAGAACTGAATGACCAGCCACTTGAAATCAATTGGTCTAATGATACCATTAAGATTTTAGGCATCTATTTTAGAAGGAAACCGAATGCAACACAAAATTGGGATGAACGAGTATCTTAGCTTAAGAGAATATTAGCAAATTGAAAGCGTCGTCGTCTTTCAATTTTTGGTAGAGTCTTTGTTGTCAACAACTTGATATTATCTGGGCTATGGTACACAGCATCTGTTGTACACATGCCAAAACATGTAGAAAAGGAGGTTAACGAGTTGATATTGTCATTCACATGGGAAGAAAAGTGTCATTAAGTTTCCCATCATGTTCTCAATAATGCTAAGTTAGAAGGACTTGATTTAATTGATATTAAAGTGAAATGTGTTTCTTTAAGGCTAAAATGATCTTATTACATCAGATTGCGATGTGGGCATCTGTTTCACGAGCTCTCGTGGAGAGATTGTAGAACCATTTCTGACGGAGTGTATTTTTACCTCAAAGGAGCCACCTCCGAATAGCCAAATGATACCAGATGTGTTTAAAGATCAAGTTAAGGAGTTAAAAATATTTGGCAGATACATGCCTCCACCTACATGCTGGAAGGAAGTACTAGACCAGCAATTGTGGGGCAATAGTAATATATGTTATAACAATGCAGCACTTTATCTACCGTCCTTTGCAAAAAAAATGGCATTCAACGTTTGTCTGATATGATACACCCCCAAACACGTAGATGGATTTAAATGCAAGAAGTAGCTAGAAAAACACATATGAGGCATATAGATGTCCAGCGGTTACTAAATAAAATAAAACATGCTGTACCGATTGAATGGTTTCATCTGCCAAATGTAAATCATAATAGTTTGACTCCGCAACCTGCACTAGTTCTTGATGATATGTTAAAATACAAAATGAGATCCAAGGAATGGTACCACGTTATGAGACGAAAACAAGTAACACCTCCCATAGCAGCTAAGAGATGGGATGACTCAAGCTATAAACCATCCAGTTGGAAAAATGTATGGAAAATCTTACATTCTCCATACATACCAAATATGGCTCGTGATTTATTGTGGCGATTATTACATCGACGGCTATGGGTGGGACACTTGACATACAAGTGCAATATAATGACTTCTGACAGGTGTTACTTATGTCAAACAGACGAGGAAACAATCGAGCATTTATTTGCAGAATGTCCAATATCGTCACAATTTTGGGACTATATCAGCCAAATCTTGGCACAATTTGGAGCTACGCCCATTGTTCTAGAAACAAATGCAGTGTTATTTAGAGAATTTGGATCAAGCGGTGAAAATATCGCAAAGTCTGATAAGACTATTTTAATAACAATGCTAACCATAGGTGTTTGGGCCATTTGGAAACATCGGTGTGCGCAGGCGAAAAATCCATCTATGGGCAATCACAATAGAGCAATAAAGGCAATATTTCGTTCATTGCTGCTGAATCATATTCCTTGTGAATATTTTAGATTAAAACAGCATGGTAAAGAAAAAGTATTCAAAGACATATGATACAAAACAAATAGTTTCAATAAAGTTGGGAACTGTAAAAATAGATGAGCCTGCACTAGCGTAAATCATTCAATTACTACAACTGTTTTATCTGTGTCTTTTAATTAATCTGTGTCTTGTAATTCATTTTAGTCTGCATTTTGATATTGTTATGTTTAATACTTCATGTTAACAAATAAACAGACTGGGGTAATTTAACAATCAATCGATAAAATAAGTTGCCATTGAATTATAAATTAGTCCCGAGTAATTTTAGAAACGTGCACAGGGTTTTATAGGGTTATTTGTTCCCGGGTAATTTACAAAAACTTACAATAAAGTAAATCGAAAATGTAAACAAGAGCGCCATCTATGGTTCTGTAATTTTCCTGTCGACTATATGTGTTATACTACCCAAATGCTACTCCACCCGCCGATATTTAAAGAATCAGCCCACTGGCGTTGATGATTGTCTTCTTTGTCATTGATTGACGAGTCACTTTTCAATTGTTGGACAGTTGCACTCGCCACATGGGCCTACTACCACACCTGGATTGAATAGTAATGCCTTTGTTAAGTTTTGTTTTGCTATAAGATCTTTATCAGCTTATTGTTTTGTATCTATACCGTTTAAGCGGTATGTATTTTTAGATTGTATCAGTGTTCGTTAGTTAGATATGTTATTTATTTGTTGTTTTGGTGTAATATTAATCAGGCTTACTAGTTCACCATTTTTTTCTGGGGGTTTGCAAGCCTTTTTAAAGGAATTCCTCCATGAAGTTTGTCCGACTGCGTCAGCGTCTGATTTTCAACAAAAAAAAAGTAGTAGTAGCAGTAGCAGTAGTAGTAGTAGTAGTAGTTTTTATTAAATGGTCAAGAATTAGTTCTATGAACCCTGTCATTGACGACACACTGGCACTAGGATATAGCTCATTCATCATCTGGAATATAATTTTTACCTTTTTCGATTTTTGACCCGTGTTCGAACCAGTGAATTCTATGACACCTTCCGGCTAACATTTGGGAGGCGAGTAACTTAACACTACACCAGCATCCAGAGAACAGAAACTCTTTCAACGGAGTAGCTTTCTACTGCCCGTCTCACAATCACACGAATTGACTGGAATTGATGGTGTACATTTCAGATATTCTTACCTTTATGTTTTTCTGAGATCCATTTTGCTATATCACTCGGCAGTCGCAAGTATGTAGTTTTTATTATTGTCAAGCATTAGTTCTATGAACCCTGTCATTGACGACGCACTGGCACTAGGATATAGCTCATTCATCTGGAATGTAATTTTTACCTTTTTATTATTAGTAGTAGTAGTAGTAGTAGTAGTAGTAGTAGTAGTAGTAGTAGTAGTAGTAGTAGTAGTAGTAATGGCGGTGATTGCAAAGTGTGATTTGTCACATGTTTGCATTAACTAGTACAAATTATCGGATAATCTATAACAATCAAATGCAAAGATTTTATTGATTTAGTACCTGTCCAATATAAATTATCTGGCAATTTTTTTTAATGATTTCTGATTTAGGATTTTTTTCATGTCTTTTTGTACTGGTGCTGTTCCATAGTTTTGTGGCTGCTATTGTGATTCGTTGTTTTCCTGTTTCTGTTCTCATAAACTGGGTGTGTAGATTATGTTTGGCCCTAGTGTTGTGCTTATGGACATCTGTGTTGAGTGTGAAGTTGCAGGCTATATAGTGATGATCTTTTACAATGGTGTACATCTGCAGTTTGGCTATGTCAGTTAGTTTTCATATTTTTTTCCGGATTTGGATATATTCTGGACCCCCTGTTAGTTTTGAAAGAAATTTGACTAGTCTTTTTAAGGCTTTAAAGCGTTGTTAAATTGCTCATTGGTCCAGATAGCATTGCAGTAAGTGAGATGTGGGAGAACAAGGGTGCAGATTAGAGTCTTAATAGTATTTGGTGTCATATATGGTCTTAGTCTTTGTATGACACCTATGCCCCTTGCTATTTTTGCTGTTACTATCTCAGTTTGTTTATCCCAGGTCAGATGTTTGTCCAAACATACTCCGAAAATTTTAAATTTTGCAAATGGGTCTTCTTCAATTTATTTCTTATTTATATAGATTTTTGGAATGTCCTCTTTCTTTAATTTCAGATTTGTAAATAACATATAATTTGTTTTGTCAACATTTAGTGATAATTTGTTAATTGCAAACCAGTTGGTTATTTCTTCCCGTTCCTTTGTTTACTTTTGTAGATAAAGTGTCTATATTGTCCTTACAGCAAAATGCATTGGTCTCATTGGCGAACAGTATCAGTGACATGTGTTTGCAGATATTGGGTAAATCATTCATATATAAGAGGAACAGCGGGGGGTGGGGGGGGGGGGCGCAAGAATAGATCCCAGAGGAACACAACAAGTTATTTGCCTGTTTTCATAGCATATCTCATTATATTGTACATATTGAGTTCTGTCACTTAGATAGCTCTAAGACCAAGCTAGTGCACTACCTCTTATACCATAATAGGCAAGTTTGTCTAATAAGATTTGGTGATTAATGGTGTCAAAAGCGCTTTAAAGGTCCAAGAAGATGCCTACTATGCTTTGTTTTTCCCGTGATTCGAAAATTTTTTCAATCATTTCGATTATTGCATGCATTGTTGAATGTTTTTCGTGAAATCTGTATTATGATCTGTATATGATTGACATTTTGTCCAAGTAACTTGTCAACCGATTGTACATTAGGTGCTCTAGGAGTTTGGAGAAAAGTGGAAGTATGGAGACTGGCCTGTAGAAATTAGGTGAATCCTTGGCTTTGTATATGGGTGTAACACATGCTATTCTTAATTTTGCTGGAAGAGTGACTTGTGTTAACGAAATGCTGCAAATGTGACCGAATGGGATGAGAATATCCTCAGTACAGGTTTTTTTTTGTAAATACGCCACTTAAAGCCATCGATGCCAGTACTTTTTGATGGGTTAAATGTGTTTAGTATATTAAAAATCTCTTCCATGTTAACACAGCTTCAGAAAGGGGCGCTCTTTTATGATGCAGCTGATATCTGTCATGGAAGCCTGGACATCTCTACTTGACGAAAAAACATGCGTCGATGTAATTTACTTCGACTTCCAGAAGGCAATCGACACAGTGTCCCATGCAAGCACTCTTTCGCTGACAGTGGTACCACATTGGAATTCACTTCCAGCGGCAATAGTGGAAGCGGCTACAGTCATTTCATTCAAGAACAAACTAGATATCTACATTATCTACTAAGAACATTTGAATTTGACTGAACAGGCCATATGCATGCCAGTCCACCATAAAGTCGTACTACACTGCACTCTGCCAGTACAGTGGACTGATCGTTTGGAGTAGCCTGTGCATAAGAACATGCTCAGTAGCGATTCAAATTACTGGTAGATAGTTCTCTGCTTCCGACATCTGCAGTTTTGTGGTAGCATTAAAAGAATCTAGCGTAAAGGAGAATCAGATAGTGATTAACACAGAAAATTACAACACTAATAAGAGCATCTACGGCATCCACAAGCTAACATGCAACCAAATTCTAGGCGCAGCAGGGTCTTATGGTACCGGTGGTTGTACAGATGGGTGGCCCGGTTGGTGGTTCTTATGGGGATTTAGCTCGCCACTGTCTCAACCCGTGTACCGACCGGGATCTTCCTTCTAGCGGAGATAGGTGGAATGGATGACACAATGCTGTATTCTATTATGATGTGTTGGTGTGTCCATGTGGCTATATCCCTGTACCATATTATCCCCTGCTTCCGCTAGGATACTCCGTATCCTGCGAAAAGAAAAACAAAGAAAGGAGCAACAAAATTGTCATCAACATAATGATATAATTATCTATGCTTATTCGATTATTAAATGTAGGCGTATTGCTGTTGAAAATTTAATATCTCATTTTAAAGTTAAAATCTGAAGAGTTAATTTAATTACTGACAAGCAATTGTGATACATCAGTTCTCTCTGGACGGTTTTACCGTAACTGTGGGGATATCACTTTTTTCTCTCATTTTTTGATTTTCATTTCCTTCGTGTTTCTGTGTGCATTGGCAAAATAAAAAATACTTCTAAGATGGATAGCGATTATTACCATTAACTAAAAAAAGTGAGAGAACACTGTGGGGACGGTCCCCACACAGAGCGGGGACCTAGTGAGAGAGTCCCCACAAATGTGAGAAACAGTGTGGGGACATACTCTTTGGTTGGCAGTTCATGCATTAGCAGCAGTATGTGGATGGGAGATTACACCGCCGCCTAGTCTGTGCACGTGAGTGTTTATCACATCACGTGTTCGTTTGCCTCGCGCAATATATTTTTTACATGAGTGTGAGATCATTTTGTGGGGACATTTCAATGTGAGAGAAGGTGAGAGAAATGAAAAAACGTAAAAAAATTGAAAAACATGAATCGTGGGGACACAAATTCTAAATATATTTTTTGGATGTTTCACATTTTTGCCGATCGTTTGAGCGACCGTAATTGTGGGGACAGGGCATTGTCCCCACAATCCGAGCATGTCCCCAGAGTGTATGGTCTAGACGTGAAAATGTCCCCGGAATTACGGTAAAACAAGTTCTCTCTCCCTCCCTCCCTCCCTCTCTCTCTCTCTCTCTCTCTCTCTCATATGAATATGTTTTGCCAATAAGTAGATGCTCAAAATGTAACTGCCTAGACCAATTTAGTCTAAATTTTCAATTTAGAAAATCCGTTAAAATATTAGACAAAATTAGATTTAAACATTCCGGATAATGTACGCTTAAAATTCAATTGCAAGGAATTTTGACTTTCGTACAGGCGTATTCAAAACTGCTACTAAAATTAACGATCTATTCAGCTGTTAATCGCTGGCCTAAGAGTTTCTCTGAATGGGATTAATTTGCGCGGCCGCGAGTCACGTTTTGGCGCGTTTTTCAATTTTCAATTAAAACAATTTTTTTAGAAATCAAATAATCTACCAAAATATAATTCAAAACAAAATATTAATAATAGTAAAGAATAGAAATTTGCATTTGGCCTATTTATGTATAGCATAAAGTACGCTGGCTATGACGGAATATAAATTTACTCTCAATTCAGAGCTAAACCATATTTAGGAAAAACTAACAAAATTGCATGTACGTGATTAAGCATATGCAACGATTGATGATATTAACTATTGCGCTACTACAAGGATGAAAATATTAATAAAATAAACCATGGAATGCATTTGTAAATTAGCCTAAATGATAAGCCTATTAATACTCACATTTTCATGTTTCGCGTCTTTCATTTACTGTCACTTGACTCGGCTTGGCATGCGAGAGGATTCTTAGATTGACATCATCTTAATCAGCAGTCTCTCCGTGATGGTATTCTCTGGGTCGAAGTTCGAATCCTCCCCAATATGGTACCGGTGGTTATAAGAAAGTACGTCTCTGTAACTGACCAGTCAGCTAGCTACATAGCTGACAATCTCACTACTCACTACCTGTCACTACCGCTTTGGAAGCCCGTCACTCTGGTCAGTTCTTGTGAAGTCACGTGACAGCATGGACTGGTAGACTGCTGGTATGCGGTAGCCCTCGTCTCGGTTCATGGTTGGTTGATGCTTGTAGATTTCTATGGCCTCTAACTTTCCGTTTAAATAAGTTGGTCTCGATGTTGATGACCGAGGCACTGCTGGCGTGGATGACGTGGCTAGTGGATTCTGTGTGTTCTGCCACAGTCAAGTTGGAATTGATTTTGAGATCGTCTTTGACTCTGGTGCTGAGAGGCCTTTTGGTTTCGCCTATATACGTTCCATCACATTCGATCTTGTAGATGACTCAAGAGCGTTAATCTGTGGTCAGTTTATCTTTAGGTCTTACTAATTGTGATCTTAAGGTGTTGACGGGCTTGTGGTAAGTTTTGATGTGGTGTTGTCTTAAGAGTCTGCCAAGGTGTTCTGATAGGCCTTGGGTGTATGGAAGTCCGACTAGTGGAAGTTTTTCGCCATCAGATTTAAATTTCGCGGTTTCCTCCAAATCCATCCCTGTCGAAGAAATTATTGCCTGCACTAAGAGCACTTGTCAATATCTTGTTAACTTACAGCCAGACAGCCTTAGAAACGAAGTGACAAAAACCGTCACCAAATTCAACAAAAGACCAAATATGAGAAGCAGCATTACAATTGAAGAATGTAGGGCTCTATAACATCTGAAACAAAATGACTCCATTCAAATTTTGCCCGCCGACAAGGGGAGATGCACAATGATAATGGATAATGATGGCAACCAAGACAAAATAAGTGCCCTTCTCTCAGACCACCACACATACTCCAAATTATCTTCTGACCCAACCAACCAGTACAAAGAACGCCTGCTAAAACTGCTCAAAGACTGAAAAAGCCAGAATATCATCAACCAGTCATTATACTTCAAACTCTACCCCGGAACCGCCATTGTTCCAAGATTCTATGGACTTCCCAAAATCCACAAAATCAACATTCCTCTTAGACCCATCATTGAATGCATCACATCTCAAGCCTCCAAATACCTCACACCTGAAATCACTAGTTGGTCAGTCAGAGCAACACATTAAAAACACCAAAGATTTCGCCACCAAAATCCAGTCACTTGAAGTCCCTCCCACACACAAACTAGTTTCTTTCGACGTATCTTCACTCTTCACCAGCATCCCAGTGGACAAGGCTCTTCCAGTCATCCAGAGAGTTTTGGACCTAGACCATACATTGAGAGACCGGACCAGCCTCTCACCAACCCAGATTATCAGTCTCTTATCAGTCTCTTGAAGATCGTGTTAGACACCACCTATTTCGTTCAGAATGGCTACTTCTACCACCAAATTCATGAAGTAGCCATGGGCTCATCAGTGTCGCCAGTTATCGCAAACCTTTATATGGAATCCTTCGAGCAACAAGCACTTAGTACAGCCACAGACCCCCCAAATTTTTGGTACCGGTATGTGGATGACACGTTCACATGCCTCCACCACTACAACATTCAACCTTTCACAAATCACCTCAACAGTATAGAATAATGCATCCAATTCAACAGCGAAGTCGAAGAAGGTGGCCAGATTGCCTTCCTGGACGTCTTGGTACATGTCAGTGATTCTGGAACTACCAAATTTACAGTGTCCAGAAAAGCCACACACACAGATCAATAAATAAATTTTCACTCAAATCACCATTTGGAACACAAAAGGTCAGTCGCCAGAAATCTATTTCACCACACAGACGCCATCATCACAGAAACATCAGACAAAAACGAAGAACATCATCACATCCAAGTCTCTCCTAGCCAACGGTTACACTTCGTGGAGTGGATGAGAGAACCACCTCACCCACCTCGTAATACACAACCAGATGTCGAAAAACTTCCATTAGTCAGACTTCCATACATCCAAGGCCTATAACAACACCTTGACAGACTCTTCATACAACACCACATCAAAACTTACCACAAGCCCGTCAACACCTTAAGATCACAATTAGTAATACCCAAAGATAAACTGACCACAGATGAACGCTCTGGGTCGAAGATCGAATGTGACCAATGTGACGGGATGTATAAGCGAAACCAAAAGGCCCTCTCAGCACCAGAGTCAAAGACCATCTCAAAATCAATTCCAACTTGGCTGTGGCAGAACACACAGAATCCACTGGCCACGTCATCCCCGCCAGCACTGCCTCGGTCATCAACATTGAGACCAACTTATTTAAACGGAAAGTTAGAGGGCATAGAAATCTACAAGCGTCAACCAACCATGAGCCGAGACGAGGGCTACCATATACCAGCAGTCTACCAGTCCATGCTGTCACGTGACTCCACAAGAACTGACCAGAATGACATTGCCAGCGACCGTCAGTTAGTGCTGAAGAAGTGACCGAGATGGTCAGGAAAGCCACACTCAAACAATTTCTACATCCCGGAGAGGCAACTAATTTTTCCTTATTATGAATCATGGGATCGGGACCAACATTTTCAGATATAATATACATAAAACCAATTTCGGACTCAAACTCCATCAAATGAAAAAATCGAATATGGCCACCAAACACGCTACATTTTGATTGGCTCACTGTGGCCATATTTTTTGACGGATCAACTTCCCTTTAACAAACTTTAATGCCCCTTAGTCCCTAATCATATCTCACAAATTTTGGCCTGATCCCTTCAGCGGTTCTGGAAAAGTCATTTTCGGGAAAACTAGGTCATCCAAGATGGCCACCGAACCACTTGGTCACTCAAGTCCTCTTGAATAAACTTGGCTTACCTCTTCCCCTAGATGATGTTTCAGACGTTTTGAATCGATTCCCCTAGAGCTTTCGGATAAGATTTTTAAAGACCTTTCCTAAAATCGGCCAAAATCCAAGATGGCTGCTGGCCATAGTGGCCGATCGGCTTCATTTGAACATACTTGGATCCCTATGCCCTAAAGATGCATCCTACCATATATAATTGAAATTGGCCCAGTGGTTGTTGAAAAGAAGTCGTTTAAAGGAAAAGTTGACCGATGACAGATGGATGACGGACGGTCGCCATGCCATAAGCACACTTGGCCTTTCAGGCCAGGTGAGCTAAAAATAGTCTTCTCTAGGTCTGCGAATGGAGATCCCCCCATAAGAATGAGAAAATTGAAATTTCTAACACAAATTTGAGGGCTAAAGGGTTAAAATGAAGCTTACCCAGATGCCTTGTCAGGAATGACACTTACTGTTTCCAGTCTGCATTAAGTTGATATGATGCTAAATCTGAATGATAATGTATATTACGTTGCTATAATTATGTACATTAACGTAACTTCAGCCCGATATGGAATTTTAAGTCATTGTAAATTTGATAGACATTTTAACCCAAATAGTCCAATCATTGTCAAGGTAGCAAAATATTCAACCACTCCACCAGACGATGTCGGATTTATAGGAAATAGCAAAGACTCAAAAAAGCATCCGCTTTTGTTTCTACGAGAATTCTTAATACTTACCAGATGTACTATTATGATAATGTCTATTATCTAGTCTAGCTCAAAATAAACAATTAAAACTCCGCACTCTCCTGGTCCTGCCCATACTGTGTCCGGGAATACCATAGCCGCAGGTACCGAGTCAATTCCCAATCACAGTCAGATTCGTCTTATGTTTGCCTTGGCAAACTGCGAAAGCAGCTCAGCCTCACCTCAGCGGGGCGGCTGAGGCAGGGCCATAGTACATCTGGTAAGTATTAAGAATTCTCGTAGAAACAAAAGCGGATGCTTTTTTGATTCTACTTCGAATAATACTTACCAGATGTACTATTATGATAAACTCCGGATTTCGACAGCCAGGAAATGCCGGTGGGAGGAGGTGAGGCTCGAACCAGCACTCACCAACCATCCAACAGAGAAGGTTGTGAAGAGACTAAAACCCTGGCATACGCTTGGGTTCTGCTATCTGAATCATAGAGTGCTAAACTTCCATGGTCTAGACCGCGCTCCCCCCCCCTCTTTTGTCCGCACAAAACCAGAGGGATGTCCATGGGGATGCAACACCCACCAGACCCGTGTCAGCCCCAAGTCTCAGCTAGGGCAGTCCAGTAGAGTGCAAAGAAGCTACTACAACTTCAATCTTTGAAAAAACTATCAGTATATCGATTAGATTTTCAAATTGGAATGAGTCTCATGTCTGTATGAGAGGATAAATATACTCTTGTACCAGACTATTTACTTACTCAGTCTGGTATTTCGACTGGAAGTAAACATATTTATAGTCACTTAATTAATGTAAACACTCACCATTTTTGAGTGGTCGATCTGTTCTTGATCATCACAGGAGCTAGGCCCAATCCACGGTCGTACTCAGTCATGTGCATAGCGCTTGGTCAGTGTAGGCGGAAGACTTTTGTGATGTGTGCGAAGTAGTGGTCGGACGTGGCTTAGTTTAGGTTCGACAGATTGGCGACGGCTACTGGATTAAGTGTGCTGGAGATGTCGCGAAGGTAGAAATCAGTGAATGACGACTCGGCATGCCATTGTGCTACAGACATCACCTGCTCTAATGAGACACCCTTATAAAGGGCCGATGATGCTGCTAGTGCTCGGACCTCATGGGCATTCGCACGATCAATCTGCTTTCCTGTAGCGATCTTGTGCGACATCTGAATAGCGTCAACTATCCAACGAGAAATAGTATCTTTCGAAGCACGTAAATGGGGAGCTTTGAGACATAACCACAGAGATTTTGGGTCGTCTCTCCACTCAGAAGTACGTTTCTTATACATCTTCAGACATCTGACAGGACACCAAGCACAAGAATTTAGGTCATGTCTAGTTAAACTTGGCAAATTGATCGGCTGTCCTGGATATTTAAGTGACTGATTCTTTGCCAGGAAACAAAGACGTGGAAGTAATCTTAAACCTTCACCCGTGACGACAAAACGGTCTTGTTCGGCAGAAAGCGCATGAATCTCGCTTCTCCTTCTCGCCGACGCTGCTGCAACCAAGAAAACTGATTTAATAGTTAACAGTTTAATATCAATAGATCTAATCGGTTCAAAGGGAGCATGCCCTAAAACCTGTAGAACAAGAGATAGATTCCATGATGGGATAGGAATTGGCTGTCTGGGTCGCAGATTGCTCATTCCTTTGATAACTTCATTCAATGTGTCATTCTCCACTCCCTCAATGGTGAGACTAGGAATGACCGAAGCTAATGCAGACTTATATGCTGCTAGGGTAGAAGGTACAAGTTTGTCAACTTCGTATAAATGACAGATAAAATCTGCTACGTGTTGAACAGATGCAGAAAAGGGATCAATATCTCCTCTCTCACACCACTGTGCAAATTTGTTGATTCTATAATTATATGTCTTTGTGGTTGAAACTCTTCTGGCTGAAGCAACAAACTTCGCTGCTTGCTCAGAAAAGCCACCCTCAATTGCACGCTGCTTGACAACATCCATGCAGTCAATTTGAACATTTCTGGTCTGTCGTGAAGGTACAGACCCTTGTTCTGAGAGATTACATCTCTTGTGCCTGGAAGAGGGATTGGACTGCAGACCAGAAGGTCCAGCAGATCCGTAAACCATGATCGGCCTGGCCAATAAGGGGCGATCAGTAGTACTTGGCACATCCCCTCTCTTATCTTTGCCAGAACTTTCGGGATGAGAATTGTTGGAGGATACGCATACGCGTACATTCCCTTCCAACTTATCGCCAGTGCGTCTACTGCTAGAGCTAACGGGTCCGGGATCGGTGACACGTAAGTGACCATCTTTGCATTTTGATTCATCGCAAATAGGTCGACATTTGGCTTGCCCCATTGTTTGAATAGAACCTCCGCTACCACTTGGTTGAGCTGCCATTCCGTCGGACGACAAACCGTCCTTCGACTGAGAGCATCCGCTAAGATGTTCAATCTTCCTGGAATGTGTGCTGCCCGAAGAATAATATTCCTCTCTTGGCACCACAGCAGAAGGTTCCAAACCATCATACACAACTCCGGTGACCTCGTCCCGCCTTGGCGGTTTAAATAAGACACCACTGTTGAGTTGTCTGTCCTTACTAGGACAATCTTGTCTTGAATTAGACTCTCGAACTTCTGCAGTGCAAATACCACCGCTAATAGCTCGAGTACATTGATATGTTTCTGCGCATTGGTCCGATCCCATTCCCCTGACACTGACTGATTGTCCAATACCGCTCCCCAACCTGTCAATGATGCATCCGTGAATATGGACATATGAGGTTGAGGAGGTTGTAGAGGAACGCCTCGCAGGAGATTCTGTTCCGATAACCACCACTGAAGGTGGAATATCAATGGTTCTTTTACTGGTATTCTCAGAGATAACGGATCCGTTCTCTGTGACCAGAACGACATCAAATACATCTGAATCGGCCTGCGCCTGAGTGCCGCATATGGCACCACCTTCTCCAGCGATACTAGCAAACCCAGTATTCTGAGAAATTGACGCGCCGTCAGATAGGCTCCTAGAGAAACCGACTCCAACACTGCAATCAGGCTTCTGACTCTGCTCTCCGCCGGAAAAGCTACGCCGTCCCTGAGATTGAAAAAAATTCCCAGATAAACAAACTCCTGGGATGGAGTCAGCTCTGATTTCTCTAGATTCACAATCCATCCTAGCTTCTTTAACAAGTCTAGGACTACTATCAGATTGCTGCGCAGAGTGACTGGATTCCCCGCCTTTAGCAGCCAGTCGTCTATGTAAGTGTGAACAGCTATGTTTCTCCTGCGAAGTAAAGAAGTCATGGCGAGAACCACCTTGGTGAAGACCCTCGGAGCCGTGGTCAGGCCGAAGGGAAGAGCATTGAATTCCCAAACATTGTCTTGGAATGCAAATCGCAGGTACTTCTGAAAAGGAATTGACATTGGAATATGAAAATAAGCATCCTTCAGATCTATCGATACCGCCCACATGCCTTTCCTCAGCCCTGTCATTACCGCTGCTACCGTCTCCATCTGAAATCTGGGAGAAAGAATAAATTTGTTCAACGGTTTGAGATTGAGAATTGGTCTCCACCCTCCGGTACGCTTCGGAACTAGGAACATGATCGAATAGAAGCCCAGCGATGACTGATCGGTGACTAGGTGAATCGCATTCTTCTGACGAAGCGATTCTATCTCTGACTGAATGGCGACTAGACGGTCTAATTCCCTTGGAATAGGAGTCCATATTGGAGTCGAGGTTAACGGAACTAACGATTGATGGATGAGCCAGTCCGGATCGTAGCCGTTTCTTATCCACTGACAGACTAAACAGTCGCGCACGACCTGTTCCCATTGGCTTAGGAATAGCTGAAGTCTGCCTCCGACGGAAGGAATCTGCACACAGTTGTCGGTCGAGATTAGCCGACAAGACGCTAAATCGCTTGGGTGAAGATTCTCGACTCCATTTGTTTCCAAAGCCGCCGGTATTGGTTCCGCCGGAAACCCGTCAGGAACGAGCCCCACAGCCGCCCCGCAGCTTCTTGTGGTATGACGGTCCGGAACCGCCGCCACGGCTATCCTTACGGTAGCCGCCTCGGCCCGAACCGCCACCCTTCCTGTCGTCCTCATACGGCCTCTTACTAGAGGGCTTGTATGCGGACGAACGGCCAGGCCCTTGTGCTCCGGATGGCCTATGGGCATCACGGCAGAAGGGCGATCTAGGACGCTGTCTCTGCTGCTCCTGCCTATGCTGACGGTAGGACTGTTGCGGCTGAGTCCTCTTGGTCGACTTCCACGACTTGCCGACCACTTCTTGCTCCGCCACCATTGACACAACCTTAGAGAGCCCTTGTCGTGCCGAGCCGCCGAACAAGCCTGGACCTATGAAAGGCGCAGAAGATAACGCAGCCCTCATCTCTGGTCCTGGTTCCACACAATCGAGAACCATTCTCCGTCGCTCTGCCAAAGTTCTCGTGATTACCCTGGCCAGGCAATCCTGAGACAGGCGCCTGGTGTCCCGAACAACTCCGGGAGCAGCCTCTGGCACCTGTCCGCCTTCCGCCGTGCAGTCCAGCATACCCTGCAAGACGGTACACCCGTGCGACAGCGCAGCCATGGCTGCCCTAGCCGCATCCTCAATGAGCATGAGCTCATTGAACGGGTCTTTGTTGGTCTGAGAAACCAAAGGACGTGACCGCCCCTTGGCCTTCCCAGCCAACGGCCTATTCAGCGCCTCACGTTCCGCAACGGAAAGCCGTGGAACCCTGGCGTACTGATGATAAGCCTGCTCCGGAAACCGGACCCTACTCCTTATCCCCTTCGGGGCCTTGGGCAACGCATAGTCTGGCTGAACCAGACGGTATGCCGCAACTTCCAACATGTCAGAAGTTTGCGTGTCCAGCGGGAGTGTAGGCATGGCAGAAGAGCCACTGGACAGAGCGCTAGCCGCACGCTCTGACATCCGTTCCATCGCCGGATCGCGCTGAGATCCTAGATCAGATGCCAACCCGAGACGATTGGTCATCCATCCAAGAACCTGCACCCATTCAGCTTCGGTGCAGAAAGCGGAATCGTCCATCAAAGAACTCCAGTTTTCATCCTCCCTCTCTCCCTTAGATGAGAGGGCCACCGACGATCCTTGCTGAACGCTACGATATACCTCTCTGCCAGGACAGAGCGCATCCATAGCGCGACTACCAGCGGCACCAGTATCCAACGAATCGCCAGATACGGATTCGCCGCAGTCCATCGGCTCCAACACGGGATCCGGGACTCCGACGGCCTCAATTACGGCTGGCACTGTCACTCCGATAGGAGCCGCACCTAACGCCGCCGGGATAGCCGCAGGAACCGCAAACCACGGCTCCGCCGGCCTATCCGGTTGCACAAATCGCGGATGAAAAATGCCCGACGGAACGTCGACATCACCATCACCATCCGCCTGGCAAACCCGTACAAATCCCGAGGGCGACCCCTGGGACGTACTAGGCATCGCCGTCATTGAAAGATCCTGCATGCCGGAATCTTCCCTCAGCAGCAAATCTTCCTCCTCTATCGTCGGCTCTTGAGCCAAGGACAGAGAAGGGGCAGGTGCATGACCCTCGGCAGAACTAGCCGGACCACCTAATGGTTGTCCTGCACCAGCTTGCCTCACCGGGACCGTGGACTGCAACGAGTCAAACATCGCCTTGAACTGGGCCGCCCATACGCCCAGTGCTGAATCCATCCTCTCATTCAGCCGACCTTCCAGTCCCAGCAACGAAACCTGCTGCAGCTTCACTGCCTTATCCTTCTCGATACGCTCCAGCCTCGCCCGTCGATCCTTGTCAAACTCCGCCACCAATTCCGACGACCACTTGACGCACACATCACAAGGGCTCCCGACCTTACACTTAGCGCACGCCACACAGTGATGACCCAGGTACTTCCGTTTCATGAACCTGTTGCACTTGCGGCACAACGAGTCCGAGTTCTTCGGTTTCTGCGAACACAGAGAAGAATTAAAACGCTGCACATGACAACCAATGACGAGCAATACGCACAATAGACTTGCTAGTTAAGATTTCTTAAACACATTAACTTTCTCTCAATTTAATGATAACAAGTCTTAGGCAGGAAATATTTGAAACTTTTTTGAGTGAAAATTTAAAAAAAAACACAACTCAGCCTTTAACTAACGTTAAATAACCAAGAATAACTCGCCGATCACTACAAACACCCTCGACAACTAAGCGAGAGCTAAAATCGGCGACAACAGAGTGCCTGGATACACCAAGCCAAGAACGACTATAATTCATGGGCGCCGCCATCTTGGCTAAGGGCGCATCCATCTTAGAGGAACCGAGTCGCAAGAGAAAATTAACCGAGTACCCGAATTAAAACTAAAAGTTAACGGGTACAGAAGCGACTCCAACAATGGCTATCATTATAAAAAATGTGCCAATTTAAGGAAATTTCAAACAGTCATTATGGCACGAATGTATACATTCTAGATTGATACAACCTGCCCCTGTGATGATTTCCCCAGTTCCTCCATGAATCCAACGATGGTTTTGCGAAAAAACACGTAGAAACTGCTTATTTAATCAATAAGAGAGCACTAAATACACGTGACTTTTCAACAGCGCAAAATAGACGAATCTGACTGTGATTGGGAATTGACTCGGTACCTGCGGCTATGGTATTCCCGGACACAGTATGGGCAGGACCAGGAGAGTGCGGAGTTTTAATTGTTTATTTTGAGCTAGACTAGATAATAGACATTATCATAATAGTACATCTGGTAAGTATTATTCGAAGTAGAAATACAATTCGCACAACGCTTTAGTCCGTCATCAATTATGCATTCACCACGAACTTAGCTCCACCATTCATGATGTCACTGGCTATGACATCATCCTACATGTCGCATAGTTGATTATGATGTGTTATGATTGACAGCTAAACTGGAAAGGTCCATTGATATAAGTAGCACTTTGAGGCACTATTGACACAAGAGGGATTAAACTTACTATATTCAGCTGAAATGACTTTAACCCTCGAATGTGTTAAAAAAAAATTTACCACTGGAATGACTGGCTCAGTTATTGAGCCAGTCATTCCAATGGTAAATTTTCAAAAATAGTCTCCTCTTAGTCTGCAAATGGACATTTCTCACGACCAGTGCAGAAGCCGTTTTTGGCTGATATGAGTGTTAAATGGTTATGCAGGTATGATATCAGAAGGACATAGATTACAAAGTGAAAACAAAAACAATGAGAATGATTGATAACTGTGTATTTATACAGATGTTCATTAAAATGACTAAATACAAAGCTTCATGACAAAGCATAGAGAAGTTCAAATCCTCCAGTTCCACACTGTACAACACGGCCTGCTATGATACGAGCCGAAGGCGACAAGAGATCATCTTTACTTCCCTGCAATGCGGACATGCGCAAGAAATTTACTGTCGTTTCGAAAGTCATTTTTTGCAAAGGTGATGGATTCGACATGAGACCGATTCGATTGAAAGCTTTGTACGATCCCTCAAACGTCATATAATCAGCTATGAGGGACAGATGTCTGTAATCCACATTGATACCATAAGCAGCAAACACACACTTGATCTCCTGTCATGATAAGATAAACAAACAAAATAAAATAATAATGTAAATGGCATCATACGCCACAGTACAGGTCAGAAATACTGTACCAAAAGAACCAAACTACCATTATTAGAGCGGAGAATAATGTAAATATCACCTCAAAATCCGCAATGACAGGTGAAATTTGCATACCAAATTTGGTTGAGTTATTGAACCCCCCCCCCACTCCCTCCCCCCATCTCACCCTGGTGTCAGAGCCTAATGTAAACATTGTCTTGTAATCTGAAATCATATATTAGGTAACTGATATACACACACATGGTTGAATTCCGCAAACTGACTATCTGGTTCTTCCTCCCCAACCCCCCCAAACCCACCATCCCCAGTTTCACCATGGGGGTGCAGCCTAATGTAAATGTCAACTAGCAGTCACCGATCAGGTGGGTAACTGATATAACAATGTTGATTGAATTCCACCAAACATTTTCGGAGGAGATAGATGGATGGATGGACAGATGGATGGATGAATGGAGGCGGTTCCAATATCCCGGTTTTTCCCCCAAAACAAGTGGGGTTAATAAAATTCTCTCGTGAATATTTTGAACATAATTGAATTTGGAAGAGATTGGTGCCTAAGGCAGCAATGTCTTCCAATCAAATTATGTTCAAAATATTCAACAGAACATTTCTTACCAATATGTTTCTGTTTTTCTTGTGGAAACAATCTACACTTATTTATGAGCTGTACTGTACATATATAGTAGGGCTCTGAACAATAAGTCCTGTCCAGATATCACATGAAATATATAACTCACTAAATATATTCTATTCAAGATTCGTTATTTAATTGTCAAAATTCCTCAAGAGCCTATAAACCGCTAAAAGGTCATTCCATTAATCTGATCTACTGAGATTTTGTTAGGTCAAGATCAATATACCAATTTTAAAACAAAAATTAAATGACTTGCCTCACTCGTCTCATTGCCAGTGACCTAGACCTCTGACCTTGAGAAACTCAATGATATCACAATGATAGCTTACAGCACAGGCAACCATGTATTCCAATTATATTATGATAGGCGTAACCTAAAATAAGCTGAAAACTTTTGTTAAACATAAAAATGTAATGTTCAACACGATGGACTGCGTCTCACAGGATTTCCAAATATCACACATGATGAGTGGCATGATTTCTTAAAATAGCATACCCCCTGACTAAGCAAATGTCTATTTAAAACTCCAACATTAGCCTAATTCTTGAAAAGGAGACAAAAAACCCAAGCAAAAGTACAGAAGATACTTTTACAATTCATTTTAATTTTGCTGCAAACTGAATGCAATGATGATATATAACAAATCTGTAGTTTCATTGGGATAGAATAAGCTCTTGATAAGTTAAAAGAACATTGAAAAACATTAACATTCTTCTAATTCTGGGATTAAGCAGGATATAAATCACACAAAACTAAACTATGGCCAAACGAAGTAAAAATACGGGAAATTTGAAAATCCTATTTATTGTCACGTAGACTAAATGCACTGATGGTATAAAACAAAACTACAAACTTTTAATGTGATTGGATAAATGTCAACTGACAAACCTTAACATTCTTCTAATTCTTGGCTTAAGCAGGATATATATCACACAAAGATATTCTATGCCATAGTCAAACGCTGGAAAAATATGCATAAAATTTGAAAATCACAATCATTATGATGGAAACTGGATGCAATGATAGCGTAGAACAAATCTGTAGTTTTATTGACATTGGATAAGTCCTTGATGAATTAAAGGTCCACTGAAAAACTTTAACATTTATCTAATTCTTGGTGCAAAATAAGCTACGTCCAAACCCTCTTCAAAATATGAAAGAAATTTGAAAATCATTTCAATTATGATGGAGACTAGTTGCAATGATGGTATAGATCATAGCTGTAAAGTGTTATTAACATAGTTCTTGATGAATTAAATGTCCACTGAAAAACTTTAACACTTACTTAATTCTTGGTGAAAAATAAGCAAAGTCCAAACCTTGTAAAAATATTGAAAAAAATTTGAAAATCGTTTCAATTATGATAAAGACTAGATGCAATGATGGTATAGACCAAATCTGTAGTTTTATTAACATCAGATAAGTCCTTGATGAATTAAATGACCATTGAAAAAATTTCATTTACCTAATTCTTGTCACGCCAGACATTATTTGGATCGCTATGTCTAGATCCTCCGCTTCGCTATGGGCTCGACAAACATTAATACAGCTTTAGACAAAGGTGGTCATATATCGGTGCAATAGCTTCTGGGACTTTGATGGCTCACCTCCTGGCACTGTTACCAGAAGTTTTGATGCTTTGATACTACGACTCCTTGCATTTTGGTATAATAGTTTCCGACACTAGGTTTCATATTAGGTTCCTGGCAGATTAGCATTGATAAGACTGTAGTTTAATCTGGCAACTATTCAAGCAAGCATTCTTGTGCGCAGAATGCCTCTCACTATCGTGCCAGTAGCACACTCGTCTCTTGGAAGAGTATGTGTTGTGCATATCAGGAACTTTGATACAGATACGAGTTAAAACCATACATGCATAATTACACTACAGCTTATAAATAGGTTAAAATGTTTCCAAAACAAAAACATATTAGTTAGTAAATGTTTGGTTAAATAGTTTGACCATAATTGGATTGGAGGACAATGCTGTCTTAGGCAACAATATCTGTCAATCCAATGGATGATTCCAGTTTTAGCTATGCCCCGACCATCTCTAGCCAAGCTCCACCCACGCTTTACCTGTGGGGATCGATCAATTACTGCACTCCCTGAATCTCAATTACCAGAAACCTATACAGGTAATCTGTTGAATATTTTGAAACTAATATGCCATATGGCAGCAGGAGCAGCGCCCAGACAAATTAGTTTCAAAGTATTTAACAGAATGTTTATTAATTTGTTAAAAACATACAATTCATACAACTTGACAAAATATTATGTGTTTATGCTGGACTTAATTACGTCATTCATGACATAATTGATTATGACATCAACTTATATGTGATGTAGTTGATTATAACGTCATATGATTGATCGATAGACCGGATTCATTATTTATGTTCAAAATATCCAACAGTGCATTTTATTTTGCTTTGGAAACATGGAGTTATTTCAGAGCTGTACTGTACCTGTATTATGATGTTCACTGCGGCTTCGATGCCATATACAGCTGCCATTTTGTGGATATCATTACTATAGAGATGATTCAAGTCCAGTATCTTGTCATACCTATACATCTCCTGAAATAGTATAGCAGCTAACATTGATTTTGCATTGCATACAGAAATACACTGTAACACAGGATTCCATATAAAATTTACATTTATCAGGACAGTGCCACTTAAACTTTGAAGAAATTGTAATCTTGACATATAATCTAGAGGACATCTTCCTATGTTTAACACTTTAATGATCAAGCCGGCCAAAACTGACCTCTGCGCTGGTCTTGAGGAATGTCCATTTGCAGGCCAAGAGAAGACTATTTTTGAAGATTTATCACTGGAATGAACGACTCAATAACCGAGCCAGCTATTCCAGTGATAAATTTCCAAAATGTCTTCTCTTGGCCTGCTAATGGACATTCAATAAACAAATATTTTAATTTTCTTGACCAAATTTGACCAGTAAAGGGTTAAGAAATTCTCAAGGCGATCTAACAGCAGCAATGTGATTGAAAAGCTACGATGAAGACAACAGGTTTGGCATAATTCTACCAATACAGGTATTTGCAAATGGTTAACTAGTCACTAATAAAGCTTCTGACCCAGTGAGAGTCTGTTAATGTATAATGTATGGATGGCTGATTGACTGACTGGTTTGATGAGTGTATTCCACTTTATCCTTTAATCATATGACAACATAATCAACAACATGACGTGTATTCTGATGTCATAATCGATTACATCATCAGTGACATAGTTACGTTCATCACAAACGCTTAATTGATGACGGACCAAGCGTTCTTGCACGAATTGCATGTCTTTACTATTTAACAAACATGCTGTTGAATATTTTGTAAATAATTTGACTGGCCGCTGTTGCTGGCATAGGTAGCAATAGCACCCAGTCAAATTAGTTTCAAAATATTCAGCAGCTTATCTGTACAGTTTTCTGGAAATTAATAGTCAGGGAGTGCATGGATTAATTGATCACAATACTGGCGAAATGTGGGTGGCACTTAGCTAGAGATGGGTGGGGTGTAGCTTAGAGGATTTCTCCATTACTTATCATGTTAATATGTTATCACACCTAAACCCTTTACCCTCATAGACAAACAATGAGAAATTTTATAATGTAAAGAATATTCTATTGGCTATTTTGAAACAAATTTGACTGGGAGTGTCTCGATTTTAAGACAACTACATGATAGCTGTTGAATATTTTGAAATAAATTTGACTGGAATCTGTTGCTGCAATAGCAACTATGGCAGCAACAAGTTCTAGTCAAATTTATTTCAAAATATTCAACAGCTATCTCGTATAGTTGTCTTAAAATTATGACACTGACATTTCAAATGCTACGGGTTAATCCTTACAATGCATTATCACAATAATGTTATAGTCGCATTTCATTTTTTTTACTATTATCATGAAAACCACTTTTGTGAGACAATATAGTGGGCATTCAGTCTCATTTGAAAGCAGACTGGTTCCAGACTGATCTCCAAAGTAGAGTCTGTGCTGTAATAATGATGCAAGCCGCAAGCATACATTGTATGTAATAAAGACGCACAAGCTTATTGAAGTCATACACGCTATTGTTGATTTAAATGACAACTGAAAAATTATTTTATTTTTTTAAAGACACAATGACGGAACTACAAATCAGTAAGTTAATACGGACACACTCTGAAACATGCCCTTGCCATCAAGATAATACACTATGAGACATGTCATTACCATCACATTAATATGTCCTGAGAGACGTCCTTACCATCAAGTTAATACCCTCAGTTTTGAGGTGAGTCTGTGGTTCACTCAAGCCCTTCTCCTCTGTAAGAAATGCCCGCGTAATTCCCTTTGTCTGGTAAATAACGACATTAGGGGCATCTTCCCGAATCAGACTGATCACATCAAGCTTGCTGTCCTGCAGCGGATACTGAAACAAGAGATAATGAATATTCATGAGCATATAGGGATCCATATCTAGCTATGCCTCACCCATTTCTATCTAAGCTCCAACCATGCATTGCACATGCTGGGATCAATTTATATACTCTGAAAGCTGAATTCCCAGAATTATAATGTCATGGTAACTATATAGATAAGCTGTTGAATATTTTGTAATGAATTTGACTGGGGGCTGTTGCTGCCATTGCTGCCATAGGCAGCTGTTACAGGCAGATGAAATTAGTCTCAAAATATTCAAAAGTATGTTTATTAAATTGTAAATTCATCAAAGACATACAATTTGCACACTTGACTGACTCAAAAAAGCATCCGCTTTTGTTTCAACCAGAATTGATAATACTTAACAGATGTACTATTATGATAATGTCTATTACCTAGTCCAGCTCAAAATAAACAATTAAGAACTCTGCATTGTCCTGGTCCTGCCCATACTGTGTCCGGGAATTACCATAGCCCCAGGTACCGAGTCAATTCCCAATCACAGACAGCTTCGTCTTATATTTGCCTTGACAAACAGCGAAAGCAGCTCAGCCTCACCTCAGCGGGGCGGCTGAGGAGGGCCATAGTACATCTGGTAAGTATTAATAATTCTCGTAGAAACAAAAGCGGATGCTTTTTTGATTCTACTTCGAATAATACTTACCAGATGTACTATTATGATAAACTCCGGATTTCGACAGCCAAGAACATCCGGTGGGAGGAGGTGAGGCTCGAACCAGCTCTCAACTACCATCCGACAGAGACAGTTGAGAAGAGACTAGAACCCTGACATACGCTTGGGTTCTGCCATCTGACGCATAGAGTGCTAAACTTCCATGGTCTAGACCGTGCTCCACCCCCCCCCCCCCCCCCCCCTCATTTGTCCGCACAAATTCCAGAGGGCTGTCAAAAAGGGGAAGCAACATCCACCAGACCCGTGTCAGCCCCAAGTCTCAGCTAGGGCAGTCCAGTAGAGTGCAAAGAAGCTACTACAACTTCTAATTTTGAAAAAAATATCAGTATATCGATTAGATTTTCAAATTGGAATGAGTCTAATGTCTGTTGCAAAGAATAAGATACTCTTGAACTATTTACTAGTCAGTCTGGTAAATCGACTGTAAGTAAACTAATATTAGTCAATTAATTAAGGTAAACACTCACCATTTTGAGTGCTTGGTCTTTCTTGTTCATCACAGGAGGTTCGCCCAATCCACGGTCATTCTCGGATCATGTGCATTACCATTGTTCAGTGCATGTGGAAGTAACTTGCGATGTGTGCGAAATAGTGGTCAGATGTGGCTTTAGCTAAGATTTGATAAATTGGCGACGGCTTCGGGATTAAGTGTGCTGGAGATGTCGCGAAGGTAGAAGTCAGTGAATGACGACTCGTCATGCCATTGTGCTACAGACATCACCTCCTCTAATGAGACACCTGTATAAAGGGCCGATGATGCTGCCAGTGCTCGGACTTGATGGGCCTTCGCACGATCAATCTGCTTTCCTGTAGCGATTTTGTGCGACATCTGAATAGCATCGACTATCCAACTAGAAATGGTGTCTTTCGAGGCGCGCAAATGAGGAGCTTTGAGACATAACCACAGAGATTTCGGGTCATCTCTCCACTCCTCAGTACGTTTCTTATACATTTTCAGACATCTGACAGGACACCAAGCAGAAGAGTTTGGGTCATGTCTAATTAAACGTGGCAAATTGATCAGCTGTCCTGGATATTTAAGTGACTGATTCTTTGCCAGGAAACAAAGACGTGGAAGTAGTCTTAAACCTTCACCCGTGACGACAAAACGGTTTTGTTCGGCAAAAAGCGCATGTATTTCGCTTCTCCTTCTTGCCGACGCTGCTGCAACCAAGAAAATTCTAATTGGTTCAAAGGAAGTATGCCCTAAAACCTGTAGAACAAGAGATAGATTCCATGCTGGGATAGGAATTGGCTGTCTAGGTCGCAAATTGCTCATTCCTTTAATAACTTCATTTAAGGTGTCACTCACCACTCCTACAATGGCCAGACTGGGAACGACTGAAGCTAATGCAGACTTATATGCTGCTAGGGTTGAAGGTACAAGTTTGTCAACTTTGTATAGATGACAGATAAAATTTGCTATGTGTTGAACAGATGCAGACAAGGGATCAATATCTCTTCCCTTACACCACTTTGCAAATTTGTTGATTCTATAATTATATGTCTTGGTGGTTGACCTTCTTCTGGCTGAAGCGACAAACTTCGCTGCTTGCTCAGAAAAGCCACCCTTAACTGCATGCTGCGCGATAACATCCATGCAGTCAATTTGAACATTCCCGGTCTGTCGTAGAGATACAACCCCTTGTTCTGAGAGATCAGATCTCTTCTGTCTGGAAGAGAGATTGGATTGCAGACCAGAAGGTCCAGCAGATCCGTAAACCATGATCAGCCTGGCCAATGAGGGGCGATCAGTAGCACTTGGAATATGCCCTCTCTTATCTTTGCCAGAACTTTTGGGATGAGAATCGTTGGAGGATACGCATACGCATACATTCTTTTCCAACTTATCACCATTGCATCTACTGCTAAGGCTAGCAGGTCCGGGATCAGTGACACGTATGTGACCATATTTGCATTTTGTTTCATTGCAAATAGATCCACATTTGGCGTGCCCCCATATTTGAATAGAACCTCCGCTACCGATTGGTTGAGCTTCCATTCCGTCGGACGACAAACCGTCCTTCGACTGAGAGCATTCGCTAGGATGTTCAATCTTCCTGGAATGTGTGCTGCCGGAAGAATAATATTCCTCTCATGGCACCACAGCAGAAGGTTCCAAATCATCATACACAACTCTGGTGATCTTGTCCCGCCTTGGCAGTTCAAATAAGACACCACTGTAGAGTTGTCTGTCCTTACTAGAACAATCTTGTCTCGGATAAAGCTCTCGAAGTGCTAATGCCACCGCTAATAATTCAATAACATTGATGTGTTTCAGCGCATTGGTCCGATCCCATTCCCCTGACACTGACTGATAGTCCAATACCGCTCCTCAACCCGTCGTCGACGCATCTGTGAAGATGGACATGTGCGGTTGAGGAGGCTGTAGAGGAACACCTCGCAGGATATTCTGTTCTGATAACCACCAATGAAGATGGTATATCAATGGTTCTTTTACTGGAATTCTCAGAGACAACAGATCCGTTCTCTGAGACCAGAATGACATTAGATAAATCTGAATCAGTCTGCGCATGAGTGCCGCATAAGGAACCACTTTCTCCAGAGAAACTAGTAAACCCAGTATTCTGAGAAATTGGCGCACTGTCAGAAAAGCTCCTAGAGAAACTGACTCCAGTACTGCAATCAAACGCTTGACTCTTCTCTCCGCTGGAAAAGCTACAGCGTCCCTGAGATTGAAAAATATTCCCAGATAAACAAACTCCTGGGAGTCAATTCAGATTTCTCTAGATTCACAATCCATCCTAGGTCCTTTAGTAAGGTTAGGACTACCTGAAGATTGTTGCGCAGAATGACTGGATCCCCCGCCTTCAGCAGCCAGTCGTCTATGTAAGTATGAACAGCTATGTTTCTCCTGCGAAGATGAGAAGTCATGGCGAGACCAATTTGGTGAAGACCCTTGGGGTGTGGTCAGACCAAACGGAAGCGCATTGAATTCCCAAACATCATCTTGGAATGCAAAGCGAAGGTATTTCTGAAAAGGAATTGACACTAGAATATGAAAATATGCATCCTTCAGATCTATCGATACTGCCAACATGCCTTTTCTCAGCCCCGTCATCACCGCTGCTACAGCCTCCATCTGAAACTTTGGAGAAAGAATAAATTTGCTCAACGGTTTAAGATTGAGAATTGGTCTCCAACCTCCAGGACGTTTCGGAACGAGAAACATCATTGAATAGAAGCCTAGAGAGGACTGATTGCGGACTAGATGAATCGCATTCTTCCGCTGAAGATCTTCGATTTCTGAGCAACTGGCATCTAGACGATCGGATTCCCTTGAAATGGAGTCCATACTGGAGTCGATGTTAACGGAACTAACGATTGATGGATGAGCCAGTCCGGTTCGTAGCCGTTTCTTAACCACTGACAGACTAAACAATCTTGCACGACCTGTTCCCACTAGTTTGAGAACAGTTGAAGTCTGCCTCTAACGGTAGGAATCTGCACACAGGTCGCGGTCGATATTGCACGATAAGACGCTAATTCTCTTGGGTGAAGATTCTCGACTCCCTTCGTTCCTGATGTCACCGGAACGGATCCCGCCGGAAACCTGTATGGACCGTCCTCTACGGCCACCCTGCGGTTTCATGGAATATGACGGTCCGGGACCGCCGCCATGGCCATCCTTACGATAACCGCCGCCACCCTTCCTATCCTCCTCATACGTCCTCTTATTAGAAGACTTGTATGAGGATGAACGGCCAGGTACCTGTGATCCGGATGCCCGATGAGCATCACGGCCAGGACGGAAGGGCGATCTCTGGCACTGCCTCTGTTGCTCCTGCCGATGCTGCTTATAGGACTGCTGCGGCTGAGTCCTCTTCGTCGACTTCCACGACTTGCCGACTAGTTCTTGCTCTATGACCATTGACGCAACCTTAGATAAGGCTTGCCGTGCCGAGCCACCGAACAAGCCTGGACCAATGAAGGGCGCAGAAGACAACGCAGCCCTCATCTCAGGTCCTGGTTCTACGCAATCGAGAACCATTCTCCTCCATTCCACCAATGATCTAGTGATCACCCTGGCCAGGCAATCCTGGGATAAGCGCATGGTGTCCCGGACAACTCCAGGAGCAGCCTCTGGCACTTCCCCACCTTCGGCCACGCAGGTCAGCATACCCTGCAGGATGGTACAACCGTGCCAGAGTGCAGCCATGGCCGCTCTTGTCGCATCCTCAATGAGAGTTAACTCATTAAAAGGATCTTTATTGGCCTGGGAAACCAAGGGGCGAGAACGACCCTTAGATTTACCAACCAACGGCCTATTCAATGCCTCTCTCTCCCCGACGGAAAGCCAAGGAACCCGGGCATATTGATGGTAGGCCTGCTCAGGAAAGCGGACCCTACTCCTTATCCCCTTAGGGGCCATGGGCAGCTAATAATCTGGCTGAAACAGACAATACGCCGCAACTTCCAACATGTCTGCATGGCCGAAGAGCCACTTGACAGAGTGCTAGCCGCTCGCTCTGACAGTCGCTCCATCACCGGATCGCGCTGAGATCCTTGATCCGATGCCAACCCGAGATGGTCGGACATCCATCCAAGGACCTGCACCCATTCAGCTTCGGTGCAGAATGAGGATGAGTAGGTCACCGACGACCCATGCTGAGAACCATGGACTACACATCTTTCAACATGAATCAAGTCCATAGCCCGACTACTTGTCGGGTCCGGTATCTAGCGAATCGCCAGACATGGATTCACTGCAGTCCATCGGCTCCAGCTGCACAGCCGCCTTTACTACGGCAGGCGACGGAACTCCAAGAGGAGCCGTGCTTACCGCCGCCGAGATGCCGACAGGAACCGCAAAACATGACTCCATTGGCATCGCGGGTTGAGCGAAGTCTGGGTGGAAGATGCCCGACGGAACGTCGCCATCACCACCCTGCTGGCAGACCCAAACAAAACCCGAGGGAGACTCTTGGGACGAACTCGGTCCTGCCATCTGCGAAAGATCCAGCATGCCGGAATCTTCCATCAGATCTTCTTCCTCCGCCGTCGGCTCTTGAGCCAAAGCAGGAGGAAGGACAGGTGCTCGTTCCTCCACAGAACTGGCCGTCCACCGATATGCATTGCCGAAACCATGGACTGGAAAGACTCAAACATCGCCTTGAATTGGGCCGCCCATACACCCAATGCTGAGTCCATGCGCTCATTCAGATGTTCTTCCAGACCTTTAACTGACGCCTGATCCACTTTGGCCGCCTTGTCCCTCGCGATCCTCTCCAAACGCGCACGCCGATCACGATCGAACTCCGCCACCAACTCCGACGACCACTTAGCACTCACATCGCAAGGACTCCCAACCTTGCACTTCGTGCAGGCAACGCAGTGATGTCTGGAAAACTTCCGTTTCATGAACCGATTGCAGTGCTGGCAGAGAGTATCCTGCCCCTTCACTTTCTGCGAACACAGAGTAAGAATTAAAACGCTGCACATGATATACGATGATGAGCAACACGCACAATTAACTTAATTGTAATTTAAAATTACTTAGAAACATTAACTTTCTCATAAATTAATCATAATCAAGCCTTTAGGCAGGAGATATTTGAAACCTTTTAGAGTGAAATTTAATAAACACGACTTTGTAATTAACTAATCGTTAAAATAGCCAAGAAATTAAGACCGATCGCTACAAACACCCTCGACAATGAAGCGAGAACTAAAGATCGGCTTAAAACAGAGTGCATAGACATGCCAAGCCAAAACAAAATGTTAATCATGGCATCTTGGCTACGGGTGCATCCATCTTGGAAGGAACCGTGTCGCATGAGAAATTAACCGAGTACCCGGATAAGATTAAAAAGTTAACGGGTACTGGAGCGACTCCAACAATGGCTAACATTTTAAAACAATGTGTCAATTTAACAAAAATCAAACAGTCATTACGGCACGAATGTATAAATTCTAGATTGATACAACCTGCCCCTGTGATGATTTTCCTTTTCCTTCCATGTTTCCAATAATGAACCACTCCGAAACAGCTACTGTGCAGAAATTAGCAAATTTCAAGCTGACTAAAAAACGTGACTTTCAGGTCGAGCAAAATAGACGAATCTGTGTGATTGGGAATTGACTCGGTACCTGGGGCTATGGTAATTCTCAGACACAGTATGGGCAGGACCAGGAGAGTGCAGAGTTTTTAATTGTTTATTTTGAGCTAGACTAGATAATAGACATTATCATAATAGTACATCTGGTATTATTCGAAGTAGAATTTTACTGCTTCATGACAGACTTATATGTCATAATAATTGAGACGTCAGCCAACAGGTGCAATAATTGATTATGACATCATATACTGAGTGACAGATTGGATCCCTCAATTGAATATGCAGCAGACATTGATTTTTACCACACAGTAGAAGTGGCTTTGTTTGGACTAGCTAGTGTAATAAAATAGCACAGTATTTTCATTGTCTTGTGGAAAATGTGACTGCAACACTACGCCAAATCTCTCAATTCATAAGTTATTATTATATTGTTAGGTACTTTGATAAATAAACAAAAATTACTGACAGTTTCCACTAGAATATTCAAACTAGAAAGACTGCTCTCACATTTCGAGCCCATTCACTTGTCTGCACGTCAGACATCGTATTCTGCATTGGTGCGATACTTGGTATGGCATCATATATGTCATGGTATGATATTAATATGGCAGAGCACTGTAGGCATGGCAGGGGCGGGGGGGGGGGGGGGGGGGAAGTCAGGCAGAATACGATGTAACGACCCTATAGTAAATATGTGTATTATGCAAAATCACATTGAATATGATTGACCACTGGATACACTGATATTAAAATGGAAAAGTACTTCTAGATCAAGATCCCAATGACACCGAACAGAGAGGACGCTATACGGATATAGCCTCAAAACTCAACCCTAAAACCTAATTGCTTACCATACCTGAAGTGCAAGCACTCTTGATCTGAGCAGGTTTTAAAGATAAGCAAATGGTTTGGATGTTTTTTATAAATAAATGGCACAAGCACCACAGTGCTCAGCAGGCTGTTGAGGAGCTGTAAAGGTGTTTACATGAATTAATGCACAACCACCATTGGTCAATCGACAAAGCATAACTATTGTCATAGACCAATCGGGCACCGCTTGCAGACACCAAGCTGAGAGTACGAGTCAAGTCAGTGAAGTCGGTAGAGCTTGAGACATCAATCGGCCCCCCACAGGGAGATGGTCTATCCCCTGTGCTCTTCACCTGTTACCTGGCTGCTGCATTGAAATCCATGTGGGAAAACTCCACAAGACCAAAACCCCCGGTGTCAATACTGGGCATGCCACTAGAGATGGAATATGCCGATGATGTGGACTTTATAGATGAGGAAAAGAAACCCCTTGACGAAATTCTCCCAATAGCTGCAAGCACTCTAGAAATTGAGAATCTCTATGAATGAATCCAAAACAGAGTTCACCCACATATACCCATCTACAAAGCATGAAACTAAAGAAAATGACAATCCACTCCGTGGCGGTGAACCATGGAGGAAAAGTAAAATCCTGGGCTCACTGCTTTGCAGTACTGCTGACATTGCTGCATCATGGGGAACATAGCTTTCCAGTCCTTCTGGAAGCTATGGAAGCTTTCCAGTCCTTCTGGAAGCTATGGATTTGTAGATCAAAGATGCCCTTGGTAAAAAGACTACGTTTAAACAATGCAACCTGCGTATCCTTGATGATGTATAACTGTAACAGCTGGGCAGCTCCAAAGGCAGGTCTAGACAAACTTGACGCCTGCCACCGCAAACACCTACGCACCATCACTGGACACCGATGGCCAGAGAGCATAATTTCCAACGATGCACTATACAAGATGTGTAATATGCCGCCGCTGTCTGTAAAAGTCGCCCAGCAAAGATGTGCTAAGAATGCCAGAAGACACACCAGCACAGAGCCTTGGAATTCGCCCTACTCAGGTCCAGCAAATACAGAGCCAGGAGAGGACGTCATTGCATAAATCTGCTAAGCGTGCAACGAGGTGACCTCAAGAAAGCAGGATTAGGTACACTCAAGTCAAGGAATGAGGAAGATAAGGATTTTGGCTGAGGACAAGACACAGTGGGCAAAAGCGAAGGAGGACTGATTGCAGCTGTAGGATGTTTCTACTACTACAGCCGCAGAATACAGTAATCATACATACATACATACAATCGGGCAACAGTCCGTATTATTTTTTACTAATGAGGCAATCATCCTTACCACTAATGACTAACAACGCAAGTGTCACAGAAATATTAACAAATGGGACCAGCGCTATTTGTCAATGGGACAAGTGTAACTGATGCCACTGATCAATGGAACCATGATTCTTGGCCTTATTGAGCAATGAGTCAAGTATCATTGATACAACTGACCAAGAAGAGCACAGTTTCCTTATATTATTGATCAATGAGGATAGTGCTACAGACCTAATTAACCAATGGATCATGTACCCTTGGTCAATGTGGTAAACATAACTGATGTCACGGACAAATGGGGCAAGGGTCATTGGCATTATTGGCAAATGAGACAATCATCCCTGATAGCAATGACCAACAAATCTTGTGTCATTTACACTATTGAACAAATGGAGAAGCAGCGATTCTCAATGAGGAAAGTGTAACTGATATCAATGATCAATTGGTCATGGGTCTCTGGAAAACAAATGGGTCAGAAATATAAATATTTGAGTGGGAAAATCAATGTCTGTGTATGCCTGACACTATTGACCACCTGAGAAAGCTCAATTGGCTCATAGGTTATGCACACGATGTCATTTACAAATGGGCCAATAGTCACAAGTAGACTTACAGAGAAAATGCAAGAACATTGGCATCCATGACATCATTGAGCAATGGAAAAAGTACCATTTATCAATGGGGGCAGCCTTCCCTGACACTACTGTCAAATGGCTGAAGTGTATCAAACGATGATATTTACCAATGGGACAATGGTCACAGCACTTACAAGATTTGGACGAGGATATGCAAGAATGTTTGCATCCTTAACATTATTGACCAACAGGAAAAGTACCATTCATCAATGAGGCCACCATCCCTAACACTATTATCAAATGGTTCAAGTGTACCAATAGATGCCATTTACCAATGGGGTAATGGTTACAAGCAACAATTTGAGCAGGAATGCAAAAAATATTGGTGTCCTCGTCATTATTGACCAATGGGAAAAGTACCATTGGTCAATGGGCCAGTCATTTATGACACTATTGTTGAATGACTAAAGGGTACTAAAGGAACATTTCTGCCACATCTTGTTTTAATGCATTACCAATTGACAAAACGTGCCACAGACGAAACAATTGTATTTTTCCCATAGGTGTCAAAAGATTAGTTTTAATGAGCCAGAGTTATGGCCCTTGCTTTAATCTGTGTCCTCTTCATATATACATAGGTCAAGTACATATATTTGATTGAACTGAAGAAGCTTCTATTCAATTTGGTTTTAATCCATCAACAATCGATAAAACGTGCCACTAACATATCTTCCCCATAGCCATAGGCTTCAATACTTTATAAATCTTCATATATGGCCACTTCATATTCATAGCCCATACAGATATTGCGCAAAGGAACATATCTGCGAAATTGGCTTTTTATCCATCAACAGATGGTGAAACGTGGCACAATTGTTGACAGATGACAGACAGAGTGACTGACAAACAGACAGGCAAAGCAGACAGAAACACAGTCAGACATACAGACAAATCACGATTGCATCAGTTCAACCAGGCGAGTTAAAAAATATATTTATTATGGTGTATAAAAGATGCAAGCACCGAATATAACAAATCTGTAAAGTTTAATTAAAATAGGATAAGCTTTAGGTGAACTAAATTTTGATTGAAAGAATGAAAATGACCTAAGTCCAAATCATAAAAAGGTACGAAAAAGGTATATTCCTTATTATGATATGAAATGGATGCAACCAATGCATAGAATACATTTGTAGTTTCATTGAAGTCGTGTATCACCTTATCCTTTAGCGAATCAAATGTCCAGTGAAAAACTAATATTCTATGGCATTCTTGTCATAAATCGACCGAAAATAAATCCTAACACCAGAAAAGTATGGGGAAAATTTGAACATTAATTTCATTATGTTGCAGACTGGATGCCAGCATGGTAAAGATTAAAACTGTTATTGAAATCACACAAGCCCTTGGTGAATTAAATATTCATTGAAAAACTGTTAACATTCCACCTACTCCTCAGATAGGACCCCCACATGCTGCATGCAGGACGTTGGACACCATTTAGATCGCTATGTCGAGCCATCATCATCTTCTCATACGGTTTTGCCAATTAAATGATAGCTGTATTATTTTGTAATAGACACTATATTATTTCATCATGTATATAGCAGCAACACATTCAGTCAAATTAGTTATCGCTTATATCATTGACCAAATATAATAGCGCGGCAGACAGGCTACATTTTTCATGGTTTAGAAGTAAATCATCATATCACCTGAATCACGAGCATAGAAGATGAGGGGCCTCCTCGCTTGACCCAGCAAAAGAAGTGCTATAATATTCTATTACAGAATCAATGTACACTACCTTGAGTTGAATCTGGCACCAGAGCTCTTCCTTGACATCGTATGTATAGTCTATTATATTAGCATGAAGGCCAGCTACATACTGCAATTAAACAAAACCAAGCACAGTGCATCATAAACGAAGAGCAACGTAAGGATTATAAACATTAGTACTTTGTTTAATTCAACCACTGCGATTGCCCTATTTATTAAATAACCAGAAATGTGGATGCAATGCAAGCATCAATGCAAACATGAAGCTCATACAGTGGATATAAATATATGCCTTATTTGCAGAGGGTTAATTATTACCTCTACCATTAACCCTTTTATGACAAAGCCTGTCAAAACCAGCGCCTGTAGGCGTCTTGAGGAACGTCCATTTTCAGGCGAAGAAAATAACATTTTTGAAATGTTTCCACTGAAATGCCCGGCTCAGTAACTGATCCAGTAATTCCTAAGGTAAATTTTCACAAATATTCTTTTCTTGGCCTGCATATGGACATTCAATATGCAAATATTTTGATATTCTTGAAAAAATGTAGCCATTAAAAGCGAAAGATTTACACATTTTAAAAAGAGGTGGAGCGGATTCCTGACAAATACCTGTAAATAACGAAAACTAGGACTGTGTCTGCATGTCGAGCGCTTATGTTTGCCGCATATCATGTGACGGTGTTGCGAAATAATGATCGCTATAGAATAGTATTGCATGCTATTGCATAGGTTATGGTATGCTATCACATCAGGCAGTAATTTTATTGAGGCAGCAGCGTCCTCCAATTAAATTAATTTCAAAACATTCAACAATACGTTTTATGAGAGTTACTGAATTAAATGTCCATTGAAAAACCGTAACATTCATCTAACAAGAGGCCAAAGGGGGCCTGTGTCACTCACCTGGAGCACCATCGATTTTTGTCAAAATTGTTGGTGGGTGGTTTAGTAGTCGTTTAAATGAGTTTGTGGACATTTTTGCAAGTGCAATATGGCCGCCAAACTCGCCACATTTTGATTGGCCCACGGCGCCCAGGTTTTCTTTGACGGATCAAGTTCCCTTGAACAAATTTCAATCCCTTCAGTGGTTCTGGAGGAGTCGTTTTCGGGAAAACTAGGTCATCCAAGATGGTCGCCGAACCATTTGGTCAATCAAGTCCTCTTGAACAAACTTGGCTTACCTCTTGGCCTAGATGAAGATTCCCCAAGCGGTTTCTGAGATTTTTGAAGACATTTCCTAAAATCGGCCAAAACCCAAAATGGCTGCCACGCAAATTAGGCTGATCGGGTTCAAACTTGGATCCCTATACCCTAAGGATGCTTCCTGCCAAACAATTGAAATCAGCCTAGTAGTTCTCGAGAAGACATTTTAAATTTCCCATTGCTTTAGCATGGGAGCTTTTGACAAGCAAATTACCCAAGATGGCCGTCAAACTGTTTATCAGACAATTTCAAAAATTGCAAATTTGAGCTCAGAATACCCAAAAACATATATAAGAACCAATTTTGGCCTCAAAATCCATCAAATAAAAAAATCCAATATGGTCGCCATACAGGCTACATTTTGATTGGCCCACGGCGGCCATGTTTTTTGACAGAGCAACTGCTCTTGAACAAAATTTAATGGCCCTTGGTCCCTGATCATATCTCCCAAATTTCGGCCTGATCCCTTCAGCGGTTCTACAGAAGTCGTTTTCGGGAAAACTAGGTCATCCAAGATGGCCGCCAAACCATTCTGTCAATCAAGTCGTCTTGAGCAAAGTTGGCTTATGTCTTTACCTAGATGAGGTTTCATAAGTTTTGAACTGATTCCACAAGCGATTTCGGAGATTTTTAAAGATATTTCCTAAAAATCGGCCGAAATCCAAGATGGCCAGTGGCCAAATTAGCCGATCGGCTTCATTTGAACAAATGTGGATCCCTATGCCCTAAGGATGCTTCCTGCTAAACATAATTGAAATCGGCTCAGTAGTTCTCCAGAAGGCATTTTAAATTTCCCATTGCTTTAGCATGGGCGCCTTTGCCGGGAAAATAATCCAAGATGACGGCCAAACCGTTTATCCGACAGTTTCGAAAGTGGAAAATTTGAGCTCAAAATCCCCAAAACCATATATAGAACCAATTTTGGCCTCAAAATCGAAAAAAAAAAATTCAATATGGCCACCAAACACGCTACATTTTGATTGGTCCATGGCGGCCATGTTTTTTGACGGATCAACTTCCCTTGAACAAACTTTAATGGCCCTTAGTCCCTGATGATATCTCCCAAATTTTGGTCTGATCCCTTCAGCGGTTCTGGAGAAGCCGTTTTTGGGAAAACTAGGTCATCCAAGATGCCAAACGAACCATTTGGTCAATCACGTCTTCTTGAACAAACTTGGCTTACCTCTTTCCCTAGATGATGTTTCGTGAGTTTTGACTCGATTCCTCAAGTGATTTCGGAGAAGATTTTTAAAGACGTTTCCTAAAATCGGCCGAAATCCAAGATGGCCACGGCCAAATTGGCCGATTGGCTCCATTTGAACAAACTTGGATCCCTATGTCTGAAGGATGCTTCCTGCCAAATATAATTGAAATCGGCCCAGTGGTTCTTGAGAAGAAGTCATTTAAAGGAAAAGCTGACGGACGGATGATGGATGGATGGATGACAGACACATGACGGATGGTCGCCACAGCATAAGCTCACTTGGCCTTTCAGGCCAGGTGAACTAATAACTCACAGCGCTGTATGCTGGTGTGACTATTGCGGTCTGTATGTCTGTCTGTCCAAGGCATACATTTGGTATCTGATGAGGTACAATCGCCAAATTTGTCACATTCACATTATGAGTAGCTAGAGACAAATCTGAGTTTGGGGTATCCCACTATCTTACCCAGTATCTCATCAGTTTTTCTGTTCTCCGATCAGGCAATCCAAATAATTGCGTCTTATACTATAAGAACCTATCCCCATCTACAGCAAAAAATGTCTACTTTTCTGCTAATTAATTCACCTCTCCAGAGTATCCATCCATCAGCTGACCTCGTATGATGTCATAATCAGCTCAGCATGTGTATGATAACCTCACAATCATTATGTCACAGAGGGGTCCATATAGACCTTCATCAAATCTCAGAGTCTGACACGTTGTATGAATTGTCTTTGTTATTCTTTGCCATTTGATAGTCAGGGTGTTCAGAAATCGATCGATCGCAACACGAGCGAGGTGTGGGTGGAGCATAGCTAGAGATGGGCGGGGCATAGCTAAAACCAGAAAGGGCCATTATATTACAGATTTTTCCACAAGAAAAATACAAGACTCTTAGCCATTACTAACCTGAATATTGAGTTAAGTCCATTGTTAGGAAATTGTTAGTTTAGCATGACCCGCTCACATCTATAATTTTGGGTGAAATAATTACTCATGTATTTTAATTATCAGATTGAATCCTAAGAAAAATTATTTTTCAACTTAAATTCTTCCAACTGATGAAACAATGCACCTACCTACTCAATCTGACAGAAAAGAAACATTTTTAGTAATTACATTGTCATATGAAAATATGCTGAGTTTGGGGCATTCTATGTATAGTGCATCTACCTATACTCCTATGTAGATAGCAATTGTGTTAATAACTCTAATTAATAATCAATAATTAACGCGTGTAGCATGTCCATATTTTAGTACGTGGTTATGCTAAACTATTTTATTAACTATGGCCTAAATAGCCAGCTTAGACGAGTTTTATGATCGACACTATCAACGGGTTTGCATTACACAAAATCAAATGTCCTAGTGGTGGCAGCATTGATATATAGCACTTTATGTAGCGATGATGCTATATATGACATTTAGCTATACTAGGCCTGATAATTTTCTAATACTTATTCTCTAATAACAGAGCTAAATAAATAGTTTAACAAAAATTTGTTCCCAGTCACCATTTGATACATCTATGACGACAGTAATGATCTTGGCCTAAGCTCTTCGAATAGGTGAAGTGAAAATAACATGTATATCACTTACATTGTTTCTACTATTAGCTGCCGCTTCTGAGCTCTCTCTCTGTTTCTTTATCTTCACTTTGAGTTTGCTGTCCATTTTAACTGACCCCTCTTCAAACATGTCCGTAGTGTTAGTTGCATCATCAATGTCAGCTTCACCACCATCATCATCCAGACCACTCTGCTCTTCATCTGCATGAAAGGCAAACAGTAATATGGCTACCCATAAAACGGTCAAATTTGGTCAGAGAAGCAAAATATGGGCTTATCGAATGTCGAGCTGCAGACCACGAGACTATTTTTGAAAATGTACCACTGAATTGGCTGGCTCAGTTATTGGGACAGGTATTCCAGTGATCATTTTCAAAACTAGTCTTCTGGCCTGCTGGTTTTGCCATCGCTTGATGATTAACGACAAGAGGACTATTTTTGAAAATTTACCACTGGAATGACTGGCTCTGTCACCAGTGTTTCGAAAATGCCAAATTTTAGATCAGCATATCCAAAAAAATAAACGAAACCAATTTCTGCTTCAAAATCCATCAAATAAAGATTCCAATATAGCCACCAAAATCTGATTGGTCAATGACAGTCATGCTTTTAAGGTACTAGCTTCCCTTGAATAAACTTAAATAGCCCTTTGTAATTAATCATATTTCCCGGACTTTGGCCTGATCCCTTTCAGTTCAGAAGTCCAAGACAGCCGCCGAATCATTCGGCCAATCAACTTCTCTTTAACAAACTTGGTTCAAGTGTTGCCCTAGATGAATCGATCACCCAAGCGATTTCAGAGATTTCCAAACATGTTTCTAAAAATCGGACAAAATCCAAGATGGTCAACGGCCAAATTGGTTTCATTTGAAAAACTTGAATCTCTAAGGATGCTTCAAGCCAAAGATAATTAAAATCTGTCTAGTGGTTCTTCAGAAGTAGTTTAAAGGAAAAGTGGATGGATGGATAGATGGATGGATTGATGGATGGATAGATGACAGACACCACCGCATAAGCTCACTTCACATTTCAGGCTAGGTGATCTAATAAAACTTCATCTAATTCATCAAAATAGAGAGATATTAACCAGAATCACAGGACCATAAAATGTATGCAACTCGCCTAATTTTAATATCTAGTAAACTGGCTTCACATATTACATTTAAATAGATTGATTGAAATCTGACAAATAGTTTTATAGAGATATTGAAACGGTTAGCGTAGCCACTTATAACCCTCTAAAGTGGTCTTGAGGAAAGGCCATTTGCAGGCTATGAAGACTATTTTTGAAAATTTATCACACGAATGAATGGCTCAGTAACCGAGCCAGTAATTCCAATGGTAAATGTTTAACAATAATCATCTAACGGCCTGCAAATGAACATTTAGTTAGCAAATATTTTGATTTTCTTCACCATAATTGACAAGTCCCTGTCCCAATATGTAACCCTTTAACCTCTGAAATTCCAGTGTCTCAGTCAATCATATGACGTCGTAATCAACTACATCATGTGTAGGCTGATGTCATAATCAATTATGTCATGAATGACGTCACGAACACATAATTGATGATGGACTAACATTGTTGTACAAATTGTATGTCTTTACCATTTAATAAACATACATACTGTTGAATCTTTTGAAACCAATTTGACTGGGCGCTGTTGCTACCTATGGCAGTAGCAACAGCGCCAGTCAATTTAGTTTCAAAATATTCACCAGCTTACCTGTATAATTTTCTGGAAACTGATAGTTCAGAGATTGATCAATCCCAACACAGACAAAGCATAGCAGGAGCTTAGCTAGAGGGCAGGGTATACATGACATAAGAAAATTCATCAAATTTCATTTTCAGGAGTGAGATGACATACTTACCTCCCTAACACTCTTGATATACTATTGAAGCAATTCTTCTTTTTTCCAATGTCTAGTAATACTTTCATTAAGTATTAGAGAACGTGCTAGTCATTTAGAGCAGCGTTTTTTTCCTAACCTTCCTCAGAAAGAGGCCTTTTGATCAATCTCTCTTCATCGGTCGATTATCCGATGCAAAATTCTATTCCTGGTTGTGTTTCAGTCACAATTTCAGATGTTATAAATCTCTTGAAAATTCAGAGCCCAGAGGGTGTGCTGGTTTTCAGGACCTTGCCTCCCTCCCACCAAATTTACTTTCAAATTCTGGTTTTTATCAAGAGTGTTAGGGAGGTAAGTATGTTCTCATGATGTGAAATAAGAAAATGTATCAAATTTCTTTTTCACGAGTGAGATGACATACTTACCTCCCTAACAGGATCTCGGCCTCTCCACCCCACGGAGGCCTGGTCCTTTGGTTATTTGAATAGTTGCTTCTATGTCAGCCAATATTTAGTAACAGAAGTACCAGTATGCGCATGCGCAGTGGGTGGGGTCTGTCATGCGCATGACTGTGTACATCCACCTGCCCATTAGGGGCACCTAACTTTTTATAATTCTGAATATTATTGAATTTAGAGCCGATATACTAGTATATCAAGAGTGTTGGGAAGGTAAGTATGTTCTCACGATGTGAAACCGGATTCCTCCTGTCATTACAAGACAATCCCAGTCAAATTAGTTTCAAAATATTCAACAGAATATAGGTTACATATTCATAAAGAAGGTTACATATTCATAAAGAATAGGTCACATATTCATAAAGAATGTGTTGTTTCTAGCCTGTAATGGTTAATGGAATGATTAACTGACCACTCTCTTCATCATTCATGTCCTTCTTCTCATCATCTTCACCCTGATAGTCATGTGCATCATCTTGATGTCTCTCCATAAGCCTCGTGCTCGCTATATCATCATTATCATTCACCTCTTCATCAGACAGGTCATTGTCATCATCATTTACAGGCGCAATAGCTTCATCAGCATCCATATCAGACTGACGATCTCGTGACACGGTAGATTTCACAGAACCACTGTTTAATAACCTAGAGCAGCAACTAATTATTATTATTATTAATTACTTTTTTCTTTGCACCGCATCTCCTCCTACAGTTTTCATCCAATCAATTCCAAACTTGGCCAACTTCTGCTACTCAGCTTGGAATCGTGTGCTTGTGCTTTTATCTCGAATTAGCCTAAGGGTTTTCCAGCTACCTACCTTTGAGTGGCAAAAAAAGTCTCATAGGAAATAATGGTCTTTGAAGTGCTACTAAACCTAGAGTTTTGATCGCATCACTACCATACTTCTGCAGATTTTTTTAATAATTTTTTTTCAAAATGGCCACCAGACGTTTGACACCGCCAATGCATGGGATATGGCCCCACGATGGATCTTTGAATTGTGACTACATCTAGTTTTGATCGGATCACTACCATACTTGGTTGGGATGTTACTAACGGAGGATTTTTCGAAAGAAAATATTAAAAAAAATGGTCGACATGTGAAATTGTGGTAAAAAATACCAGTTTTCGATTTTTTTGTTGCAAAAATAAAGTCGACATGCAAAATGTTGACCATTTTTTTTTTCAAAATGGCCATGAGGTGCACATTTTTGGGTCAAAAGCCCCAGTTTTCGGTTTTTGCAGAAATGAACTCAGACTGACAAATGGACGTAGACTTTTTTTTAATCCTTTTTTGCAAAATGCCCGCCAAAATTTCTTTTGTCTCAGATCGACTTGAAATTTGCTGTACTACTAGGGCTTATATTGCCTTTGGTTGGTCTCAAATTTGAAGTTGATACATCCAGCAGCTTTTGCGAAATAAGCTTTTCTGTTTTACATATCCCCATAGTAAACCTAATACACAGGAGCAATATTTGAATGTCTTCTCCAAGTTTTCTTCCGAATTTCTTCAAACCGTGCCAGATTCTAGAACATTGAGAGATATATATAATCTCCAGTGGGGTCAAGGTCATTCACGGGTAAAAAATTCAAATTTTCATACTTGGCATAAGTTACATGTACCTGTCATTCACCATGCAACTTCAAAGCGCATGTTAGAAGACATACATTATTTTATTCCTTAAGGTCAAGGTGACCTTTAGTCTAACCTATGGAAATTTCAAGCATGGTGCTTTGAGCTATGACTAGACTTAGAGTTTTTATCGGATCAGCGCCAGGTCATGTAAGAGGCATTTCTTCATGGCCAGACATCGCAGATTTACAGCTACTTCAGTACATGTGCTCTAGTTATTATTATTATTATTATTCTCATACAGCGAATTTTAGGATTGTGCACTAATAAATAAAGCAGGATAATAACATGTCGAACAATTCTGACCAATAGACCTTGATTCAGACACTGACATGGATACCGACATTGATATGGATAACGACACCGCCATGTACACCAATACTGATATAGACAATATATAATAATATACATCCACATATATAGCTACTGAAACAGGTGTGAATCAAGGCTGCAAATTAGCTATGGACGAGTCAGTAGACAGCAGTACTAGATTAAATCTACCGATACATAATGATAATGTTCTAGGCTTTGCTTGCCAGGCTCAGTAATGGACATTTCCATTTTTTAGCTATGCCCCACCCATCTCTAGCTAAGCTCCACCCACACCTTGCTCGTGTTGGGATCGATCAACCTCTGAACTGTCTGACTATCAATTTCCAGAAAACTATACAGGTAAGCTGTTAAATATATTGAAAATAATTTGACTGGGTGCTGTTGCTGCCTATGACAGCAAAAGCATCCAGTTAAATTAGTTTCAAAATATTCAACAGCATGTTTATTAAATAGTAGAGACATACAATTCGTACAATGAGTTAGGCTATTAAGAGTTAAACACAGGGCAAATAGAATCATTTATGAGGTAATGATTATGATGTTATCCTACACGCCGTTTAGCTTATGACGTCAGATGATAGATGGATATTCTGGAAACGTGAATTACATTTAATACATACTATGCAGAATTACAATATTCTATCATAAATTTCAATTGCTTGCAAAAGAACTGGTGTAATTTTGAAAACAATGTTGTTGAAAAGTGTTGCTGCCTTCAGCATCAACTTTCAGAATATTTTTTTCAAAATTACATCAGTTTCCTATTATCTGGCTGTCTTCCTGCCTGCCTGTCTGTCAAAGCTTTGACATTTCAGGGAAAGTCGCAACTATAGCGCTTAACACTTGTTATTAACTATGTAATGGCCAAGGCGGACCAGTCTTTACTTGGCAAGCAACTGGACATTCACTAAACAAAAATGTTTATTTCCTCGACAAATTTTGCCCATTAAATGGTTAATTTTCCTACAGACATCTAGCAGATATAATCAAAGAACTATCTACAAGGTGTGGTACCATTAACTCCACAACACAATCACCACCACTAACTCAATAGAAGGAGGATACCCAATCCACGCTACACTCCGTAAATTTTTACATACACTACGAAAAATAAATGTAGTCAGAATGCTTACTCGGTTTTTGCTATATAAGCCATCTTCTTCTTGATGAGTGCACAGAGTCGTTTGAAGTAAAATTTCTCCATGTATTGTAGCACAGAGTGTGGGTTGATTGCAAATTGGTCCACATAGGCATTATAAGGCAGAAAGTTAAACAGAAGACGGTAAATACGTGAACTGTGGCTGAAATGAAAACAATCAACAGAAGCATGTTTCCAATTCCATAATAGGCAGCATGAGAGTTTGCTATAAATATTCAAGTCACACCATTGTACTAAGACACACTTCAACCCCTACCACTCTGATGTTAAAATTTTAAATTTTCAAATTAAATTAAAGGATGAAATGGTGTCCATCTTTCAACAAATTTGGTGGAAGATGGTGCTGTCGTAGACAGCAACATCATCCACCAAAATTGTTGAAAAATGAACACCAGTTCTTTTGCTATTGACATGATAAAAGATAGAATATTGACATCAGAGTGGTAAGGGCTATCATTCAACAGTCACAACAACATGTCAGCATAAACACTAATATTTAAAACTCATACCATTGTGCTAACACACACTTTAACGTTCAACAGTCACCAAGTTACCAATTTGCTCAAACAAATTTTCTCATCGAAAATGTCCATCTGCACACCAGTTCAGATTTGCCAAAATTACATAAAGTAGCAGCATCTGCTCTTATGTTTGGGTTACCTTAGCAATCTGCAGCTTTCAAAGCATATATGTCATGATTAAGGTTGTCTGAATAGAATTTAACCTCCTGAAGTATTGCTTGCCCACTAATCCTGAAGATATTTTATTGTTGGACAGCCACATCATTTCTGAGCACCAGTAGATTAGTCTTTGAACAATGAGGCAGTTATATAATACTATTGTTGTATAATGATAAAATATGTATATTATCTTACACTTTTGGAGGATAACAGCCTGACGTGATTGTGTTCCGGTCACCTTGGCGACCAAGAACGACTGAGATAACACCAGTTACCCAGCTTTGTGCATGATTGACATTTGTTTGTTGGCTGCTAGTGTTGAATGCATTGGCAGAAATGATTGCTTATGGTGTGCTTGTGTTCGGGCCACCTTAGCGACCAAGAATGAATAATACAACACTAGTAGTTGTGTGCATGATTGACACTTGCTTGTTGGCTCAGCACTGCGAGTGTTGAACGAATTGGCATATACGATTGCTTATGACATTTGCTTGTCTTAATAATAATGGATTGACACTTGCTTGTTAGCTCAACACTGCCAGTTTTAAATGCACTGACGTAGACAATATTGCTTATGACATATGTACTTGTTGATAATCAATAATTATCTGCTTTTTCCATTCTGTTCTAGGTTGGTGGCGGGGCAGTGGTGGCCAAGCTGGATTTTTCTGGATATTGTTTTTTTTTATATTTGGAAGCAATGAGAAACTTTGAACTGTTGTACATGAACTCAGACCAAGAATGAAACTTCTGATTCTGCCTGCTATGCACGAATGATGCCGGTGCTAACTACATTGCCCTACATCACCCTATGGAACTTTATAGTAACACATTGGCTGGATGCTATATAGTCATATGCTTATGGTATAGTGGTGTGCTGATCGAGCAAACATTCAGAGTTCTAATAAGAAAATGCTGTGTAGTTATTCATAAGCATCAGTTAATTGGAATATTGCTTTAACTCGACCAGTTTCACTGCATCAGTGCATGGCTAAGAGCATGACCCCTTGTCTGGCCATGCCTTGCAAGGAAGGTAACTCTGTATACTTTACTGACTGGCTGAGTTATATGTACACCTGCTAACTATGTTTAATAGATATAACTATTAAACAACACGAATAAGTGCCTCAATAACAGAGCCAGTCATTCAAGTAAATTTTCACAAATAATCTTCTCTTGCCCCAGCTTAACTATTGTGCTAGTAAGCACTTACAAATTATACCACTCTGTTAGTCTGCTCTCTAACAGTCCTACGATTGCTTTAGCATACACACTAACTAACATTCAACAATCATACCCTTGTTAGATGAGTTGAAACACAGTTAATTTCAAGATTAACTTTATTTATGACTAGCTTTCGACACAAACGTGTTTCATCAGATAGCCAGTTAAATGTTTACAAAGTGTATAATCCCACTTTGAACAATGGTTCTAAAACATAAGACAATTTTAATAGTTGGTATTATGGATTTAGGTCAGGGCTTAGGTCAATATATGGTCAAACAACTGTCCGCTACTGTTTAATTTTAAAACAACTTAACCGATGATTGTTGCTAAAAATCAATTGCATGACAATTCAAAATAACTTGTGTTGCCCTTAGCATACTGATGTCGATATTCTACCTTTTACTGTATCAATAGCAAAGAAACTAGTGTATATTTTTCAATAGTTTTGGTGGAAGATGTTGCTGTCTATGACGGTACCATCTTCCACCAAATTTGTTGAAAAGTAAACACCCGTTCATCTTTTACTTTAATTTGAAAGAGGGTTAAGAACTCACGTTTTGGATTTCACTTCGAGTCTTTCATGAACTTGAACACTTTGCAGTATCTGAAAAAATATGTCATAAACAAAATGATCAATACATTCCCCCTGATGTGAAAATTAAAACATGGATCATATTTGCAAAGATTTCTAAGTATGGAAACTGCTTATAAATTTTGGTTTAAAAATTGGATCAGCTAAGTTACTAATCAAGTTAGTTAAAATTTGGCTGAATTTTAGATTTATTCTCTTTCTGGTATTCAAATGCAGATCACTAGGAAAATTGGAGAAAAATCAAATTGTAGACAAAGATTTCTGGAACAGACAGAATTCACGATGCAAGTCGCATATCTGCATTGTGAAGGGAACATGGGTAGTTTCGATGATGTCTGAGAGGTCATTGAAGAATAAAACGCCCAATAAAAAGTGAACCAATACAACTTTTCTGGCAGAGCTGGCAGCAGTGAAATGAGTGATACTTATAGTAAATTATATTTTCGGCCATTCAGGCATCTCATTCTGATTACATAACACACATATATAAACCCACTAATTATGAAGCGGGCCAAATCTGGCCTTTGTAGTGACTTTGAGAAATGGCCATTTGCAGGTCAACAGAAGACTATTTTTGAAAATATGCTACTAGAATGACTGGCTCGATAACAGCGCCAGTCATTCCAGCGCCAAATCTTCAAAGAAATTTCTCATGCCTACAAATTGACATTTTCTGTTAGAAACATTTTTAATTTTCTTGACGATAAACCTCATTTAAGTGGACTTTATTCAGCCGACTCTGCAATGCTTTAGCACGTCTCCGGGCTTTAGACGTATTATACACCGGGATATCCATTGATGGTGTCTTTATTGACTTGCTTGCCACCATGAGAATCTCTCGTAGTCGTGGAATCCCGAGTGTGACGTTCATCTCACCACGACCAGCAAAGTGGAAGGTGTTTAGAGTCATCTGTGTTGATGGTTCTCCTATTGACTGATAATAAGAAACACAATATTAACATATGGGTGTTCATGACAGTTTAAGCGAACAGCATTTTATATGTAAATGGATATCTGCGGTACAACCGTATTAACCCTTTAACACTGAAGCCGACTAAAAACAGCTTCTAGAATTGTCTTGAGAAATGTCCATTTGCAGACTAAGAAATGACTATTTTTGAAAATTTACCACTGGAATGACTGGCACAATAACCGAGCCAGTCATTCCAGTGATAAATTTTCAAAAATAATTTCTTATTCTGCAAATGGACATTTTCTTGAACCAATTTGGGTTAACGGGTTAACCCTCATCACAAACATATAAAAAGTTTTGAAACTATTGTAATTGCAGTGTGTGCATGCACGCGTGTGTGTACGTGCATGCGTCTACCTGTGTGCTCTCTGTGCACACACACAGAGACTCAAATGCAATACCTTTTTCCATTTACCAGGCGAAGTTAAAAGTCAATATTATTCAAATATAATCAAGAACAAAATTCTGAAATACCCAACCTTCAGTCTTATGAATATCTACTACATATGAAGATTGAGTGTTTTATGTCAGGATGTGCAATATACGGGTTGATGATTTAATGCTAGTCAGCCAACACCCCTCTTCTGTTGTGGTCTTGAGAAATGTCGATTTGCAAAGACTATTTTTTAAGATTTACCACCGTAATGACAAACTCGGTAACAAAGCCAATCATTCCAGTGGTAAACTCTTCTAAAATGGTGTCTTTTTGATGAGCAAATGCAGATTTTCTATGAGCAAATTAAAATTTTATTTAAAAAATTTGATGATTGAATGGGAAACTAATCTGCACGTAAAATGAACGAGGATTCTAAATGAATACATGATAGACAGTGAAACATCTACAAGCTAAAGAATATGGTTTCCAGTTTCCAAAGGGAAAACTCCCATACATGCACTGAGCCTGTTCTATGAGATATTCTCATTGTAGAGAGATCTTTCATATATAGAGGGCTTAGTGAAGTTCAGCTGTATGGCATGATATATGCAAGTCACGGTTAACCTAGTATCATGTGTGGCAGACTAAGTCTGCTGAAGTTCACCTCTGCACACAAGGTTTAGTCACAGGTGATGAAACAATAAGGATTACCTGTGCAGCAAGCAGACCAACAGCCTCACCAGGCTCAGCAAATGACTGCATACATTTGATGCACATGAAATGTCTAAACTCATTCTCATCAAAGTTAGCCTGCAAGATAAATACAGTATTGTTATATGTAATATAACTAGACTTTTCAACTTTTAAAATCTGAAAGTGAGATCTGTATGTGTGTCAAGGAGGGTATATTCCTTCTCTCAAATGTTAGTTCGGGATTTCTTACCCACATAATTTTAAACACTGCTCACCAGCAACATCAGGTTTTTTAAATCAAAAACATGAGATATCAAAATTTCGGCCTGAAATACAAACATTTCTGAACAAAGCATGAAAATTTAAGTTCCAAATGTGACAAATTTGACAAGATATTTAAGCATTCCGGCAAAAAATGAGCCATTATTTTTCATGTATCAACCTTACTTGAACAAAACTGAATGATACGTATTCCTTAATAATATTTACCATTTCAGCCCTATACATTCAGAGGTTCTGCAGAAGCAGTTTTTGTGAAAACTAGGTTATTGGGGAGATTGATGCCAGAAAAATGGAACAATCAGGTTTCATTGAAGCGACTTGGTTCAGCTCTTGCCATATGTGAAGTCTCTGAGTTTCAAATTAATTGCCCAAGCATTTTTGGAGGTGCTTCAAGGTGCTTCTAAAAATAGCTGAAAATCTAAGATGGCTGCTGATCAAATTGACCAATTAGTTTCCTTTGAACAACCTGATTGATCCATATACATTGAAAGTGTCAAATCCGTATTCAGCAAATCTATATATCGTGATTTTCACTGTCAAATCCTGATGGAGACATGTAAATGAGGTGAGCAGATACGCTTACCAGGGTTGGGGTCAATTCCAATTGGAATTGAAATTGATCAGTCAATTCCAATTCAATTCCGATAACTTGAATTGACTGGAATTGATAAATTCCAATCAAATTCCAGTCATATTTGTCATAGATTTAGTGAGCATTGTTGGTTATAAAATGTGCATGTAATATCTGTAAATTATACACTGCTCATTATATGCATTTACCACATTTCATTCTATATGCAGGTTGATGATATTTATTATTATTTATTATGCCAGCTGTTATTAGATGCTTTATTGAATATTTTAAAATTAATTTGACTGAATACTTTTGTCTCATATGGCTGCAACAGTTTCTATCAAAATTAATTTTAACAACTTAGTTATATGTTTGGTTTGAAGACTAGAATTTGAAATACTGTTAATTCAGTGATGAACAAGTTAGCCCTTAACCCTTTAACACCTAAGCTGGCCAAAACACCTGCAATGAGCTTGAGAAAGGTCCATTGGCAGACCAATGGAAGACCATTTTTTTTAATTTACCACTGGAGTAGCTAGCTGGATAACTATCAGCATTAAGCTTTAATTAAGTCAAATGAACTAAAAATAAGATCATATGTATGCTAAGACTATTTTTGAAAATTTAGCAGTGGAATAACTGATTCCATAACTGAGCCAGTTATTGCATTGTTAAATTAAAATAATATTCTCTTATCCTGCAAATGGACATTTGCTAATGATAAATCTAGTTTTTCTTGGCCAATCTTGGGCATTGTTTTTTTTAAACAGAATTTATTTTGTTCAATGGGAGCACAGTAAGACATGTCTTAAATACAAATCTTGGGCATTAAAGGGTTAAAATACAACAATGTTGATCTCAAGTAAACATTGGTATGGAATTGGATTTGGAATTGATCAAATGGAATTGGAATTGAACTTGTCTGGGTGAAATTGGAATTGATAAAATGAATTGATGTGGAAACGGAATTGGAAAATGATAAAATGAATTGAGGTGGAATTGGAATTGATAAAATGGAATTGACACCATCCCCGACGCCTTTTTTTTTTCTTCTCATTTCCAACTGCTTAGAAAGTGTCTGCATCCTATATATGAGAAGATTCCTTTGACTTCATTTTTGGCTCAAATTTCCAAGTCAAAACAACATTTTCGGGGTGGAAAATGCCACGAAAATAGTACACTGGGTAGGAAAACATTTTCGTTACAGTCTAAATAATAACCAATACGGGGACTAAAATAGTTGTGGCGGTATCATAATATGTAATAAACCTATTGTTTGTAATCATAACTGACTATCAGTCCGCTTAACCACAAATCTGGCAATTGCATGTACTTAATTACATAATGGTGCCTAAATGTCTTTAAAGGTTTTCAAAGGTTGTACTGAATAAGGCAGGTTACACTGGATGAGGCGGGTTACAAGATATTAGCAATAGGTCTTCACACAGAACAAGAGTGCTCGTCATATGTCATACAGAACACTGGGTAGCGGGCCTAGCAATACAATGGCCTTGGTCGATGTGTTCAATTCTAACTTTTGGGGGACTCTCGTGACCAGTTAACTTGTGCAGAGGTCATTTATGATTGGCATTGAAACAATTTCACTCATAAGTTATTCCATCACAAGTTAGTTTGTCACGTTGCAGCTTGGATGGATAATGTTAAACGGAATCCTCTAGCGTACGCCTCAATTACAAGTCCTAACTGGCCACTTATTATGGGCAGTATCCTCCAAAAGTTGACAGTATAATTGAGTACAAATATGAAGTACTGACTTTATCATAGAATAGAAAGTACATAATGCAGTATCAATACTCTGATCTATTGTATATAATGTTTATTATTTAAATTTTGCTAACCAATCGGTACCATGGCTTAATGCAGTGTACACACAGGGTAACCGTTAGTTACCTGGGGTCAAATCAAGTGCCATGTACACACTGAGTAACCGTTTGTTACCGTGCTTAAATGCAGAGCATACATTAATACAGAAGACTGTATTAAGTGTATTTATACATAAGTGGTAATCGAGTGTTACCAGACGGCAAATGCAATGCAAACACATGGTAATCGCTAGTTACCATGTATCAAATCAATGAAATGCACACTCAAGGTCTTAGTCACTCAAGTATCAAGGATGCCTAACAATGTTAGGTAACCAGGACATAGGATTGTTAACCAGGACTAAACGAAATCTAGGATTTCCTTTTTCACGAGAGAGTTGATACTTACCTCCCTAATACTTTTGATATTGCTAAATATTGGCGTTCACTCAATAAAACACTCAGATTAAAAACAGTTAGGTGCCCCTACTGGGCAGGTAGACAGAGGTAGTCAGGCGGATGCCGGCCCCACCACCGCGCATGCGCCGACTACTACTTCCTCTGACTAATTTATTGGCTGACACACATGCAACTACTAAGAGCCTGAAGACCGAGCCTCTGTGGGGTGGAGGCCGGGTCCGTATCTAGGGAGGTAAGTATCAACTCTCTCGTGAAAAAAGAAATCCTAGATTTCGTTTATTTCACATCAAGAGTATACTTACCTCCCTAATACTTTTGATATTGCCAGAATTCGAAAGTGAATCTGGCGGGAGGGAGGCGAGGTCAAAAGACCAGCTCTTCCCTATACGCTTTCACGCGTTTACGGCACTTAAAAACGTCTGAAAACTGTGTGAGAACACAGTCAGGATTTGACAAACCATCGGATAACACAACTGATGCATGAGAGATGACCGAATGTCATATGCGCTCCCCCCCCCCCCCCCCTCCTGGGAGGAAGACTAGATGACCTCAATGTCCTATACGCTCTCTACGTACTAGTGCCACGTACTACAGGACAGAGACGAAAGCACTCCATTTTCGTATACTCTCTATGAACCACAATCCACACAAACCATCACCATATTAATAATAACGGGTAACGTGACAATACATTTAACAATGAACAACACATAAACAAGACTGACCTTGTTGAACTTGGAAGCTGTCATCACGTTCCCAATAGAGAAGCCTGATGCAGTCCCGACAAGTGGTTGTTACCATTACTTAAATGTGATGTATATAAGCAACGAGGAAACGCTCCTCATAAAACATACAGGCGATTATTGTTTCAAAATCGACAAGGCGAGAGGATTTGAGGTGTCACGGAGGTAATGGTCTGTAAAACTTGACTCACAGTGCCACTGAGCCACAGACATAATGTCATCCACAGGGACCCCACTAAACAGGGCAGTGGATGCCACGACACCGCGGACACTGTGAGCCTTGGCCACATCAACCTGTCTCCCGGTGGCGGATTTGTGACAAAACTGAATACATTCTACAATCCACCTGGAAATGGTGTCCTTAGACGCCCTGCCATGGGGTTCAATATATGACAACCATAACGCTGACTGGTCGGTACGCCACTCCGAAGCACGCTGTTTGTACCGGAGCAGCGCCCGTACGGGGCACCATACCTTAGAATTAGGATCATATCTAGTTAAAGATGGCAAAAAAATAGGTTGACCTGGATATTTCAAAGACTGATTCTTAGCCAAGAAATTAATCCTAGGTAGAAGCTTAAGGCCTTCCCCTGTAACCACAAAACGGTCATCCTCGGCTGATAAGGCGTGAATCTCACTCCTACGCCTTGCCGAGGCCGCAGCAATTAAAAACACAGTTTTAAGAGTCAACAATTTCATAGAAATGGAAATAAGTGGTTCAAAAGGCTTATCTCCTAGTACCTGAAGCACCAGAGATAAACTCCAAACTGGAATCAGTGGTGGATTCCTTGGTCTTAGATTGCCCATGCCTTTAATTAATACATTTAATGTACTTACTTCATCACTCCCCCTGTTAGCCAAGCAAGGAATAACAGTCATTAAAGCTGACTTATAACCAGCAATAGAGTTAGGCTTGAGGCTATAGGCATCATATAGGTGACAGAGGAAATCAGCTACTACCTGAATAGATGAATCCATTGGATCAATACATCTTTTTGAGCACCACTCTGCAAATCTGTTGATTTTATAGTTATATGCTCTGGAGGTTGACCCCCTCTTGGCTTTGGCCATAAACATGGCCGCTTGCTCAGAAAAGCCCTCCTTAATTCTAGATTCCTTGACAACATCCACGCAGTCAATCGGAACATTGACGGATTGTCGTGAAGGGCCTTGCCCTGGAAGATAAGGTCGTCCATCAGAGGCAGAGGAACCGGACTGCAGACCAGAAGGTCCAGCAGATCCGTATACCACGATCGGCTTGGCCAATCCGGGGCGATCAGAAGCACTTGGCACTCCGGCTGCCTGATTTTCTGAAGCACCTTTGGAATCAGGATTGCTGGAGGGAATGCGTATGCATACATTCCCGCCCAGCTGATAGCTAACGCATCTGTTGCGAAAGCGCTTGGGTCTGGAATCGGAGAGACGTACGTCGTCATCTTCGCATTCTTCTTCGTTGCGAACAAATCGATGTTGGGTTTCCCCCAATGGTCGAACAGACGATCCGCCACACATTGATTTAGTTGCCATTCCGTGGGTAAAATACTCATCCTTCGGCTCAATGAGTCTGCTAGCAGATTTAGCCTTCCCGGAATATGAACTGCTCTCAAGGTAATCCTGTGATCCAGGCACCAACAAAGCAGTTTCCAAGTCATCATACAGAGACTGGGCGACTTCGTTCCGCCCTGGCGGTTTATGTAAGTCACTACTGTTGAGTTGTCTGAACGAATAAGAACAATCTTGCCCTGAACTTTCTGTAAGAAATGTTCCAGGCCCAGGACTACTGCTCTTAGCTCCAGTAGATTGATATGTTCCTTTGACTGATCCAGATCCCAAAGCCCTGATATTGTGGACTCTTCCAGACAAGCTCCCCACCCCTCCATCGATGCATCTGTATACACAGTCACCTGAGGGTGGGGAGGGGTTAGCAAAACCCCCAGCAAGAGATTCTCTATATTCAACCACCATTGCAGGTGGTGAATTAGAGGCGCCAACACTGACACGTTCGAGTCCAGCGAACCTGAACTCTGGGTCCACTGTGTCATGAGAAACAACTGGATCGGGCGCCTGCATTCTCAAGTAAACCCGTGTCAGGACATGACGACTGTCGCACACCGACTGTATTAAGGAGATGAGTCTCTGAACCCTCTCCTGAGTAGGATAAACATATCCCGTCAACAGATCGAAGAACATGCCCAGGTAAACAAACTTCTGGGATGGAGTCAGCTCTGATTTTTGGAAATTGATTATCCAGCCCAAGTCCGTGAGAGTTTTCAAAACAATCTCCAGATTGGCCGATAACGTTTCCTGGGTGTGTGCTTTTAACAGCCAGTCGTCTATGTACGTGTGGACTGCTATGCTTCTCCTGCGGAGGTATGCCGTGATCGCGAGAACCACACGGGTGAAGACCCGAGGAGCCGTGGAAATTCCGAAGGGTAATACCCTGAATTCCCACTGTCTGCCCTGGAATGCAAATCTCAGGAAGCGACGGAAACTCCTCTCTATGGGAATGTGGAAATAAGCATCCTTCAAATCTATTGACGCTGTCCACATTCCTCGCTCTAACCCCGCCAACACCGAGCGCACAGTCTCCATCTTGAAACTGGGCGTCTCTATGAACTTGTTCAATGGCTTGAGGTTGAGAATCGGCCTCCACCCTCCGGTATTTTTCGTTACTAAGAACAGGGTTGAATAGAAGCCCGGGCACCTCTGCGCCGGCTGAATGGCTTCCTTTTGTATGAGGGAATTTATTTCCTCCTCTATACACAACCTTTGATCTGGATCCCTCGAATCGGAGTCCAGATCGGCACGAGAGACAGTCTCGATGGCGGGCCTGTCATCCAATTGGGACGATACCCGACTGAAAGCCATCGCAAGACTAAACGGTCCTGAGTCAACCGCTTCCACTCTGGCAAGTGGCCGCCCACCGGTCCACCTAGGGAGAGAGGTGGACATAAGGAGTGCGAGAGTGGCACTGTCTTCTCGGCCTGAAACACTGGAGTGGTTCCCACTACGGTAACCGGCCCATCAGGCCCGATTACCGTGACCAGATCCCCGCGCGCCCCGCCCAGCACCGCGCGCACCACGGTGCGCGGGTGGCTGCCTGACTGGCTGCGCCTGGGGAGCCTGCGCCCCCCTCGCTGCGGGCCGAATCTGACTCTGACCTGGCCACCTCCACCTCGAGCCTGCAGGGGACGATACGCAGGGGGTGCTGCGCGAACGCTCGCACGACGGAGCACTTCAAATTGCTCGCGCAGCGCCCTCTGGTTGTTGACCAGAGTCACTGTCTCCTGGAGGTGCTTGCATCCCTCACCTCCAAAGAGACCAGGACCTGTCATAGGCGTACGCAGTAGCCTATTGTACAGGTCCTGGGACGGGCACAGATTGTCCAAGGCAAACGTGCGCCTCGCCCGGACACTCCTGGTCACCGCCCGCGTCAAGCAGTCCAGAGCCAGGTTGATACCATCCTGGATGGCTCTCTGGACTGTGACCGGGCTTGGTTGGCGCAATGCGGATGCCGTTACCACCCCCTGTAACAGCTGGGAGACGTGGGACAGAGCAGCAATCGACGCTCTCCCACTCTCCTCCGCATCACGCAGCGCGGCATTTGCCGAACGCAACGCGTTCGAGCACAGGACACCCGTGTCAGAACGGGAGCCTGGCCGCGCATCTTCGCCCAAAGCCGCGCGGTCATCGACGCTTGGCTTGGGCACCACACCGTACCGCTGGTAGTCCAGGGGCACGATGCGGCAACGCCTGGCCACCTCGCGAGGGGCCTTCGCGAGACGCCCATTCGCCTTAATGGACGTCTCCGCCGCCTCGAACATGTCCACGACATGCTCAGCCAGCGGCAGAGATGGCATAGCGTTTGCAGTCGGCTTACCAGCTAACCACGGCCTGTGATCTCGCTGGCTAGCCGACTGCTCCACGGGCAGGTCTGGCCGAACACTCACCAGCCACTGGCAAGCGTCCGACCAATCCTCCTCCGTGGCTAGCTGCGAGCGCTCTACAAGACGGGGGCCTTCGTCTTCCTCCTGAGCGCACGCAGCAGAGCTTGACGGCGGGTATGCTGATACCGCTGGCAAGCGAGGGAAAACATGCGGCCCCGAAAGACCAGGCATGCTAAGCTCACTGGCTTGACCAAGAGCAGGCGCCGTGGTAGAGCGCGGGGCAGACACCGCCCCACCACGGCCCAGACCAGCACCAGCGACACTCTCGGCAAGCCGAGGTATGCGGTAACGCTGGCCTTCAGCACCGCCCAGGGTCACCTTCTGGACCGTGAATTCTACTCCTGCGTGAGTAGACCCATGGACCACGTCGCCTGCATTCCCCGCGAGGGGTGCACAGACGTCGTAGTCCATGGTCACGTCCCCAGATGGCGACCCTAGCAGGAAATCCTCTTCCTCCTGGCCAGAAAGGTTAGACTCCGGGTCAGCAAAGAGAGCTAACCCGGACTGGCCAGGGAAGGTGCCATAGGCATGCGGATACCCAGGGTCTGATGAGCAGACCGCGGGTCCCTGCAACAACCGATGTCCACGGCCCCTCGGCGCGGCACCAAGCCTGCTGCCAGGGTCGTGGAACGCCCCCATCAACGGGGCCACCTCTGAATCGTTCTCAAACAACGGAATCGACCTACGGAAATTAGATTCAGAGGCGGGGATAACCTGCTCTGAAGCAGATGCTGAGGACAACAAAGGAGCTGGCCCAGGAAGTATGCTGCGAAGCAACTCTGGGACCAAATCCTTTATTGTCCTCTGCATCTCTCCCAACATTTCGGACCGGAAGGCCTCCATGTCCACCGCGGACGAGGCCTTCCTCTTACCCTTCTTCGAAACACTCTCTCTCTTCACCTTCCTCTCCTCCTCCACTCCCTTCTCCTTTGCCTGCAACGACAAAAAGTCAGACATCAGTTCGCCCCCCCCCCCATTGCTTACATACGTCGCACTTAAGCAGCGGTCCACAGGGACTGCAGCTGAAGCACAAATGGGGAACAAACCGATCCTTCAGAAACTGGCCACAGGACGGACAACCAGGTCTCTGAAACAGGACAAAGGACGAGGACAATGAGTAAGATAGTTAAGGTTAGAAACTCAAAACCAAACTAAAAGAGAGGGACAAGATCATAAAGATCAGTAATCAAGAAAAACCAGCTTTGGACAAAACTTTAAATGTTAATAAAGAGCAAGGCTGATTATGACGTCATCAATCCCTTGACAGAAATTAAATCGGTCCGCAACAAGCATCCAAGTGCAAGGACGAATTGTATTCGCAACTAGAACAACCTCACATGGATATTCAGACTACACACCATCAGATACCCAACGATAACAATGGTATAAAACAGTCATTATTTTTTCAAATAATTCATATCACCTCATATCATTAATTAGATACCTGACACCTGGTATAGACAAACCATCCAACGTGATGCACTGGAACACTCCACCAAGACTACGCCTCTTAACTCTCTCCACCTAAGGGGAAGGAATTGGATCAAGAGGGCAAAGTGAGAAGACCTTTATATCAAGCCTCCAACTCACTGAGCATAGATTTTTTGGTTAGATAACCTAACAGTATTAGTAGGAAATGGAACCGTGGTGGAGAGAAACAAACCCTCCTGTGCTGAGATGTCCACTAATAATGCAAATCCATACCTGCGGACATAAACACAAAGAGAGATTAGACTTATATAGCACCGAGTTGAAAAAACAAACTCAAACCGGCGCTCATCACTGTAAGCGCGAGTCCCGGAAACACATTACACCGGGGAAAAACTCGCTAGAATATAGTTGAAATCACCTGATAAAGAGATCCAGCTCCCTCCTCCGGAGAAGTCGCCCTTTCTGACATCTTTCTCTTTCTTTCCAGGTATATTCAGACTATTTTACACAGGTAAACGAGTAAAACTTTTTAACAAGCACAAACGCATGTGAACTCTCTGCCAATAAATTAGCAAAGAGGAAGTAGTAGTCGGCGCATGCGCGGTGGTGGGGCCGGCATCCGCCTGACTACCTCTGTCTACCTGCCCAGTAGGGGCACCTAACTGTTTTTAATCTGAGTGTTTTATTGAGTGAACGCCAATATTTAGCAATATCAAAAGTATTAGGGAGGTAAGTATACTCTTGATGTGAAAATAGGATATAAGTGCAGGAGCTTCAATCCTATGTCTTTTATGCCAAAATAAATATATAATTCATATCCATGTGTTGTGTTATCTGTGCATGTGTTAATTGGAGTTTAATGATTAACACCCATTAAACATGATTAACAGATGCACACATTGCAGGGCTACTGGCATATTTCATACGGCCAATTCCTCTTTAATAACAAAATTAAATAGTAGCTAGTACATTCTTCTGTGTAATAGTCAATCAGGTCTCATGCGGACTAAGAACCAGGTTAGTTGAAGAGTTAGCTCCCCTGATGGTGTAGGTATCATAGCATCAGTCATACACTTTTGGAATTCTTGGTGTGCAAGCTGCATACCAATAAGATGATATCAAGCAACAGTCTTCACTCCTTATTATGTTGCATGAAGGTACATAGCGACCAGCCTACTACTTCTGCAGAATCGCATGATTATTTCAGCCAATCAACTTAGATTATACCATAATTGGTCCAAGAATGTAACCATGTTAGTTGATAGCGGAATCGCCCAGTTCATTCCATTCTGGATGCCAGTCTGTGAACAGCTAAGTTTTGCCACCACCGCCCCGCCATCCGACCTATTAATATGGTGAAGAACATAAAGAAGTATTGTGCAGTATCGTGAGGGCAGTATTGACCAGTTAACTTGTGCAGAGATCATTTATGATTGGCATTGAAACAATTTCACTCATAAGTTGTTCCATCACAATTTAGTTTGTCATGTTGCAGCTTGAGTGGATGATGTTAAACGGGATCCCTTAGCGTACGCCTCGATTACAAGTCATAGTTTTGGGCAGTATCTGCCAAGGGCAGTATCCTCCAAAAGTTGACAGTATAATTGAGTACAAATATGAAGTACTGACTTTATCATAGAATAGAAAGTACATAATGCAGTATCAATACTCTGATCTATTGTATATGTTTATTATTTAAATTTTGCAAACCAATCGGTACCATGGCTTAATGCAGTGTACACACAGGGTAACCGTTAGTTACCTGGGGTCAAATCAAGTGCCATGTACACACTGAGTAACCGTTTGTTACCGTGCTTAAATGCAGAGCATACATTAATACAGACGACTGTATTAAGTGTATTTATACATAAGTGGTAATCGCGTGTTACCAGACGGCAAATGCAACGCAAACACATGGTAATCGCTAGTTACCATGTATCAAATCAATGAAATGCACACTCAAGGTCTTAGTCACTCAAGTATCAAGGATGCCTAACAATGTTAGGTAACCAGGACATAGGATTGTTAACCAGGACATAGGATATAAGTGCAGGAGCTTCAATCCTATGTCTTTTATGCCAAAATAAATATATAATTCATATCCATGTGTTGTGTTATCTGTGCATGTGTTAACCTCTGTAAATGTACCCTATATCATATGCAATGAGGAAATAACTCAGAAATCCCAATTTCTCTGTCTTTTTTATCGCGCATCCATGATCATGTGAGTTCAGTCTCATGATCACAAACACAAATACAAGAACGCAAACGCATGATATGTCTCGCCCCTGGTTGGCTTTTAGTATTATTGATCCAGTTAATACCGTTACTTAAGTTCCTATTGACTAATAATTGAAAAAATATTATTTGATGACATTGCACAAAATCAACTTTTTAATGATAAATATTGATCCCTACATGAGATAGAAACAGTTAGTAAGGTTTCAAAATCCAGAGCTCTTGCTAACTAATACAGTGATTATGTGATATATCGCACCCCACTATTTTCTTTCATGTTATAACCATCACCATTGATGTATCGATGGTACCGCATATATGAATGCATCCAATTCCCGTTTTTACTGCCAGTGAAACCATCTAAATGGAACACTAACCGTATTCAGGATATAATAATAATTTTAAAATGTAAATGTGCCTTGGAAATACATTAATTGTTTGTTTTTCTTTTTAACCCTCTTTTGTGAATTTCTTCCTCGTGTTGATTTTGGCCAAACATATCTTATAAAAGGTCATCTTTAAGGCTTTTTGAAGAACCCACAGGAGTTGATACAAGTAGTTCAGATTCAGTGATGTCAAGTGGTACTTCACTGGCATCCAAAAATTCATCAGTAAAACTGCTTAACATGGTTTGCGATGCATTCAGCTTTTCAGTGCTTTTATCTAACTCTATATTGAGTAATGAATCCTGGGACAAAAGACGTGAATTCTCCTTCATTAGTCTTTCAACTTTTGATTCCAGTTCCTTAATTTTAAGTTTTAACTCACTTGTTTGTGATTCATTTGCACAAATGGTTTTCTTTAGCTCAGTGCACTTATAATTCGCTGATAAAGCATTTGCCTTAATTTTCATTGCCGTGCTTTCAACTCCTTTCGCGTTTCCTCAGTACAAGTGTTTCTAATTTTATACAAAGATCCTAATATCCCACATTCTGTAGCCTTAATCTCAGAAATGTTCTTTCCTATCTGCTCACACAGTTTAATATTGTCTGACATTGTTGACTCTATCTGGAAAAGTAAAAGGGAATTTCATGTTTATATTTTAGGCCTGCAGAAATTGCATAACCCATTTTTTATTCGCGCAAAGGTTATGCAAATACTTTTAGCGGAACACTTTTGCTAGAATACATAAAGATTAGAGTAATGGAAAATCGATAGATGTGCACCATAGCATAAGCTCAGATGGAGAAATGATGGATGTGCACCATAGCATAAGCTCAGATTGAGAAATTATGGATGTACACCATAGCATAAGCTCAGATTGAGAAATGACTGTTGTGCACCATAGCATAAGCTCAGATTGAGAAATAACGGATGTGCACCATAGCATAAGCTAAGATTAAGAAATGATGGATGTGCACCATAGTATATGCTCAGATGGAGAAATGAAAAACACGTGAAATTTCCTTAGCAATGATGATCAATTGCATCTCTACCTTGCATAGAATAAGTCTGTGAAGTTTAATTGAAATCTGATGACCTATTTTTGAATAAGGCTGATGAAAAACAAATGCCACGCCACTGCGGACGATGGCACCAAAGGTAACCCCATTGTCTCACTTTCCCTATGGGGCGAGACTAACAAATAGGCTACGTTCAAACTCCGAAAAAATTTGGGGAAAATTTGAAAGTCATTTTACTGATGAAGCAGACTAGATGCCATGATGGTATAGATCATATCTTTAAAGTTTCATCAAGATCGGATAAGTCTTTGATGAATTATATGTTGATTGAAAAACTTTAACATTTACCTGATTTTTGTTTGAAAATAGGCTAAGTTCAAACCTCCAAAAAATTTGGAAAAGTATTTGTAAATCATTTTGCTGATGATGGAGACTAGATGCCATGATGGTATAGAGCATATCTGTATAATTTCGTCACGATCGGATACGTCTTTGATGAATTAAATGTACATTCAAAAACTTTAACACAAATGACACACCGCCGCGGACGACGACGACACGGACGCCACCACCCAAGGTAACCCCATTGTCTCACTTTCCCTACGGGGCGAGACAATAATCATTGTAGTGCTCGTGGATATGCACCTCTAATCACAGAAGAGGTTAAAACTCTTTTGTGTTTGAGGTGCAAGCGGGAGTTTCATAGAGGCGATCTCCCCTTCAGTAAAATACTCAGTTACTGTAACACAATTATAATATATAGTAATTTCTACGTTCCAAGTCCAGTATATTTATATCTGCCGAGTACTCGTTATAACCTTCTTAATTTGATTTATCTTACCGCATTCCTAATACCACGTGATATCAATATTTTTGAGACAACATTTTACGTCAAAAGTAGCATTGATTTTGATGTAATAAACAATCTTTATTGAAGACATGCAATATTTAGGCGGTCCCATTTAATAATTTCACTTCCACGATGATATTTTTGAGGCATACATTAAATATAATGGGGTACAGCATAGGTATGAGGAAATTGCGTTCAATTTTCATGGTAGTGTCTACATGAGTTTTAACTATTTTAAAAAATAGATTTCAATTTTTCTATGCACCCTTTCTATGAGTATAAGGATTTCTGGGGAGGTTTTGGGCCAAAATTTAACCTGTGTCCAATACAGACTAGCATCCTTTCCTTCTATAAAAATGGTATATACCATGAAACTGGTTTTACTAACCTAATCTAAGTAAAATGTTTACATAAAGCTAGCTTATATCGAGTGAATTATTTTTATCACATGCTTTGTTGCTTATGACATCACTCTAGGAGCAGCAGACTGCTGCTGCTTGTTACAAATGTATGTCAGACACAGTAAGTGTCATAGGCTGATAGAGTATGACACAATCATCAGTGAAATATACATGAGGTCTGCTAAAATAATGTTTTATGGAGTTTTATATGTGTAAGAAGACAGGTTAAATAGATTTCTTTGACTTGTGAATAACGAATATGTGAAAATGTAATTTGTTTTGAAATACCATGTTTTAAACGAAATCACAAATTTCTTTTTTTTTACGAGAGTAGTTATACTTACCTCCCTAACACTGATATTTCGTAAATATCGACCTTCACTCAATAACCCCAGATTAAAAAAGATAGGTGCCCTTATTGGGCAGGTAAACAGGTGACAGTCAGCCGGATGCCGGCCCCAACCTTGCGCATGCGCAGACTGTCACTGCCTCAGCTTGACTATTGGCCAACACATGCAACTTAAAACAACAAACGGCAGTACATGACCTTATGCAGGAAATCTGTATCCATCTAGTCCACATCAGTGAAGGAAAAATGATACACGAATATGCGGTTGTTCCCACAATTAAAAAGTACTGTCTGAAGACAGCAAGTGCAACTTATCTACAATATATACACCTGATCATCTTTTGAATATCGATAAGGCAAGAGGATTAGTGGTGTCACGGAGGTAATGATCGGTAAAACTTGACTCACAGTGCCACTAAGATACTGACATAATGTCATCCACCGGCACCCCGTTAAACAGGGCGATGGACGCCACTACACCATGGGCACCGCGGGCCTTGGTTAAGTCAACTTGTTTACCAGTGGCGGATTTGTGGCAAAATTGAATGCATTCCACAATCCACCTAGATAGTGTCTTTTGACGCCCTGCCATGGGTTTCAAAATAAGAAAACCATAACAAGGATGGGTCCGTCCGCCATTCCTGAGTACGTTGTTTGTACCTGTTTAATGCGCGGACTGGACACCATGCTTTTGAATTAGGATCAAACCTAGTCAAAGCTGGTAAAATAATTGGTTGACCTGGATATTTCAAAGATTGGTTCTCAGCCATGAAATTTATCCTAGGTAGAAAGAAGCCTATGGCATTCCCCTGTAACCACATAACGGTCTGCCTGGGCAGAATCTCGCTTCTCCATCTTGAAGAGGCCGCAGCAATTAGAAATACAGTTTTACGTGTCAACATTTTCATGGAAATGGCACTTAGCGGTTCAAAGGGTTTATCTGCTAGCACTTGAAGTACTAGAGACAGACTCGATGACGGATTCGCTGGTGGATTTCTCGGTCTCAGATTATCCATGCATTTTATTATAGTGTTCAATGAACAGACTTCTCACTTTCCATATCAGCCAAGCCAGGGATAACTGACAACAAAGCTGACTTCTAGCCAGCAATAGAGTTAGGCTTGAGGCTGTAGGCATCATACAGGTGACAGACGAAATCGTCTACTACCTGAATAGATGCATCCATTGGATTAACATCTCTGTTTGAGCACAATTCTGCAAATCTATTGATTTTATAGTTACATGCTTTGGAGGTTGAACCCCCTTCTGACTTTTGCCATAAAACATGGCTGCTTGCTCAGAAAAGCCATCCTTAACTTTAGATTCCTTGACAACATCCACACAGTCAATTGGAACATTGACGGGTTGTTGTGAAGGGACTTGCCCTGGAAAGTAATATTGTCCAGGCAGAGGAAACAGATTGCAGACCAGAAGGCCCAGCAGATCCGCATACCATGATCGGCTGGGCCAATTTGGGGCGATCAGAAGCACTTGGCACTCCTCCTTTCTGGTTTTCTGAAGAACTTTTGGAATCGGGATTGCTGGTGGGAATGCGTATGCATACATTCCCTCCCAACTGATAGCTAACGCATCTGTTGCGTAAGCGCTTGGATCTGAAATCTGAGACATACATCATCATCTTCGCATTCTTCTTCATTGCGAACAAATCTATGTTGGGTTTCACCCAGTGGTCGAACAGACGATCCGCCACACATTGATTTAGTTGCCATTCCATAGGCCAAACACTCACCCTTCGGCTCAATGAGTCTGCTAACAGATTTAGCCTTCCCGGAATGTGAACTTCCTTCAAGGTGATCATATGATCTAGACACTAGCAAAGCAGTTTTCAAGTCTGCCGCTATATCAGGCCTGCTGTGGACGGTGTGCAGGGGGCGCTGCACAAACGTGCTCCCTATGAAGCACCTCAAATTGTTCACGTAGCGCCCTCTGATTATTGACTAGAGTGACTGTCTCCTGGAGGTGTCTGACATAGGCATCCGCAGCAGCCTGTTGTACAAATCCTGAGATGGACACAAATTATCTAGTGCAAATGTGTGTCTCGCCCTGGCACTTCTAGTCACTGCCCTAGTCATACAGTCCAGATCCAGGTTAATACCATCCCGGATGGCTCTCTGAACTGAGACAGGGCTTGCTTGGCGCGATGCAAATGCTGTTACTACACCCTGTAACAACTGTGAGACATGCGAGAGCGCCGCTATGGACGCTCTCGAGCCCTCCTCTGCATCGCGCAACATTCACGTGTCAGAATGGACCCTGGCCACGTGTCCTCGCCAAGCGCTGCGCGATCATCAGCGCTCGGCTTTGGCACTGTACCATATGACTGGTATTGGCCAGCAACGATACAACACAACCTTGCCACATCGCGGGGGGGGGCCTTCGCAAGCCATCCATTAGGCGTAATGGACGTCTCTGCCGCCGTGAACATATCAACTATATCTTCTGCTAACGGCAGAGATGGTATAGCGGTAACAGCCAGCTTTCCAGCTACCCACGGGCACTGGTCCCGCTAGCTTGCTGACTGTTCTCTGGCCTAACGCTTACAAGCCATTGGCACACGTCAGACTAGTCCTCCTGTGGCCACCTGTGAGTGTTCGACAAGGCGTGGGCCTTCGTCATCCTCCACTGCACTCGCAGGTGTAAACGTGGCTTGAGCCGTGGATACTCCTGGCAGAGCCGAGGTATACGAGGTCCAACCCGGGTCACCCCTTCAGCTAACCCTGTGGGAGTAGTTCCATGGAAAAAATCGCTCGTGCTCCCCGCGAGGGGTGCATGATTGTCCATTTCCATGTCCACGGCTTCAACGGGAGAACCGAGTAGAAAATCCTCTTCCTCCAGGCCATCATAAACTGCCTCTGGGTTAGCATAGAGCACTAACCCGGGCTGGCCAGGGAAGGTACCGTAAGATGTGGCGGTATCTTTCAGGAGCGGACACCCTAGGCACGAGCCAGTGTCCAGCGGACCCGGTCCAAGATCTAACGGCGCGGCAAGCCTGCTGCCATGATCATATAGCCCTGCTTCAGGATCCATTGGCAAGGCGGCGAGCCTTCCAAGATCTACTGAAGCCACCACTGATTCTGAAACATTTTCGGACCACGGACCACGACGGACACCAGAATCAGTGGTGGGGATTTTCTGCTCGGGGGCAGATGAAGAAGACAATAAAGTACTCGGCTCAGTGAGCATGCTGCGAAGCAGCTCTGGTACCAAATCTTCTATTGTCTTTTTCATCCCCCCCCCAACCCCCCACCATCATTTCCAACCTGAGTCTCCATTTCCGAAGAAACAGAGGCCTTTCTCTTACCCTTGCCACTTACACTCTTCTTCGCACACTTCTCCTCCTCCGACGCCTTATCCTTCGCCTGTAACAACAAGAATTCAGAGAATAAGTCGTTCCTCCCCCCACAGACATCACATTTCAATAATGGACCGTAAGGTAAACATTTTACACACAAGTGAGGAGCAAACTTGGACTTGATAGAGCGGTTACAACCGACACAAGAAGGCTTCTGAAAAAAGGGACAAGACAACGACAATGAGTTAAAGCTTCTTTTATAATTAAATAAATTAAATAACTCATAAAGGAGAAAGAATTCACCTATAGACCGAAGGACAGTGAGAAAGATGAACAACCAGCCTCAAAGAGGATATTAATAATAATAATACGGTTGATTGACGTCATAATTTCCATAAAAAGAAACAGATGAACAACATCCAGATGTAAGACGAATTGTATGAATACAAGCGCATACTAAACAGTAAATGAACACAGTAATAGCTCATGATAATGATACAGATAAACAGCATGACTGAAAAAATATTGGCAACAAATAATCACAAATATTTTCAAATATGTTACAGTGCCATAAAGCATAACTAGAGTACCTGTGTCTTTAGCAAAGGCATACCACCACGCCCAGCTCTTGGAAGCTCCCTCAGACAACCACTCTTTATCACCACTCACTTACTTATAAAGGGAAGGGTGGGACCAGAGGGCAGAACGACACGCTCTCTCTCTTATGGGAGCCTATATCACCCTGGGCAGTCTTTTTTTCCTAACATTTATAGGGAAATAGTGGAGACAAAGCTCTTTAGATGTGTATAAACCTCCTTACAGAAACCTGTGGACACAAGCATAAAAAGATATTAGCATTTTATGGCACCAGATAATAGTTACCAGTTTTCTGGGTGCCTATAACGTCTATACCATGTCACGGAAATAGGTGACACCGCGTAATTAAGACGTACTTAAGATACAATTGTACTCGAGTTCGCCTGATAACTCGGTCCTGGCGTGGCCTCAGATGAATTAAACCGATCAGACACTATCTCTAGCGCTCTAAAACAACTTTAGATAGGAAAATTGAGCAAAACTTAGCAAGTGGATACAAAACACAAGCATGTGATTCAGGCCATAGGCAAGAAAGAGGCAGTGACATTCTGCCCATGCGCGAGGTTGGGGACAGCGTTCCGGCAGACTGTCACCTGTCTATCTGCCCAATAAGGGCACCTATCTTTTTTAATCTGGGGTTATTGAGTGAAGGTCGATATTTAGGAAATATTATAGTGTTAGGGAGGTAAGTATATCTCTTGAAGTGAAAACAGTATTAAGCTATTTACTCATGTCTACTCAAAGGTTGAATACCTTTAGTACATGAGTAACTTTATTTTTGCATTCCCATTCCCATTTCAATATATGACACCAAGTAATACTCAATTTCAAAATCTGATAACAATAACCTTAAGATGTAAATGGATGATCTATGACAATAAAACGCACTAATAGCTGATTCTGATAACTGGATCCCACCCAACCTGAAAGCAAAAGCCAGTTACAACATAATGTTAGGACTAGCTGCATGTGAGCGGCGCAGATAATGTGATAATGCATACCTGTTGACGATGACATGAGCAAAATGTGTCAACTCTCTCCATCATCTTCTCAGATAAGATCCCCAATTGTGAAAATGGTGTTTTGTAGGAAAGAACTGGATCCGGGCAGTGTCCGTAATTATGATTATATCTGCAATGATGTACAATCAACCAATAATAACGTGCATATACGCATAGATCAACTCATATAACGGATATTGGATCAATGTCCATCTCGAGTTCTGACAAATCTTAGTGGGGTTAACCATTTAATACTCAAGTCACCCAAAAATAGCTTATGCAGTGATCTTGAGAAATGCCCATTTGCAGAACAAGCAGACTATTTTTGAAAGTTTACCACTGAAATGGCTGGCTCGATAACCGAGCCAGTTATTCCCATGATAAATTTTCAAAGACAATCTTCTCTTGGTCTCCAAATGGACATTTTCTATGAGAAAATTAAAATTTTTAAAAACAAATTTGAGGGCTAAATGGCTGTTCAAATACCATAACTAGATGGACTGCATCCTATGCGTCAAGCCCTTTAGTTTTTCCGCGTACCATACATCAAATGTGGCAGTGTCGGGTAATAAGGATTTCTTAAAATAGTATACCCCCTTGATGAATCAAATGTCTACTGAAAAACTCTAACATTCTTCTACTTCTTGAAAAGGAGACAAATCAGACAGAAATAAACTTAAGTCTAAACAATGTAAAAGTATGGAAAAACATTTAAAATCATTTTAATTTTGCACCAAACTGAATACACTGATGATAGAGAAAAAATCTGTAAAGCATTGTTGTGATTGGATAAGCTCTTGATAAATGAAATGAGCATTGAAAAACTTAAACATTTTTCTCATTATTGGCCCATAATAAATTACGTCCAAGTTGTATAAAAATATGTAAAATATGAAAATCATTTTCATTATTTTGGCTGAAAATCTATAAAAAAAACAACACCCCAAATCATCAGCATTTTTTTCCATAGACCCGACTATATAAAGCAAATGGCCATAACTCTGTATATATTATGATGCTATTTTCCCAAAAAGTCTTTAAATAGCATTTTAAGGCATATCAACTTCATTTTCATAAACCTAAAAGACATTCACAAAAGGGACATATCTTCTGAAGATTTTTTATTTCATCAACAAATGGTAACATGTCCAGCAAATGTATTTACCATACATGGGTATTCTAGTTATTTTCATAATCTAAATCTGAATTATGATATGTATCTGCCAAATTAGGTGCCAATCCAACAACAAATGACGAAACATGCTACTAGGTTATTGACGGACTTAACTTTTAACTCATATTAGTCAAAATGGCTTTTGCAGTGGTGTTGAGAAATGTCTATTTGCAGACCAAGGGTAGAATATTTTTGAGAATTTAGCACTGGAATGACTGGCTCGATTCTTCAAAAACAGTCTTCTCTTGGTCTGTAAATGAAAATTTTCTATGAGAAAATTGACAGTTTTCTTGAACAAATTTGACAGTTAAAGGGTTAAACTCCATGATGATAAGTAACTTTGTCTATACACACTTGTTTCTGATGTCTTCATCCAGGGCATACCATTTCTTTGTGAATATGTGTGCCATCTTTGTCCGTCCATTTTTCACGATTACACCATAATCATCGCTATTTGCCAATTTCTCAAACTCTTTTGAACAGAACTTCAAGAAGCCTGAATGGCGTTCCTGACAGGAATCTTTATCCATTATGTTGCTGATGAGATTTCGTTTTTTCCAATGCTCAATCTAAAAGACAAGATAATACAATTTCTCAATTACTATAACAAGGTCGACAGAATATCAGAAGCTGCAGATGAAGCATGAAAAACAGGTCACACTGACCTACTTTTGTTACAGTACATACCTTAAGCCTACAATGTATGCATACACCAAGTTTGATCACTGGACATGGCGACTTATTAAGACTAAAAATGAGAAAAACCAAAGGTAAAGAACTTTGACACTGGTATTAGTGAATTTGATCTTAAAGTAATATGCCAGTCTCTGGTCTAGTTTCCACGCCAAAACCTGACACCCTTTAACAAGCTATAGAGAAGGGTGCTCAAGCAAAAGCGAAATATCTCACGACCTCAAAAAACTTGTAAAAAATAGTAATTATTATCACTTTCTTTCATTGCATATACTTTATATGTAAATCCATTATATTCAAATATTGGTTATTGCTTCCAATCAGGCAATGGCATTTGTGATCATTTCGCCAACAACTCTGCAACCTTTGCCAAAACAAATAACTTAGTTAAAGAAATCCTACCTTTTTGTATGACTTTGTGTGGTAATTCTGTGTAAAGTGCTCTGATACGTGCGTCTGTGAAATGGCGTCTTTGTTCAGGTGAATGAATGACAGCTGCTTGTCATTCAAGAATTGCACTTTACTTACATCCAGTCCATCTTCACCATAGTAAAACTATTTAGAAACATAGCAAGATATTTAACCCTTTAACAGGCGTTTTTGTTCAGGAAAATTAGAATTTCCTCAGGAAAAGTTCATTTATAGATTATTTTTTAAAATGTATCACTGGAATGACTGGCTCGGTTATCGAGGCAGTCATTCAAGTAAAGAATTTTCAAAACGAGTATACTCTTACTTAGACATTTGTAAATGACTTGAAGCTAATTTAAACACACAAGATTATAAAAATGCACACCCACCTCTCTTCTGCAGAGGATATACCAATTAACAATTTGACATTAAATTAAAAGATAAACTGGTGTTCATTTTTCAACAAAATTGGTGGAAGATGCGTCCACCAAGATTGTTGAAAAATGTACACCAGTTTCTTTGCTATTGACACAGTAAAAGATAGAATATTGACATCAGAGTAGTAAGGGTTGATATTTAATTTGACAACAATGTAATAGCTAGTATATATTTTTTCACATACAAGACTACCTAATCTTGATAGAATCTAATATAATTTGTAATTTGTAAACCACTATGCTCAGATTAACTTGAATGGGTGTACATAATGATTTGTTAGAATGCACAACATTACTGATGCATAATCTTTGCTATCATCACCTCAATAATACAGCTTATTGAGGTGATGATAGCAAAGATTAACATCAACATATGACAGCATAGATCACAGTAAGAATGACATGTACACACCTGAATAACACTGCCGTCACTATCACGCACGGTCAAATCATAATTAACAATAACACCTTCCAAGTGTTTGATGATACAACGTTGTAAGTAACCTGACCGAGACGTTTTCACCGCAGTGTCCACTAAACCCTAAACAGGAAAATTGTATTTATTTATTAAAAACTTACAAAAATACATCATATATTGTAAAGGGTATTTTGCATCTAGGTATTTATCAATGGGTTAATTTTCTCCTTTAATGGTCAAGAAAAAGCAAGAGGTTTATTTAGCCAAATGTCCATTCATAGGTAAGACATTTTTTGAAAATTTACCATTGGAATGACTGGATCCGATACCAAGCCAGTCATATCCAGTGGTAAATTGTCAGCAAGAGGCCCAAGAGCCTGTGACGCTCAGCTGGACCATTAGTATTTGAACCATTTGCATTTAAATAAACATGATGTATAATCTTCAGAAAATCCAAAATGGCCACAAAAATAACGGACCAATCAAAATTCTCGTTTGATATGTTGAACTCTACCACCATAGGATCATTCCACACATGTTTTCTTGAAATCGAGCCATTGATTAAGTAGTAATAGCATTTGAAAGCTTTATGGAAGATTTAGGAAAATCCATGACACCGAAAAATTTGACTAGTCAAAATTCTGAATATTAAGTTTTAGATCATCAAAAAATGTGACCAATCAAAATTCTGAATAAAAAGTTCTAGAATCTACTCCCATAGGTCCTTCAAAGCCAAATTAAGTTGAAATCCACCAAGCGGTTCATAAGGAGTAGCGTCTTGATAATTTCCGTTAAATTTGTCATAAAATCTGAATTTTCACCCAAAAATTGATCAATCAAAATTCTGTAAAAAATTTCTACAGTCTACCCTATAGGGTCCTTCCAGCCAAATTAACTTGAAATCCGGCAAGCCCATTGACAATTTCCGAAGATACTGTACTGACCAAAAAAAAACTTGCAAAATTCTGCACACAAGTTCTGAAGCCTACTGACATAGCGTCCTCTTAGCTAAATTAAGTTGAAATCCAGCAAGCGGTTTATAAGGAGCAGCGTTTTGACAATTTTCAGTACACTTTTCGTAAAATCTAATGTGTTCACAAAAAGAAATTACCAATCAAGATTCCGTACAAAAGTTCTGAAGCCTACGCCAATAGAGTCCTCCCTGCCAACTTATATTGGAATCCATCAAACAGTTAATGAGGACTAGCGTTTTAAAGCAAAAGTTGATGGACAGTATGATGATGGATGGACGGATGATGGACAGTCGCCATGGCATAAGCTCACTTGGCCATTCTGGTGAGTTGAGCCAAAAATGGTCTATTGACTTGCAAATAGACATAGACCAAAACAAATGTATAGGTCGGTTGTCACTGGCTTTATCATCAAAGGATTAATTAATTCGTACATAGACACAGAGTTAAACCTGTCTATAAGCGGCACAGCATATGTCAAGAATAGTCACTAAAACTAATATAGGGATGCACGATACAGTAATGTCATTTTGAATACAGATATTGTGAGTACGAGTCAAGTCAGTGAAGTCTGTAGAGTTTGAGACATCAATCGGCTCCCCACAGGGAGATGTCTATCTCTGGTGCTCTTCACCTGTTACCTTGCTGTTACATTGAAATCCGTGCGGGAAAGTTCCACAAGACCAAACCCCTCCCCACCCTTTTCAATACTGGGTATGCCGCTAGAGATGGAATATGCCGATGAAGTGGACTTCACAGATGAGGAAAAGAAACCCCTTGACGACCTTCTCCCAATAGCTCCAAGCAAACTAAAAATTGAGAACCTCTTTATGAATGAATCCAAAACAGAGTTCCCCAACATATACCTATCGACAAAGAACGAAACTAAAGAAAATGACGATCCATTTCATGGCGGCGGAACCATGGAGGAAAAGTAAAATTCTGGGCTCACTGCTTTGCAGTACTGCTGACATTGCTGCTTGCTGTGTCATGGGGAACATAGCTTTCCATTCCTTCTGGAAGCTATGGATTCGTAGATCAAAGATGCCCTTGATACAACGCAACCTGTGTATCCTTGATGTTGTATAACTGTAACAGCTGAGCAGCTCCAAAGGCAGATCTAGACAAACTCGATGACTGCCACCGCAAACACCTATGCACCATCACTGGACACCGATGGCCAGACAGCATAATTTCCAACGATGCACTATACAAGATGTGTAATACGTTACCGCTGTCTGTAAAAGTCGCCCAGCAAAGATGGTCCATGTTTGGCCATGTGCTAAGGATGGCAGAAGAGACAACGGCACAGTGCCTTAGAATTCACTCTACTCGAAGCCAGCCAATACAGAGCCAGGAGAGGACATCCTTGCATAAATCTGCTAAGTGTGCTACGAGGTGACCTCAAGAAAGCAGGACTCGGTACACTCAAGTCAAGAATGGACCTGAGGAAGCTAAGGATTTCGGCTGAGGACAATACACAGTGGGCAAATGCGAAGGAGGACTGATTGCAGCTGTAGGATGTTTCTACTACTACAGCCACAGAACACAGTAATCATACATACATATTCTGAGTGTATAAAAATAGATGTTAATATCTCAAAACTGAAGTATTATTCATACACCCCACCCCCACCCACCACTCACTCAGCCTCAAGCCCCCAACCCACCCGACCCTCATCGTTGGCTTCAAAGATTTTTCCACATACAGGCTTATCTCTACAGAACACATGATTGATAAACCTGTTAAAATTGCCGTCTTTAACAAAAAATGGATGAATGCATACAATGGATGACAGGGAATTCAGCATGACCTCTAACAGTTCTGCCTTATTATACAGAGGGTTCATATTATATTAAATTCTAATTGTTTATGGTTACCTCCCTGCCTGCCATGCAATGAAAGAAATATTCCTGTGGATGTATACCAGTGAGAAAGCGTCCATCGACGAATCCACCTGCTCTCGGTGAGACATCATATGGCAGAAATGAGGGCAATGAGCTACCGCTGACCATCATTGGAGGTCTGTGACCTTCCAGTTCTATTTGACCAAGAAGACATGAGATTTGCATAGTGTTCACCTGAAATTAAAATAAAAAATAATTCTTCAATTTAATTTGTTAGCTATCAAATCAATACAAATGGCAAGTAGTTGACAACAAACGTGAATGAACAGAATTTCCACATAATTAAATGTCTTGTCTGTCCATCTCATTGATTATACAAACCAAAAGTCAAATTTATTTGGTAGATTCTAAGATATTCATCTCAACCATGCTTGCATTATGCTATCATGGCAATCTAATATGAAATAACATGATAGTATTGATTTTTGTACCAAGCTCAGCGTTACATTGAACCTTTAAACCACAAGGACTTTTTATCTACGTTAGAGCAGCATTAAGTTTCATAGTGATTGCGCATACAGGACTTCGGGTATTGGGCAGAAACTAATTCCTGTTAAAATTTCAAAATTGAATTGACCTTTGACATCCACCACAAAATCATGTGACCATCATCTCCCCATATGAACTATGCAGCTTCAATAAGATTGAACAATTATCTATGAGATAAAATGTGGACCATAAGATGTCACAGTAATCATGACATTAAAATAGTGACCTCAATGAGAGTGCTGTCTCCTGCAGGCAGAGATAAATATGTGTTCAAGATTTACTTCTAATAGTCTTAACCAACACTGAAACATAAGCGCAGATAATTTGCTAAATGGAAAAAAACTTGAGGTTGATGACAATGATGGGCTATGTGGAAAAGTGATAGTTCTCACATTCTGATTGGCAGCCGAGACAACAAGGCATATCACTAAACTGATGTATGCTCCCGAAGGCATACTCTGCAGGGACACTCTTGAAACTATGGCTCATATTAGAATTCTCTAATGTTCAGTGAATCATGAGGAGGACAAAAGCATGTTCAGTGAGCCATGAAAAGGTCACGTTGATCTACTTTTCATGCGCAACACACCTTCAGCATACTATAATACATCCCTATACCAAGTTTAGTTTCTGTATAAGAAGCTCTTAAAACTAGAAGCTGGAGAAAAGAAAAAAGGTAGGTCAAAGCTAGGTCAGACCTACTTTTCACACTGCACACCATCTTCGTAAGATGCATCCATATATCAAATTTAGTTCCCATATACCGAAAATTCTTGAAACTACAGCCTGGACAAAAATATTATGTAATGTTCAACCATGTAAAGTAGGTCAAAACTAGGTCACACTGACCTACTTTTCATACACTGTACACGTTCTCCCTAAGATGCATCCATATATCAAATTTAGTTCCCATATACCGAAAACTCTTGAAACTACAGCCCGGACAATGACTTTCGGTAATGTTCTATGGACCATAAAAAGTAGGTCACAGGTAGGTGAAATGAACTCCGAAAAGGTCACCTTCTCCCTAAGATGCATCCACATATCAAGGTTAGTTCCTGTCTAACAAAAACACTTGAAACTACAGCCTGGACAAAAATATTCGATAATGTTCAATGAAACGTGAAAAGTTGGTCAAAACAAGGTTACACTGACCTACTTTTCATACACTGCACACCTTCACCCTAAGATGCATCCAATGACAAAGTTTAGTGAATATATGTCAAACAGTCTTGAAAGTGTGGCTCGGACAAACTTGTAGAGGGTGAACAGATTGACACAGCGGCGACTATATGCTCCCCAGAAATTTTTCGGGGAGTATAAAATTAAAGGTTCACTCATTTGGTATGTGCGTGCATGTGTGTGCATGTGTACATGCAGAGGTGTGAGCTTACCATGGATCCCTTTGCACCAGATTGTGCCATCAGCTGCATATTATTATAAGGAAACAGCTTAATCAGACCCAGTGGCATACATGCTCTGAAAGGCAAGCAACAAAGCACATGCTTTTGACCTTGAATTTAGAATATACAAAGCAACTGCATAAATACCTTGTTTTCAGTATCACATGTATCAATGTCGTATTGCAGCCAACACAACAACAATTAGTATGCAATTAGACAGTGAATAATGCAAACATTCAGTAACACAATACAATGGTCAACAACGACCACTCAGTCCATCAATAATGCAGACAAGCAAACACACACAAGTGACCGTGATCTTGTGATCTGAACATCAACATGCTGATTCCTGACAACCATCTACCTAAGATTAATTCCAATTGGGTCAACCTGATATACAAGCTGAGCTTTGCTAAAGGCAAAAACTTAACATTGACAAAAATGATTTGTGTCCTTTGACCGTGTCACATCAATGCCATAACACCAATTTCTAACAGCAAAGATAACCATATAGCGAAGCTTAGTTCCAGTAGACTTAACCCTTTAATGGTCAAGCTGGCAAAACCAGCATCTGCAGTAGTCTTGAGGAATGTCAATTTGCAGGCCAACATATGAATATTTGTGAAAATTTCTCACTGGAATGACTGGCTTGATAATCGAGCCAGTCATTCTAGTGATAAATATTCAAAAAAGCATTATCTTGGCCTGCAAATGGACATTACACTGATGAAATATAAAAAAATTTGTGAAAAATCATGACCATTAAGGGGTTAAACAAATCGTGAAATATAACACAGTTATTGACTAAACACAAAATGTAACACTAACATCGTCGGAAAACTCATACCTATCTCTCACTTGGGCTTCACTGGCGAGACAAAAACTATTTGTTCAAGTGAATTGGTAGAGCATTTTTCAAAATATTGGCTTATTGAAGTCACTTATGCTTAAGCCTGTTTACAATGTCAACCAACAGTAATGAATCCCGACTACCAATTGATGGTCCTACATTTGTTTTCACTCTTTGTACCCCAAGAGCACAGCCCTATGCGACTGTGAGCTGTGCGTAATGAGAACCATTTCACTGGTCACTATGTCATGAGTCAGTTAAGATACCCATGACCCATAAACAAACATCCATAGAACAAAGATGACCAGTTTTACAGAATTTGAGAAATGTCTATTTGCAGACTAAGAGACTATTTTCGAAAATTTACCACTGGAATGACTGGCTCAATAACTGAGCCAGTCATTGCACTGGTAAATATTCAAAAATAATCTCTTGCTCTGCAAACGGACATTTCCTTTGAGAAAATTCAAATTTTCTTGATACCATGGAATGATAGAAATAACTGGGTAACAACATGTCTTGGCTAAGTGTATACGGATAATGGCGATGGTGGACATACTTTCCATGTATTTCCAAGCACTACATTATAATGTAATTAAGCGATAATAATGACGTACTGGTGGTGGGCCTATGGTTGACCGTTTCTAGCCAGATTGGTTTATGCCTATCGGCTCCATGGTGTGGAGCTGATGAATCCAGTGACTTTCTTTTTATTTTCTCAAGACCGTAGAGTCAGTCCTCTGGGTCTGACTTGAGGACTTGGATTATTCTGAAGCGCATGTCATTTCTGGAGTGTCCCTTTCTCTTGAAAAGTCTGGATACTGGTGTGTCGTATCTCTTGCTTCTATGTAGGTTGGTGATCGAGCGTAGGTGTTCTTGGATGCATACTTTGAACAAACGAAGTGTTTCTCATACGTATTGCTTCTTGCATTTGCTGCATTGAGTAGGTAGATGAGGTTCCTGGTTTTCGTCATGATTTTGACGGTGTAGCCGAGGTTAGTGTGGGTGCATTGAGGGGGGGCTGGCAGTTTCGTTCTGATTAGTGTCTTTGAGTCTTGTTCTTTCTGAAGCCGAAGAGTGGTTTCACAGGAAAGGCTGTTCTGCATCTGGTGCTCCCTTCTAAGATAGGCCAGTATTTTTTTAACGCCTTTTTTTTATAGGAAAATGCCCATGCGGGTGAATTCACCCACAAAGATTGTTCTTTGTTGTGCAATTTGTTAAGTTTGCTTGGTGGTGGGTTGCAGTAACGATTGCCTATCTTCTAATCTTGCCCTGGCTCTAGCTAAGTTGAGGATGTTGATGGAATACCCTTCTGTTTCATAGTAGCCTTGCAGGAGGCTGTTGCTGTCATAATCCTGCAGGCGGGTGCAGATTCTTCTGACACGTAGGAATTGGCAGTATGAGCTGGTATCCTTGCAGGTGGAGGGGTGCGCGAGTCGTAATGCAGACCCATGTGTATCTGAATTTGGTGTAGAGGTCAAAGATGATGTTTCTGTCCTCTGTCTGGCCCACCAAGGTATCAAGGAATGAGACTTGTTTGTCTGAGCATTCCATCGTTAATTTTCTAGTGTTGTGGGAGGAGTTCATGTGAGCCACGAATGTGCATAGGGAAGTTTTAACGTAGTCACAGATCATGAAAATATTGTCTATGTACCTGACATATAGGGATGGTTTGAGCGGTGTGCCTTCTAGAGGTTCGGTTTCTAGATCTGCCATGAAGATGCAGGTGAAGGAGCAGGCCGCTTTACTGTCCATGGTGGTGTTGCCGTCCTGTAGGTAGCGCTCGCTAGACAGAACCTGGCCACTGCTCGAAGGCCCTCCTGGTTTGGTAGGTTGGTGTAAAGAGAGATGACATCCAGTGGTACAGTAAGAAGTGCTCTCCGGTTTGCCCATGGGCTTCAACCAGTTGATGAAGTCTGTGGTGTCTTTGATGTATGCTCTTATCTGGGTGAGGTGGACTTTGATATGTTCATCCACAAAACTGCTGATCAGTTCTGTAGGACAGCCAACATCGCTGATTATGTGTCTGCCTTGTGTGAGGCCTGATTTTTTGGCCTTGTGAATTTTTGGCAAAAGATAGAATTTGGCGGTGCTAGGTGGGTTTGGGACCAGTCTGGTGGCGGTTTGTTGGTCTATTTCCTGGTATCTCACCAGTTGGTCTAAATGTTTCTCCACTAGTTTTACATGGTGATCTGTTAGATCATTAGGTACCCTAAAGTAAAAACGTGCATCTGCCAATTGGCCATGTGCTTCTGCTACATAATCAGCACAGGATCACAGTAGCTTGACCTTTGTCTGCCCTTTTTATGATGATTAGTTTGTTATCTTTAAGTTTGGCAAGCGCCAATTCCTCCTGGTGCTTAAGATTACTTATTGGAGACATGGTGCCTATACTTACTGAACTCATATCTCACTGCTTTAAAAAAGGTTTCAAAGGGTGCATCCAGCGTTGGTGGAGGCATTGAGGTTTTCTTGGGTGCAAACTTCTTGATTATTGTCTTGGAAGCTTGGCGGTGCTGGTGTTTGGATGGGTGCATGCGTGTTACCGGTGTGTTGGAGGAGAATGATGTGTGGTGGGTGCGAGTTGTGGGTGTAGAAGTGGATGAGACACATTCTTCTGAAGAATGCATCGATATCAGCACACAAATTGCCCATCTTGGATTCTGAGACCACAGGGCTGAAACCTAGACCTTTGGCTAGAATGTCAATTGTATGACGGTCCAGGGCTATATTGGATAAGTTGAAAACAAAAGTCCTCGGAAGAATACATTTTAGTACTTGTATTGACCTCATCATTGCTTATGCTATTATTTGTTAGAATTTAAAGACGGTGCAAAGTGAAACAGTGGTGAAACATTGTTGAGAAAGACAGAAAGTTCAGAAAAATTGTTCTCTTTAATGACTGCTGCTGGTCAGATGCGGCGGTGAATCAAAAAAGCATCCGCTTTTGTTTCTACGAGAATTGATAATACTTAGCAGATGTACTATTATGATAATGTCTTATCTAGTCTAGCTCAAAATAAACAATTAAAACTGTGCAATCTCCATGGTCCTGGCCATACTATGTCCGGGAATTACCATAGCCTCCAGGTACCAAGTCAATACCCAACAACAGTCAGATTCATCTTATATTTGTCTTGACAAACAGCGAAAGCAGCTCAGCCTCACCTCAGCGGGGTGGGTGAGACAGGCCATAGTACATCTGGTAAGTATTATCAATTCTCGTAGAAACAAAAGTGGATGCTTTTTTTATTCTACTTCGAATAATACTTACCAGATGTACTATTATAATAAGAAAGCCAAGAAACTCCGGTGGGAGGTGGTGAGGCTCGAAACAGCTCTCAACTACCATCCGACAGAGAAGGTTGTGAAGAGACTGGAACCGCAGCATATGCTTGGGTCCTGCCATCTGACTAATAGAGCCCTCCCCACCCTCACACCTCCCACCTCCTTACCCCCACCCCTCTCATTTGTCCACACAAATTCCAGAGGGCTATCAAAAAGGGGAGACAACAGCCAACAGACCCGTGTCAGCCCTAAGTCTCAGCTAAGGCAGTCTAGGAGAGTGCAAAGAAGCTACTACAACTTCTAATTTTGAAAAACTATCAGTATATCGATTAGATTTTCAAATTTGAATAAGTCTATTGTCTGTTGCAATGAATAAGATACTCTTAACCAGACTTTTACCTAATCAGTCTGGGAATTTAACTGTAAGTAAATTAGTATTAGTCACTTAAACTAAGAAAACACTCACCAATCCGAGTGCTTGGTCTTTCTTGATCATCTGTGCATCACCAGTGCCAGTCCCTGTGGAAGAACCCTACGATGTATTATAAACAGTGGTTGGATGTGGCTTTAAGAGAGATTGGATAAACTGGCAACGGCTACCGGATTAAGTGGGCTGGAGATATCGCTAAGGTAGAAATCAGTAAATGACGAGTCAGCATGCCATTGTGCTACAGACATCACCTCCTCTAAAGAGACACCCTTATAAAGGGCCGATGATGCTGTTAGTACTCGGACTTGATGGGCGTTCTCACGATCAATCTGCTTTCCTGTCGCAATTTTACGTGACATCTGAATAGCATCGACTAGCCAACAAGAAATAGTGTCCTTTGAGGAGCTTTGAGACATAACCACAGAGATTTCGGGTCATCTCTCAGTACGTTTCTTATACATCTTCAGCCATCTGACAGGACACCAAGCAGAAGAGCTTGGGTCATGTCTAATTAAACTTGGCAAATTGATCAGCTGTCCTGGATATTTAAGTGACTGAATCTTTGCCAAGAAACAAAGATGTGGTAATAGTCTTAGACCTTCAACCGTAACGACAAAATGATCTTGTTCGGCAGAAAGCGCATGAATTTCGCTTCTCCTGGCCGATGCTGCTGCAACCAAGAAAACTTACTTAATAGTTAACAGGTTAATACCTATAGATCTAATTGGCTCAAAGGGAGCATGCCCTAAAACCTGTAGAACAAGATAGATTCATTGCTGGGATAGGAATTGACTGTCTAGGTCGCAGATTGTTCATTCCTTTAATAACTTCATTTAAAGTGTCATTCTCCACTCCTACAGCAGCCAGACTGCGAATGACTGAAGCTAATGCAGACTTATATGCTGCTAAGGTTGAAGATACAAGTTTGTCAACCTCGTATAACTGACAGATAAAATCTGCTACGTGTTGAACAGATGCAGAAAAGGGATTAATATCTCTTCCCTTACACCACTCTGCAAATTTGTTGATTCTATAATTGTATGTTCTGGTGGTTGACCCCCTTCTGGCTGAGGAGAACAAATTTCGCTGCTTGCTCAGAAAAGCCCCTCCCAATTGCTAGCTGCTTGACAACATCCATTTCCGGTCTGTAGTGGAGATACAGACCTTTGTTCTGAAAAATCAGATCCCTTCTGTCTGGAAGAGGAATTGGATTGCAAACCAGAAGGGCCCGTAGATCCATAAACCATGATCGGCCTGGTCAATGAGGAGCGATCAGAAGTACTTGGCATATGCCCTTCTTATCTTTGCCAGAACTTTTGGGATGAGAATCATTGGAGGATACGCGTATGCGTACATTCCTTTCCAACTTATCGCCAGTGCGTCCACTGCTAGAGCTAGTGGGTCAGCGTTCGGTGACACGCATGTGACCATCTTTGCGTTTCCTTTCATCGCAAATAGATCCACATTAGGCTTGCCCCAATGTTTGAATAGAACCTCTGCGACCAATTGGTTATGCTGCCATTCCGTCGGATGACAAACCATCCTTCGACTAAGAGCATCCGCCAGGATGTTCAATCTTCCTGGAATGTGTGCTGCCCGAAGAATAACATTCCTCTCTTGGCAACACAGCAGAAGATTCCCTATAATCATACACAAGTCCAGTGATCTCGTCCCGCCTTGGCGGTTCAGATAAGACACCACTGTTGAGTTGTCTGTCCTTATTAGAACAATCTTGTCTCGGATTTGATTCTCAAATTTTCTAAGTGCTAATGCGACGCATCTGTGAAGATGGACATCTGCGGTTGAGGAGGTTGTAGAACACCTCGCAGGAGATTCTGTTCTGATAACCACCACTGAAGATGGAATATCAATTGCTCTTTTATTGCAATCCTCAGAGATAACGGATCCATTCTCTGAGACCAGAACGACATTAAGTACATCTGAATCGGCCTGCGCACGAGTGCCACATAAGGAACTACCTTCTCCAGAGATGCTAGTAAACCCAGACTCCTAGAGAAATTGACCCCAGAACTGCAACCAAGCTCTTGACTCTGCTCTCCGCGGGATAAGCCACACAGTCCCTGAAATTGAAAAGAATTCCCAGATACACAAACTCCTGGGATGGAGTCAATTCTGATTTCTCTAGATTCACAATCCATCCTAGGATCTTTAGTAAGGCCAGGACCACCTGAAGATTGTTGCCGCAGAGTGACTGGATTCCCCGCCTTCAGCAGCCAGTCGTCTATGTAAGTATGAACAGCTATGTTTCTCCTGCGAAGATAAGAAGTCATGGCGAGAACCAGTTTGGTGAAGACCCTCGGGCTGTGGTCAGATCGAACGGTAACGCATTGAATTCCCAGACCTTGTCTTGGAACGCAAAACGAAGATACATCTGAAAAGGAATTGACATTGCAATATGAAAATATGCGTCCTTCAGATCTATCGATACTGCCCACATGCCTTTTCTCAGCCCTGTCATCACCGCTGCCACAGTCTCCATCTGAAATTTTGGTGAAAGAATACTTGTTGAGCGGTTTGAGGTTGCGAATCGGTCTCAAACCTCCTGTGCGTTTCGGAACGAGGAAAATTATCGAATAGACGCACAGGGAGGATTGATTGCGGACTAAATGAATTGCATTCTTTCATTGAAGATCTTCAATTTCTGAGCAAATGACCTCTAGACGGTCGGATTCCCTTGGTCGACGTTAACGGAACTAACAATTGATCGAAGAGCCAGTCTGGTTTATAGCCATTTCTTAGCCAATGACAGACTAAACAATCTTGCACAACTTGTTCCCACTGGTTTGAGAACAGCTGAAGTCTGCCTCCGATGGAAGGAATCTGCACACAGCTCGCGGTCAATGGTGCGTGACAAGACGTTAATTCGTTTTGATAAAGATCCTCGACTCCCTACGTTCCTGGCGCCACCGATACTGGTCTTGCCAGAAGCCCGTCAGGACCGTCCCCCACCGGCCACCTAGCGGCTTCTTGAAATATGACGGCCCGGAATGGCCACCACGGCTCTCCTTATGGTAGCCACTGGGTCCCGAGCCGCCACTCTTCCTGTCGTCTTCATATGGTCTCTTATTAGAGGGCTTATATAATGATGAACAGACAGGTCCCTGAGAACCGGATGCCCGATGGGCATCACAGCCTGATGGACGGAAGGGCGATCTTTGTCGTTGCCTCTGCAGCTCCTGATGGTGCTGCTTATAGGACTGCTGCGGCCAAGTCCTTTTCGTCAACTTCCATGACTTGCCGACGACGTCCTGCTCTGCACCCATGGACGCAACCTTGGCGAGGGCTTGTCTTGCCGAGCCGCCAAACAAGCCCAGACCAATGAAGGGCACATAAGACAAAGCAGCCCTCATCTCTGGTCCTAGTTCTACACAATCAAGAACCATTCTGCTCCGCTCCGCCAATGATCTGGTGATCACCCTGGCCAGGCAATTTTGGGATAAGCGCATGGTTTCCCGGATAACTCCGGGAGCAGCCTCTGGCACTTCCCCACCTTCCGCCACACAGGTCAGCATCCCCTGCAAGATGGTACAACCAGGCGAGAGAGCAGCCATAGTGGCTCTCGCCGCATCCTCAATAAGCGTTAGGTATTTGAAGGAATCTTTTTAGTTTGAGAAACCAAGGGTCGAGAACAACCCTTGGATTTCTCAGCTAATGGCCTATTCAGTGCTTCACGTTCTCCGACTGAAAGTCGAGAAACATAGACATACTGATGATAGGCCTGCTCTGGAAAGCGGACCCTACTCCTTATCCCCTTAGGGGCCTTTGGGAGAGTGTACTCCGGCTGAACCAACCGGTACGCCGCGACTTCCAACAAGTCTGAACATCCACTGGATGAGTTGGCATGGCCGAAGAGCCACTTGACAGAGTGCTGACATCCGCCCATCGCCGCATCGCGCTGAGACCCTTGGTCAGACGTCAACCCGAGACGCTCGGACATCCACCCAAGAACCTACACCCATTCAGCCTCGGTGCAGAATGGTGATTCATCCATTAAAGGACTACCACTTTCATCCTCCTCACCCTTGGATGAGGTCACCGACGACCCATGCGGAGAACTACAGACCAAACTTCCAATTCGAAGCGGGTCCGTGGCTCGACTACTTGCGGGAGGAGCCGCCATACCCGCATCCGCGATGCTGACAGGATGGAAGATGCCTGACGGAACGTCGACATCCCCACGCGGCTGCCGTATCCGAACAAAACCTGGGGTTGAGCTGCGGGAAATGCCTGAGTCCGTCACCTGTGAAAGCTCTGGCATGCCAGTCTTCCATCAGGAGAATATCTTCTTCCGCCGTCGGCTCTTGAGCCGATGCCCGAGAAAGGTCAGGTGCACGTTCCTCCACAGAACTGGCCGGACCTCCGATAGGTTGTCCTGCACCCGCCTGCATCGACGGAACTGTGGACTGAAATGACTTGACCATCGCCTTGAATTGGGCCCCAAACACCCAAGGCCGAGTTCATCCGCTCATTCAGGCGCTCCTCCAGTCCTTTAACTGACACCTGATCCATCTTGGCTGCCTTGTCCTTCGCGACACTCTCCACATGCACACGCCAATCGCGATAAAACTCCGCCACGACCACTTTACACATACATCAGAGGGACTTCCAACCTTTCTATTGGCACATGCAACACAGTGGTGCCCCGCAAACTTCCGCTTCATGAAGCGATGCAACGGGAACACAATGTATCTGGCGGGGCTTTTCCCTGCCCCTTCACCTTCTGCGAACACAGAATAAGAATTAAAACGCTGCACATGATAATATGATGACGAGCAACACGCACAATTTACTTGATTGCAATTTAAAATTACTTAAAAAAATTAACTTTCTCTTAGATTAATGATAATCAAGTTCCAAGGCAGGAAATATTTGAAAATTTTTAGAGTGAAAATTTTATAAACATGGCTTGGTAATTAACTAATGATAAAAAAATCCAAGAAATTAAGACCGATCGCTACAAACACCCTCAACAATGAAGCAAGAGCTAAAGATCGGCTTAAACCAGAGTGACTCTAACAATGGCTACCATTTTAAAACAATGTGCCAATTTAAGGAAAATTCAAACAGTCATTATGGCATGAATGTATAAATTCTAGATTGATACAACCTGCCCCTGCGATGATTTTCCTTTCCCTTCTATGATAGCAGCAACGATTCAGACAGAAACGGCTTAAATCCTCAGAAAATTGCAAATATTTGAGAGCAAAAACCATGCGACCATATTGGAGTGCAAAATAGATGAATCTGACTGTTGTTGGGAATTGACTCGGTACCTGGAGGCTATGGTAATTCCCGGACACAGCATGGGCAGGACCATGGAGAGTGCAGTTTTAATTATTTATTTTGAGCTAGACTAGATAATAGACATTATCATAATAGTAGATCTGTTAAGTATTACTCGAAGTAGAACTCACTTACACTTACTGTCCCGTAGTTTAGTCATCTTGAAGAGCTCCTCTATCGCTTCTGTGCTGCATGCATCAAGTAGTGGTACTGGTTGCCGGTTAGTGGTGCTGTTGCACCCCTGTGGCCTTGGTGCCCTGTTGGCTCTGTCCCTCTGGCAGTATGCTGGTGCGCGTGTTGGCAGTTCTGTGGGTTATTCTGGCGGTAGCTTGGATGTCTGTTCTTCAGACTTGGTGACCATTGCGTGCAATTATGCCTAACTTGTGTGGTGGCTATGGCTAGTGCAGCTTCTTTGGCGGTGTCTGCACTGGTAGCCTTTTCGACCGCTAAGTTGAGGCCCCTCATTGCCTCGTACTGGCCTTGTAGCTTATCTGGGGTGTACCTGGTCAGTATATTGGTTAGAGTCATTTCAAAACTCTTGAAGGAGGGTCCCATTCTGCTTTTAGGGCCACATCTTTTGCATCTGGTCTGAATGCTATTTGAGCACATAGCATTCCTGCTGTGCCTTCTCTTTCAGAGCCATCTTGAGCCTTTCCATTTGGAATTCAAGGCGAGTTTCTCTGCAGGCCGAGTTACACCACAGCCTGTAGGCATCTAGATGTGTCAGGAATCTGCGCTTTTGAATACTTCGGCCCACTGTGGTTGGCGGTGCTGTTGGTCGGAGAGGCTGGTGCAGTTGAGTTCGTCTGCAAGACATCGCTTGGGGGCGCGGTCTCGTGTCAGTGGAGCAGGATCCACTGTTGAAGAGCTGGCGGTGTTGAGAACATAAACGAAATCACGGATTTCTTTTTTCGCTAGAGAGTTGATGCTTACCACCCTGATACTTTATGATATTTCCTAAATATCGACCTAGCTTCAGTAATACTCAGAATTAAAAAGAAACCGCCCCCACTAGGCAGGTTACACAACTGACAGTCCAGCGGATGTGCAGCCCAAACTCGTACATGCGCGGGGCTGACTCATTCTATTCCAAAATATTGGCTGACCTAATTGCAACATAAAACGCCGATAGACCGAGCCTCTGTGGGGCGGAGAGGCCGGGATCGTATCAGGGTGGTAAGTATCAACTCTCTCGTGAAAAAAGAAATCTGTGATTCCGTTTATTTCGCATCAAGAGTATACTTACCACCCTGATACTTTATGATATAGCCAGAATTCGTAAGAGAATTCGGCGGGAGGGAGGCGAAGATCAGAAGACTGGCTCATCCATGGAAGAGCAAGCTCTTGCTTTTGGAGCACAACAAACATCTGAAATTGCGTATGTAAACACAATCAGGAAATGATTTGGACATCGGATAACACGATCGATGTTGAGAGTAATGACCGTTTCACATCCGCTTCCCCCCCCCCCCCTCTCCTAAAGAGGGAGCAATGACCTCAATGTCCTATATGCCCTCTATGTACTCATGCTAAAGTACTATAAGACATCGGACGAAAGCTTCATTTCGTATACTCTCAGATGGAACCACAAAGAACACAAAACCATCACCATTTTTAGTAAGTAATATAAAACGTGACAAAAAATAACCATCACCAAATATAGGACTAACCTATTTTGATGAAATTCTCTTTGATCACCGCTGGCGATGATAGGTACAGTACGGAAAAGCGGGGATTCCCACACTAAATTGCACTGTGTGTGAGTCAACGGCCTTATGCACAATATTTACAAATATATACAGATTTAACGTTTATGTAAAATCGATAAGGCAAGTGAATTAGACGTGTCACGTAGGTAACAATCTGTAAAACTAGACTCACAGTGCCATTGTGCTACTGACCTAATGTCATCCACCAGCACTCTATTAAACAGAGCCGTGAATGTCACTACGCCACGGGTACTGTGAGCCTTGGCCATGTCACCTTGTTTACCCGTGGCGGCTTTGTGGCAATGCTGGATGCATTCCACAATCCACCTAGAAATGGTATCTTTAGAAGCTCTCCCATGGGGTTCAATGTAAGATAACCATAAAGCACTAGCGTCAGTCCGCCATTTCTGTGTACGTTGTTTACTGGACACCAAGCCTTTGAATTAGGATCAAACCTAGACAAAGCGCGTAAAACTATAGGATGACCAGGATATTTTAAAGACTGGTTCTTCACCATAAAGTTAACTCTAGGTAGAAGCCTAAGGCCTTCCCCTGTCACCACAGAACGGTCTGGCTCTGCTGACAAAGCATGTATTTCACTTCTTCGTCTGGCTGAAGCTCCAGCAATCAGAAAAACTGTTTTAAGCGTCAACATTTTCATGGAAATGGAGCTTAGTGGTTCAAAGGGTTTATCTGCTAATACTTGAAGTACTTACGATAAACTCCAAGACGGAATCACTGGAAGATTCCTTGGTCTTAGATTACCCATGCCTTTGATTAAAGTATTTAGATTACATACTTCATCACTTCCTCTATTAGCCAAGCAAGGGATAACTGACATTAAAGCTGACTTGTAGCCAGCAATAGAGTTAGGCTTGAGGCTATAGGCATCAAAAAGATGACAGAGGAAATCGGCCACTATCTGAATAGATGCTGATTAATACATCTTTTTAGCACCATTCAGCAAATCTGTTGATTTTATAATTATATGCTCTGTAGGTTGATCCCCTTCTGGCTTTTGCTCAGAAAAACCCTCCTTAACTGCCGATTCCTTGAAAACATCCACGCAGTCAATTGGAACATCGACAGGTTGTTGTGCAAGGCCTTGCCCTGGAAGATTATGTTGTCCATCAGAGGCAGAGGAACAGGATTGCAGATCAGAAGGGCTAGCAGATCTGTATATCATGATCGGCTTGGCCAATTTGTGGCGATCAGAAGCACTTGGCATTCCTGCTGCCTGATTTTCTGGAGAACTTTTGGAATCAGGATTGCTGGCGGAAATGCGTATGCATACATTCCCTCCCAGCTAATAGCTAACGCATCTATTGCGATAGCACTCGGATCTGGAATCGGAGAGACGTACGTCGTCATCTTCGCATTCTTGTTCATTGCGAATAAATCTATGTTGGGCTTGCCCCCATGGTTGAACAGGCGATCCGCCCCACATTGATTTAGTTGCCATTCCATGGGAAGAATGCTCATTCTTCGGCTCAATGAGTCTGCTAATAGATTTAGCCTTCCCGGAATATGAACTGCTTTTAGGGCAATCCCATGATCTAGGCACTAGCAAAGCAGTTTCCATGTCATCATACAGAGACTGGGCGACTTCGTTCTGCCCTGGCGGTTTATGTACGTCACTACTGTTGTATTGTTTGATCGAGCCAGAACACTCTTGCCCTTGACCTTCTCTAGGAAGTGTTCCATGACTAAGACTACTGCTCGCATTTCCAGCAGATTGATATGTTCTCTTGACTGATCCAGATTCCAAAGCCCTGATACTTTGTTTTCTTCCAGACAATCTCCTCATCCCTCCATTGATGCATCTGTGTACATTGTTAACTGAGGGTGGGGAGATGACAACGTCAACCCCGCCAGGAGATTTTCTCTCTTCATCCACCATTAAAGGGAGGTGAATAAGAAGTTCCAACACTGACACCTTTGAATCCAGGAAACCCGTACTCTGGGTACACTGTCATGAGAAATAACTGGATCAGCCACCGGCGTAAGGCTGCCTGAGGAATGACTGGTTCCAAAGAAACCATCAACCCCAACATTCTCAAGTAGACCCGTGCCAGGACATGACGCCTGTTGCATACTGACTGTATGACTGAGATGAGTATTTCTACTCTCTCTTGAGATGGATAAACATATCCTATATCCAGATCGAAGAACATGCCCAGGTAAACAAACTTCTTGGATAGAGTCAGCTCTGACTTTTGAAAGTTGATTATCCAGCCTAGATCATAGCTTGGACCACTCGAGTGAAGACCCGAGGAGCCGTCGATATACCATGGGAGAACCCTGAATTCCCATTGGCGGCTCTGAAATGCAAATCTCAGGAACCGACGAAAGCTCTTCGCAATGGGAATGTGAAAATAGGCATCTTTTAGATCTATTGATGCTCTCCACATTCCCTTCCTCAATCCTGCTAACACCGTTCTTACAGTTTCCATTTTGAAACTTGGTGTGAGGATAAACCTGTTGAGAGGTTTGAGGTTGAGAATTACTCTCCACCCTCCAGTGCTTTTTGTCACTAGGAACACGGTTGAATAATAACCCAGACATTTTTGTGCGGGTTGAATAGCATGTTCTAGTATGAGGGATTGAATTTCTTCCTCTATACACAAACGTTGATCTGGATCGCTTGGATTTTGAGTCCAGATCGGAACCAGAGACAGGCGCGATGGCTGATTTGAAATCCAGTCGGAATGGTAACCGACTGAAAGCCATCGCAAGACAGCAGTCCTGAGTAATCCACTTCCACTCTTGCATGTGGAAGGCCAGATGGCCTCCCACGGGTGCACCTAAGGATTGAGGTGGACCCGAGAAGTGCAAGACAAGTCCTGTCTCTGGTGGTTGTCCTAGCAGCACTGGTGTGGTCCTTGTGAGAGCCGACCCATCAGGTTCGGCTCCCATGACCAGAAACCTGCGCTCCTCTACCAGCGCCACGCGCACCTAGGTGCGCTGGCTTCTGTGGGTTGCGCTGGAGGAGGCTGCGCTCCCCCCCTAGCTGGCTTACGCTGGCGTTGCCGAGGCCGATGCTGCGTAGGTGGTTCGCCTCTGACAAGGCCACCACCACCTCTAGCCTGCTGAGGGTGGAAAGCAGGGGGCGCTGCTAGAACACGCTCCCTGCGGAGCACTTCAAACCGCTCTCGCAGCGCCCTCTGGTTATTCACCAGGTTTACGGTTTGTTGGAGGTGCAGACATCCTTCACCTCCAAACAACTCTTGACCTGCCATCGGCGTCCGAAGAAGCCGATTGTACAGGTCCCGCGAGGGGCACAAATTGTCGAGGGCAAATGTGCGCCTCGCCCGTAAACTCCTGGTTACGGATCTCATCATACAGTCCAGAGCCAGGTTAATGCCGTTCTGGATGGCTCTCTGGACTGAAGAGAAGTTTGGCGGGCCACGGATGCTGCTACTATCCCCTGTAGCAGCTGGGAAACGTGTGAGAGCCGAGATGGCTCCTCTTGTACTTTCCTTCATGTCCCGCAGCGCGGCATTAGCGTTGCGCAGGGTGCTAGTGCACAAAGGTCCTGTGTCAGACTGGGACCCAGGACGCGTGTCTCCGCCCAAAGCCGCATGGTCATCCGTGCAAGGCTTTGGGATGACGCCGTACTTCTGATACAGATCAGAACTTATACGGCAGCGCCATGCCACCTCGCGAGGGGCCTTCGCAAGGTGTCCTTTCGGCTGAATGGACGTCTGCCGCAGCGAACATATCAACGATATGCTCCGCATACGGCAGAGATGGCATGGTGCTCGTCACCGGTTTCCCTCCCAACCATGGGCGCTGGTCCCGCTGGGAGGCCGGTGGATCCACCTGGAATTCTGGCTTGATGTTCACCAGCCATTGGCAAGTATCAAGCCAGTTTCCCTTGGTGGCCACCTGTGTATGTTCGACGAGCCTAGGGCCATCGTCATCCTCAACCACATTCACTGGTGGGGTAATGGCCGGAGCTGAAGATACTCCTGGATAGCCAGGGAAGCCATACGGACCGGCAAGGGCCGGCATGGCTTGCACCGTGGCTATTCCAGGAGCCGGATCTACGGCGTCATGGGGGCTAACAGCATGACGCCATAGTCCGGGCCTTCCTCTCAAGTCTCAGCACCTGACCAATGGGAGCCATCTCTGGGTCTATAACGAAAAAAACTGGTTTGCTAAGAGAACCAGACCCAGAGATGGGAACACTCTGTCCCGGAGCAAATGAAGACGACAATGACGAACCTGACCCAGGAAGCAAGCTGCGAAGCAACTCCGGGACAAGATCTGTAATCGTCTTCTTCATTTCTCCCATCATTTCAAGATGGAAGGCCTCCATGTCTGGCATGGATGCCTTCCTCTTCTTACCACACTCTTTTTCCAGATGCCTCTTCTCGTGTGCCGCCCGGTCTTTCACCTGCTGATTTAAAAAATCAGTCATCACTTCAACCGCCCACGACTCACACACATGGCAATTTAGAAGGGGCCCACACATACTGCACCTAGTGCAGTCATGAGGGAAAAGACGGGCCTTCACGAAACGGTGGCAGGAAGGGCATTTGTTCTCAATTACCCTCTGAAATGACACAAAATGGAAACAATTAGTTTTTAGTTATGACGAACCAAAAAACCAACTGCAAAAGGCTAATAAGATCCATAAGGAAAACTTTGAAATGAAAAGATAAGCCAGGGCCATAGAAAAAACTATAGGCCTGACAAAAGGTGAACAAATCCTAAAACTACTTATACTTCTTTAAGAAGACAAGGGACATTAGAATTTGAACTAGAATACTCGAGGCAAATTTTTTGACTTCACAGCTCAAAACAAAGATTCATTAATAATTGAACTTTATAGAACACAATGAACCTATGCAAACCATCAAGAGAGATAAATAACTCAACACTCAGTCAAAAAATTTCTAAAATTCTAGAAATAAAATGACTGAAAAGATACTCTCTCCTAAAAAAACCCTCATAAGATGACTTCTGAGGACGAGTGAAGTCTGATGAATAACAACAGGAATACCTGATTGTGAATCCAAAACCCTGTGGGGGGGGGGGGGGGGGGAGAATGCGGAAAAATTACTTCTTATGGTAATAATTCCCTCAGCAAATTCATAATAAATTAGAAGGACCCAGAAACCAAGTATAAATATTGTTTTAGAGTAAAGGATACACTTCAAATATCAGCTCATGTGTCTGAAAAACAAAGCACAACATGCGTTAGCTAATATATAGGCCTCCCCCCCCTAAGAGCTAGCCTAATAAAGAGGTATCCACGAGTTAGCCCGAATCCCGGAAACACCATCCGAGTCAAAATGCAAATTTTTTATCAATAAATTTACTAAAGTACACCTGATGGCTTGGACCGGGGGCATCCTCCGGCGACTTGGCAGCATCAGACATAATAATAATCAGTCAAAACAAGTTGCAAAACAACTCAAAAGCTTCAAAAAGATAGAAAGCAAAAGCAAGGCTAGAAAGCGTGTTGCAATGGCAGGTCAATATTTTAAGAAAAGAATGAGTCAGCTCCGCGCATATGCGAGTTTGGGATGCACATCCGCTGGACTGTCAGTTGTGTAACCTGTCCAGTGGGGGCGGTTTCTTTTTAATTCTGAGTATTATTGAAGCTAGGTCGATATTTAGGAAATATCATAAAGTATCAGGGTGGTAAGTATACTCTTGATGTGAAATCAGCTGTCTCACATCTATACATTATGTAATTAAGTCTAACATTAACCCTACATTGAGCTGAGCCATAACACAAAACTGATTTCAAGCAGTGTCTCCTATATAGCAGTCTCATCCAGAAATGGAAGCAGCAGATTGTTTATCAATAATGACTAAATAATTCACCTTTCCAGAGTAGCCATCTACCATCTCGCGTCATAATTAACTAAGTCACGTGTAGGATGATGTCATAATCATTACATTATGAATGATTCTATTTGGCCTGTCTTTAACTCTTACTAGTCTGACACGTTGTACGAATTATATGTCTCTGTTATTTACTAAACATGCTGTTGAATATTTTGAAACTAATTTAACTGGATGCTGTAGATGCCATAGGCAGCAACAGTGCCCAGTCAAATTAGTTCCAAAATCTTCAATAGTTTACATGTATAGTTTTCTGGAAATTGATAGTTAGGGAGTTCAGAGATCGATAGATCCCAACACGGACGAGGTGTGGGTGGAGCTTAGCTAGAGATGGGCGGGATATAGCTAAAACTGGAAAGGTCCATTGTCTCACTTTGTGATTTGATTCTGGATGTCATCTGTCCGACTCTTCATACTCAGATCAAGGTCAAACATTTTGCTCCTATCCTGAGCAAATTGAGCTTGCTGGAATGCCATGGTTATCGCACTGTCAGCGGCATTCTCATCCAATCCAAAAGCAGCCTGAGCAGCACTACGGCCACTCTTTGAGCACTCTTCCATGAGGCCATGTCTTACAGTATTCGCCTGTAATAGGTAAATAAAATCAAATGGATATTGAGAAATTGGAGTCAGTCTGTTGATAGTCCCAAACTAAGCTGCAGACGGACTCTCCAACTCCAACCCAGTACAAAAATTACCTAAGCTCACCCCAAACACCAGACACTTTTCCAATCTAACAGCAAGATCAAATGCACAAACCTATCACGTTACTAAAACCAATCATTCCAACACGATTAGCATACACACAATCCAGCAACAAATATTCAAATGTATGACATACATAAATAACACATTTATTTCTGATCTATACTAAGCCATTCAAGAATAATAGATTTTTAATTTTGAAATTTCAATCGATTCCCCAATTTATGGAAGCCACTATTATATTCTTCGCATCATTCTGGCTCAGATATAATAGGTTAGTATATTATATTCTCGTTACAGGGAATAAAGCTGACTAGTCCAATACACTGCACTGATGTAATATAATTTAGCATGTTAATTTCACATATGCCATACGTTACAAGTCCCAAGTATACTGAGAATATGAAAATTTGATGTGAGCCTCGTGGAAAGCTGTTGACATTTTTAAAGTCAAACTGCAACAATACCTCTTTGCATATTTAATTCCAAAATATTCAATATTTAACAGATTAGTTTTTACATTACAGCAAATATGGCCTATGAATATATGCCACAGTCAAACCTAGAGAGTACAGCATGTGTGCAATCACCAAGTTGTCCCTAAAGACACACTATCAGCTTTAAATTCAAGTCATGTGAGCTGGAGTGACAACACTTCTCATTGCACAAGGAGAAATTATCAAGGGTTGTCTATAAACAAATGCGTCTCATATCCTTAAATCCTGTTCAATCCTTTGAAACAATGAAATACAAATTGAAAGAGAATACTTATTATAACTGCCTTACTTTATCTCTGACAAGAATGTCCTGTACTCCCAGAGTAAAGCCACGCTGCTGTAGAAATGCAGTAAATAAGCGAGCTAGACTTGTGAGGAGTTGACCTGCGACTTCACCACCATAAAGCTAGAAAATATGCATACAGATAAAATGATTGCTTCAAATCCGCATATTGCAATATGGACAAAATTTCAACTGCTCAGATATTGAGATTATTGAACAATTTATTGACAAAAATTGCGAGAATTTCACAATATTAAGCAATGGTGAATAAATAGAGGCATTAACATGGTAATTTCCTGTTAGGAATTTGACTGTGCAACATTATTTCTATTACAATTACTGGTACAAACAACAGTATAATATGCACTACTGAAACGTGCATATTCACAGCAAAATTCTTGAAAATAAAATGTGTGCCTAGATGTATTGAAAGGAAATGATTACAGATATATTAATATAATTTTTTAAGCTGTGAAATTGAATTAGAGACACGAAAGAGTCTCTAATTCAACTTCGCAACTGAAAGAATTATAATTTGTATGGGATGAAATCATCATATGCTAAGATTTATTTCGTTTCATTACGTTGAGGTACACAAATTAAGCCTCTAAAACTACACTATTTAAACAATTTATTTTCACACATTTTCTGTGAATATGCACCTTTAATTTTTATATATATTAATAAATTCCTTTTTTATTTCTCTACAAATGATCAACAGAGAATAATATTTAGAAAGTAATAGGCCAATGTGTGAAAATAGATTTTTGCAGGATATCTACCAGCTTTCAAACATACCAAGATAAAGAAATTGTCAAGACAAATTTTTCTGCCTAAAATTTAAAATACAGTACAGATCTTAGTTAGCTTTACTGTTTGACGAAGCAAAAACGAAACAAAAATGTGTCTTTTTCGCGTCAAAACCTCGTAGCATTTCCAGGTGTGGCCAAACTCCAAACGCATTTAATTTATTTTATAGGCGCGTCTAACGGAAAGTCCACCCTATCTTACAATATGTTAAACGTATCATGAAATATTTTAAACCTGTCAGGGAAAAAGTCAAACGCGCAATCAAATGTATTCAGTAACGCTACAAAGATTCTTACTACGCGTCATTAAACATAAAGTGGAATCGGTCTATAGTCTGTCAAGGACCCGTACATGTAAATTAAAATTGCAATTGGAGCCGTATATGTGTTAAGTACATGTATCGCCTTTAGCTTTTTTTGTGGATGTAAATGATAATTGTCTAAATGTCATCATCGTACTCGTCAATCGTAATTTTGTATTCTTTACTGTGTATGATGCTAGTGTGATGACTGTGCATATATTTAAAAAAAATTTCAATCCACAATTTTTTTTTAAATCTGGACGAATAAACCAAGATATTCTCTGAAATGGGTTTATTACAATATAGTCTAATTTGAGCCGACGTAATAGGCATAACTTTTTAGAACAATATATGCACCAGTTGCGGCTAGTGTTATGCCAAATTTGTCTTATAACGGAAAGGGAAGCGATTTACAAAATCTGCAAACCTGACATTCGGTTGTTTTCAATTTCGTGATTTCATACATATGTAAACGAAAATCTCTGCTTTTTCCTAGACATGTACATGTTGTTTTACCTGTGCCTGGGAGTGCATTAAGGACCGCGAAAAACATTTTCCGTTATTAACTGAACACTGTACCGCGTAGAACGCGAACGTTCGCCGAACATTCGCCTTCCTGAACTCACTCCAGGAGTATCCGAGTACGTAACGTTATTACCCGTTTTCAGCAACGGGTATCACCGTCTGATTGGTCAAGAATACACGCATATTTAATGAGATTTAGCAAAGATGGCGTTAACTATTTAGAAAATAAAATTTTTGTGTGTGCAATTCATCAATCTACGCACATTTCGTGTACGCCACAGAATAAAAAGTAGACAGATAACACGGAAGAACGAAACTGCCAATCAGAAAGTGTGATGCCTATATATTTGACTGCTTCGGCATTTTAACTCAGGCTTATTACTGACAGTGCTTGAAGTTAGTTATCTCGAAAATTGTAAACAAAGACACGCATCGATGATCAAGTTTATCGGATTGTTTACCTCCAACATTGTTTTTTCGCGACTAGGGGGTAAGCGAAATGGATATTATATATATATATATATTTTGTGTCTGCGGCTCTCTTGCAACAATCAATAACTTTCTCATTATCGGTGACATCACATTTACTAAAACAAGAATGATAATGCAGGTTACTGGGCCAATAATGGCCTAGTAACCTGCATTATCAGGGAAGTAGGCCGCAAATCTAAACCAATGAATTATCACATTTTACCCATTTGAACCTGAAATCCCAGAATTCCACTTTTACAGTCATTATATAAGTATGATGTTGAATATTTTGAAAGCAATTTCACTGGAAGATGGCTTTCAGTCAAATTAGTTTCAAAATATTCACCAGAATTTTGACTCATTCGTAAATTTATTATTTTCTCTTGTCGGTTGAAATTGTTAATGCAATAGCAGAAGTACTCCCTTGTTGGAGGCGATATTCCCACCCTGTATAATATTCATAGAATCTAAACGAAATCTAGGATTTCTTTTTTCATGAGAGAGTTGATACTTACCTCCCTAATACTTTTGATATTGCTAAATATCGGCATTCACTCAATAAACACTCAGAATAAAAACAGTTAGGTGCCCCTACTGGGCAGGTAGACAGAGGGTAGTCCGGCGGATGCTAGCCCCACCACCGCGCATGCGCCGACTACTACTTCCTCTGACTAATTTATTGGCTGACACACATGCAACTATTAAGAGCCTGAAGACCGAGCCTCTGTGGGGTGGAGAGGCCGGGTCCGTATCTAGGGAGGTAAGTATCAACTCTCTCGTGAAAAAAGAAATCCTAGATTTCATTTATTTCACATCAAGAGTATACTTACCGCCCTAATACTTTTGATATTGCCAGAATTCGACAGGGAATTCGGCGGGAGGGAGGCGAGGTCAAAAGACCAGCTCTTCCCTAAACGCTTTTCCGCGTTTAAGGCACTTAAACGTCTGAAACTGTGTGAAACACAGTCAGGATTTGAAGAACATCGGCTAACACCAACCGATGGATGAGAGATGACCGAATGTCATATGCGCTGCCCCCCCCCACCCCCTTTCCGGGAGGAAGACTTGAATGACCTCAATGTCCCATACACTCTCTACGTACCAGTGCCATGTACTATAGGACAGAGACGAAAAGGCTCCATTTTCGTATACTCTCAATGATGAACCACATCAATACACAAACCATCACCATATTAATAACAAAATGTAACGTGACAATACAATCAACAATGAACAACACAGGAACAAGACTGACCTTGGTGAACTTGGATGCTGTCATCATCTTCCCATTGGTGAAGGCTGATGCAGTCCAAAAAAGTGGTTGTTTCCATTAATTAATTGTGATGTATATAAGCAATGAGGAAACTCTCATCAAAAATCATATAAGTGATTATTTTTTCAAAATCGACAAGGCGAGAGGATTCGAGGTGTCACGGAGATAATGGTCTGTAAAACTTGACTCACAGTGCCATTGAGCAACGGACATAATGTCATCCACAGGGACCCCATTAAATAAACGAAATCAAGGATTTCTTTTTTCACGAGAGAGTTGATACTTACCTCCCTAATACTTTTGATATTGCTAAATATTGGCTTTCACTCAATAAACACTCAGATTAAAACAGTTAGGTGCCCCTACTGGGCAGGGAGTCAGAGCGTAGTCTGGCGGATGCCAGCCCCACCACCGCGCATGCGCAGACTAGCACTTCCTCTGACTAATTTATTGGCTGATACACATGCAACTATAAAGAGCCTGAAGACCGAGCCTCTGTGGGGTGGAGAGGCCGGGTCCGTATCTAGGGAGGTAAGTATCAACTCTCTCGTGAAAAAAGAAATCCTTGATTTCGTTTATTTCACATCAAGAGTATACTTACCTCCCTAATACTTTTGATATTGCCAGAATTCGACAGTGAATTCGGCGGGAGGGAGGCGAGGTCAAAAGACCAGCTCATCCCTATACGCTTTTCTGCGTTTAAGGCACTTAAACTTCTGAAACTGTATGAAAAAAACCAGTCAGGATTTGACTAACCATCGGATAACACCCCCGATGTATGAGAGATGACCGAATGTCATATGCGCTCCCCCCCCTCCTTCCTGGGAGGAAGAGTCGAATGACCTCAATGTCCTATACGCTCTCTACGTACAAGTGCCATGTACTACAGGACAGAGACGAAAAGCTCCATTTTCGTATACTCTCAACAATGAACCACATAAATACACAAAACCATCATCATATAAATAACGGGTAACGTGACAAGACAATCAACAATGGACAACACATACCCAAGGCTGACCTTGTTGAAATGGCTGCTGACATCCTCTTCCCATTGGTGAAGATCGATGCAGTCCCAAATTAGTGGTTGTTTCCATAAATTAATTGTGAAAATATATAAGCAATGAGGAAACCCCATCAAAAATATATATGCCTAGTTATTTTTTCAAAATCGACAAGGCGAGAGGATTAGAGGTGTCACGGAGATAATGGTCTGTAAAACTTGACTCACAGTGCCACTGAGCCACCGACATAATATCATCCACAGGGACCCCATTAAATAGGGCAGTGGATGTCACTACGCCGCGGACACTGTGAGCCTTGGCCACGTCAACCTGCTTCCCGGTGGCGGATTTATGGCAAAACTGAATGCATTCTACAATCCACCTGGAAATGGTGTCCTTAGAAGCCCTGCCATGGGGTTCAATATATGACAACCATAACGCTGACTGGTCGGTGCGCCACTCCGCTGTACGTTGTTTGTACCGGCGAAGCGCCCGGACAGGACACCATGCTTTAGAATTAGGATCATATCTAGTTAAAGCAGGCAAAATAATAGGTTGACCTGGATATTTCAACGACTGATTTTTAGCCAAGAAATTAATCCTAGGTAGCAGCTTAAGGCCTTCCCCTGAAACCACAAAACGGTCATCCTCGGCTGATAAGGCATGAATCTCACTCCTACGCCTAGCCGAGGCCGCAGCAATTAAAAACACAGTCTTCAGTGTTAATAGTTTCATCGAAATGGAACTAAGTGGTTCAAACGGCTCATCACCTAGTACTTGAAGCACTAGCGACAAACTCCAAGACGGAATCACCGGTGGATTCCTTGGTCTTAGATTGCCCATGCCTTTAATTAATACATTTAATGTACTTACTTCATCACTTCCCCTCTTAGCCAAGCAAGGGATAACAGTCATTAAAGCTGACTTATAACCAGCAATAGAGTTAGGCTTGAGGCTATAGGCATCATACAGGTGACAGAGGAAATCAGCTACTACCTGAATAGATGAATCCATTGGATCAATACATCTTTTTGAGCACCACTCTGCAAATCTGTTGATTTTATAGTTATATGCTCTGGAGGTTGACCCCCTCCTGGCTTTGGCCATAAACATGGCTGCTTGCTCAGAAAAGCCCTCCGTAATTCTAGATTCCTTGACAACATCCACGCAGTCAATCGGAACATTGACGGAGTGTTGTGAAGGGCCTTGCCCTGGAAGATAATGTCGTCCATCAGAGGCAGAGGAACCGGATTGCAGACCAGAAGGTCCAGCAGATCCGTATACCATGATCGGCTTGGCCAATCTGGGGCGATCAGAAGCACTTGGCACTCCTCCTGTCCGATTTTCTGAAGAATTTTTGGAATCAGGATTGCCGGAGGGAATGCGTATGCATACATTCCCGCCCCCCTGATAGCTAACGCATCTGTTGCGAAAGCGATTGGATCTGGAATCGGAGAGACGTACGTCGTCATCTTCGCATTCTTCTTCGTTGCGAACAAATTGATGTTGGGCTTCCCCCAATGGTCGAACAGACGATCCGCCACACATTGATTTAGTTGTCATTCCGTCAGTAAAACACTCATCCTTCGGCTCAATGAGTCTGCTAGCAGATTTAACCTTCCCGGAATATGAACTGCTTTCAAGGTAATCCTGTGATCCAGGCACCAACAAAGCAGTTTCCATGTCATCATACAGAGACTGGGCAACTTCGTTCCGCCCTGGCAGTTTATGTAAGTCAATACTGTTGAGTTGTCTGAACGAATAAGAACAATCTTGCCCTGAACTTTCTGTAAGAAATGTTCCAGGCCCAGGACTACTGCTCTTAATTCCAGTAGATTTATATGTTCCTTCGACTGTTCCAGATCCCACAGCCCTGATATCGTGGATTCTTCCAGGCAAGCTCCCCACCCCTCCATCGAGGCATCTGTGTACACAGTTACCTGAGGGTGAGGAGGGGTTAGCATCACCCCCACAAAGAGATTCTCTATCTCCAACCACCATTGCAGGTGGTGAATTAGAGGCGCCAACACTGACACCTTCGAGTCCAGTGAACCTGTACTCTGGGTCCATTGAGTCATGAGAAATAACTGGATCGGCCGCCTGCGTAAGGCGGCCTGAGGAATGACTGGTTCCAACGAAACCATCAACCCCAGCATTCTCAAGTAAACCCGTGCCAGGACATGACGACTGTCGCACACTGACTGAATTACTGAGATTAGTCTCTGAACTCTCTCCTGAGTAGGATAAACATATCCTGTCTCTAGATCGAAGAACATCCCCAGGTAAACAAACTTCTGGGATGGAGTCAGCTCTGATTTTTGAAAATTTATCATCCAGCCTAAATCTGTGAGAGTTTTCAAAACAATCTCCAGATTGGTCGATAAACTTTCCTGGGTGTGTGCCTTTAACAGCCAGTCGTCTATGTACGTGTGGACTGCTATGCTTCTCCTGCAGAGGTATGCTGTGATCGCAAGAACCACACGGGTGAAAACCTGAGGAGCGGTGGAAATTCCGAAGGGTAACACCCTGAATTCCCACTGTCTGCCCTGGAATGCAAATCTCAGGAAGCGACGGAAACTCCTCGCTATGGGAATGTGGAAATAAGCATCCTTCAAATCTATTGAAGCTGTCCACATTCCCTCATCTAACCCCGCCAACACCGAGCGCACAGTTTCCATCTTGAAACTGGGCGTCTCTATGAACTTGTTCAACGGCTTGAGGTTGAGAATTGGTCTCCACCCTCCGGCGTGTTTTGTTACTAAGAACACGGTTGAATAGAAGTCCGGACACTTTTGTGCCGGCTGAATAGCCCCTTTTTGTATGAGGGAATTTATCTCCTCCTCGATACACAACCTTTGATCTGGATCTCTTGGACTTGGAGTCCAGATTGGCACTAGAGACAGTCGCGATGGCGGGCCTGTCATCCAATCGGGATGATACCCAACTGAAAGCCATCGCAAGACTAAACGGTCAACCGCTCCCACTCTTGCATGTGGTCGGCCAGCCGGCCTCCCACCTAGGGAGAGAGGTGGACATAAGGAGTGCAAGAGTGGCACTGTCTCCTTCGCCAGAAACACCGGAGTGGTTCTCACCGCGGTAACCGGCCCATTAGGCACGATTACCACGACCAGATCCTAGCGCGCCACGCCCAGCACCGCGCGCACCTCGGTGCACAGGTGGCTGCTTGGCTGACTGCGCCTGAGGAGCCTGCACCCCCCTCACTGCTGGCCGAATCGCACGCGGCCTAGGCCGACGCTGCGATGGTGGGTGGCCTCTGACCTGGCCACCTCCACCTCGAGCCTGCAGGGGACGATACGCAGGGGGTGCGGCGCGAACGCGCTCCCGATGGAGCACTTCAAACTGCTCGCGCAGCGCCCTCTGGTTATTGACCAGAGTAACCGTCTCCTGGAGGTGCCTACATCCCTCACCTCCAAAGAGACCAGGAGCTGTCATAGGCGTACGCAGTAGCCTATTGTACAGGTCCTGGGACGGGCACAGATTGTCCAAGGCAAACGTGCGCCTCGCCCGGACACTCCTGGTCACCGCCCGAGTCATACAGTCCAGAGCCAGGTTGATACCATCCTGGATGGCTCTCTGGACTGTGACCGGGCTCGGCTGGCGCGATGCGGATGCTGTTACTACCCCCTGTAACAGCTGGGAGACGTGGGACAGAGCGGCAATCGAAGCTCTCCCACTCTCCTCCGCATCACGCAACGCGGCATTGGCAGAACGCAACGCGTTCGAACACAAGACTCCCGTGTCAGAACGGGAGCCTGGCCGTGCATCTTCACCCAAAGCCGCACGGTCATCCACGCTCGGCTTGGGTACTTAAAAACGCCGAGCCAGGTATTTACATAGTTACCTATGCATACCTGCCAGTCTGCAAACTTCCGTCAAACCTCCTATGTGTGAGTGAGTGAGTGAGTGAGTGTGAGTGAGTGAGTGAGTGGGTGGGTGGGTGGGTGGGTGGGTGGGTGGGTGGGTGTGAGTGAGTGAGTGCGTGAGTGAGTGAGTGAGCGAGCGAGCGCGTGAGTGAGTGAGTGAGTGAGTGAGTGGGTGGGTGGGTGGGTGGGTGGGTGAGTGAGTGAGTGAGTGAGTGTGCTATGCTTTTTTGTTTATTCCGAACGGGTGAATCGTTTTGAGTTCTTTGATCCAGTAGTGTTCTCTGTTTAATCTTAGTTTTTTGTTATCTGTAAAAATTCTTTCAATTGGTCTTATCGTGATGTCTTTCATAGAATGTCTTGGATGGTTGAAATGCCATGAGATTCTCGTGTCTGTTTGGTGTCGGATTGCATGGATATGTTGTGTGAGTCGTTTGCTGAGTGTTTGACTTGTTTCTCCTATGTATTGAGAGCTGCATTGTTTGCATTCTATGAGGTAAATAATGTTGGTGGTATTGCAGCTCATTTGTGTGTTGATTTTGTAGTCTTTACCAGTGACGAAACTGGTGAATTTGTCAGCAGTGTTCATGTAGTGTTTGCATGTGATGCAATTGCTGTTGTTGCATTGTTGGAGTGTCCCTACTATGTCGTGAGTGTCATCTGGTGTCGGTACGATCTTATTGTTAGCATCTGGATTTTTTATTTTAATTAGGCTAGAGTGGACTAGGTGGTCCCTAATGCTTTTATTTTTCTTGAATGCTACTACTGGGTAGTTGGGAAAAATTGGTGCTAAGATTGGTGAAGACAAGATGTACTTTTCCCAGTAGGTCCGAATGGATTTGCCTATGTGTTCTAATGATGGGTGGTATTGTAGTATGCAAGCTGGCCTAGGCTGTTTTTGTGTGGGTTGTTTGTAAAGAATGTCTTTTCTCTGTGTGTTCTCGGTTTTTTCTATGATGGCTTTAATTTCTGTCTCTTTGTATCCCCGGTGGATAAATGCATCTGTGAGTTCCTGTGTGCGTTGTTTTAATCTAGTGGGATCTGTGATGATGCGTTTGTATCTTAATGCTTGGCTGTAGATTATGGAATGTTTTGTGTTTTTAGGGTGGCTTGATTGTTTGTGAAGATACTGTTGTTTGTCTGTAGGTTTTCTGTATAGGTCCAATTTAAGCTTGTTATCTTCTTTGTATACCATTGTGTCCAAAAATGGGATTTTTTTCTGTTGAATATTCCAAGTCAAATTTTATTGTGGGATGCTCTTTATTCATGTGTGCGTGAAATTCAAGTAGTTCGTTCTCACTGGTGTTCCAAATGAAAAATATGTCATCTATGTATCTAACTAAGTGGGATGGAGTGCTGCCCATCCATGTTGATAACATTCTGCTTACTATGGTGTACACGTAAATGTTAGCATATTTGACAGCAAACTTGGCTCCCATGGCTGTTCCATGTGTTTGTATGTAGTAGTCTTCATTGAATTGGAAGCTGTTTTTTGTAAGAATGTATCTCATTATTTGGGCCAATTCGTCTGGGTAGATGTGTGCAGGTGTGTGGTTATTGTTGTTTGTGTTTGTTTTTTCAAGTGTATGTCTGTAATGTTCTGTGACAATCTGTATGCCTTCTTCGTGTGGGATGTTTGTGTATAGTGATCTGACATCCATTGTGCATAGGATTGAGCCAGCATCCACTGTAGTGTTTTCTATATGTTGGATGAATGCAGTGGTGTCTCGTAGTAGATTTGGGATATCATTTTCCGTGTCTTTTAGTAGGTGGTCTGTGAATTCATTAATGCGTGACGTGGGGCCATCGCAGTTGGATACAATCGGGCGTCCGGGTGGTGGTATTTTGCCTTTGTGTATCTTAGGGTTAATGTAGATGCGTGGAGTTCTGACTTTGAATTCGGTGAGATATCTGTGTGTCTGTCCTGTGATGGCGCCGGTGATTAGAAGTTCGTTAATGTATGCATCTATGGTGTCTTTATATTCTAAAGTGGGATTTTCACTGAGTTTGGTGTAGTATGCGACATCTGTAAGTTGTCTGTGTACTTCTGCAATGTAGTCTGTTTTGTTGAGAATGACTATTGCGGAGCCTTTGTCTGCTGGTCTGATGACTATGTTTGTGTTATTAGCTAATGTTTTGAGGGCTGTTTTCTCATGGTGTGTGATGTTGGATCGTGGTGACTTGTCGGGTGGTTTGGTGATAAGCTTGGTGAGTGATGACCGGAGTTTGTTGATGGCATTGGGTGTTGTGCTTGGTCTCCATTCTGAGGGTAGTTTGAATTTGGATGGTGCTGTGGGTTTTTCAAGGTTGTTGCTGTAAAAGTAGTATTTGCATTCTAACTTCCTGATGAATTGATCTATGCAATGTATTTGTGTGTCTGGTGATATGTGGTGTGGTGTGGGTACAAATGAAAGGCCTTTGTTTAGAATGGAATTTTCTGTTTTGGTAAGTTTGTGGTTGGACAGGTTAACGACAATATCTGGTGTTGTTTTTTGTTTGTTGATGATGCGTTGTTTTCTGCGTTTTTGTAGTTGTGTACCTGATGTTAAACGTCTAATTGGCCGATTATTTCTAAGAGTAGTTTTTTCACATTTTCGTTTTTGGATTGTTTTATGGCTTCGGCATATGATTTGGTTTGTGGTGTGCTTGTACTTGTCTGTGATGTTGTTTGGATGGGTTGGGTTCTGGGTTGGTGTGTTGAGTGTGTGATAGGTTGTGTTCTGGGAAGGTGCATCTGCTCTCTTGGTGGTGATGGATGTGCGTGGTGGATGGGAGGTGGTTGTCTTGAGTAGGGTATTATAAAGTGTCGGTTGTTTGTGTAGTGGCGGTTGGTTTGTGATGTTTGTTTTGGTCCAACTTGCCCTGGTTTGAAGGTGGTTTGTGGTGAATGTGGTTTGTTCTGTATGTGTGGTGCTCCCCCGTTTTTTGGCAGGGGAAGTGGGTTACTCCTCGGTTGTCTCTCTGTGTTGATCTGTGGTTGCTGTTTGAGCTGTGTAGGTCTAAACCATTGAGTTGTGGTTTGGTTGTTCTGTGGTGTTTGTGGTCTTGTGTATATATGTGGGTTTTGCTTTGTGTGTTGTCTTTGTTCTGGTTGAGGTGTTGGCAACAGCGGTGGTCTGTGGCGTCTCTCTGTTGGTGCGTGTTGTGCTGGGTGTGCTTGCTTCTGCGTGTGGTTTATTTGATGTTGTAGATCCATCAAAGGCGGGATGTTTGCCTTTCGCATGACTGGGTTTTGTGTGCTTTGTTTGTGTGTGTCATTGTGTGTCCTGTTTGTGTTTGTTTTGTGTGTGTTTATGCTGGTTGTGGCGAACTTAGCAGCTATCATGTGTGCCTTAGCAACAGCTCTGTCCGCTTCGTATGTGTGTGAGTCTAACAGATTTCCTTCAATTATGTGTGCAGCTATCATGTGTGCCTTAGCAACAGCTCTGTCCGCTTCGTATGTGTGTGAGTCTAACAGATTTCCTTCAATTATGTGTGCTTGCTGTTTGTGGTAGTGTAGTTTTTTGTAGTAATGTTCTAGGATTGCGTGTTGGATGCTGTTAGCCGCGGCTTTTAAGATCGAGTCGATCTCTGCAGTGGTTTCTGTGTTGGGGTCTACGATGGCTAGTGCTATGTCTGGCTTAACGATATGTGTGTTGTTCTTGATGGCATGTTCTATGTTCTGTATGTGGTGCTGTAGTTGTTCTGTTTTGTATAGGGATTTGTATAGTTGCTGAAATGTGTTTTCGTGCTGTTGGTTGACAGGGTGCTCTAAATCGGCTTTGCTGAAGATTGGTGGTAGGCGTGTCTGTGTTTCTGCATCCGTGTGTGCTTTTGTTGTTAATGTGGTGGTGTTAGTAGTGGCTGCAGAGGTGGCCGATTGTTGTGGTGGTGGTGGTGACGGCGGGGTGGTTACTGTTGGGTTGTGCGTTGTAGTTGTGTGTTCTTCTGTAGGGTTGACTGATTGTGTGGTTTGTATTGGTGTGGGTGTGGACTTTGGGTGTAACTCTGTCTGGCTCCTGGTCTGTGGCCTGTCATCCTCTGGATTCATAGTGGACAGGTGCGTGTGCGCGTGCGTGCGTGCGTGCGTGCGTGCGTGCGTGCGTGCGTGCGTGCGTGTGTGTGGTTATCCACGCTCGGCTTGGGTACCACACCGTACCTCTGGTAATCCAGGGCACGATGCGGCAACGCCTGGCCACCTCGCGAGGGGCCTTCGCGAAATGCCCATTCGCCTTGATGGCCGTCTCCGCCGCCTCGAACATGTCAACGACATGCTCAGCCAGAAGCAGAGATGGTATAGCGCTAGCAGTAGCTTTACCAGCTAACCACGGCCTGTGATCACGCTGGCTAGCCCACTGCTCCACGGGCAGATCTGGCCTAACACTAAACAGCCACTGGCAAGCGTCCGACCAATCCTCTTCCGTGGCTAGCTGCGAGCGCTCTACAAGACGGGGGCCTTCGTCTTCCTCCTAAGCGCAAGCAGCAGAGCTTGACGGCGGATAAGCTGATACCCGTGGCAAGCCAGGGAAAACATGCGGGCCCGAAAGAACAAGCATGCTAACCTGACTGGCTTGACCAGGAGCAGGCGCCGTCGTAGAGCGTGGGGCAGATACCGCCCCACCACGGCCCCGGCCACCACCAGCGACACACTCGGCAAGCCGAGGTATGCGGTATAGCTGGCCATCAGCATCGGCCAGGGCCACCTTCTGAGCCGTGAACTCTACTCCTGCGTGAGTAGAGCCATGGAATATGTCGCCTGTATTCCCCGCGAGGGGTGCACAGACGTCATAATCCATGGTCACGTCCCCAGACGGCGACCCCAACAGGTAATCCTCTTCCTCCTGGCCAGAAAGATTAGACTCCGGGTCAGCAGAGCTAACCCGGACTGGCCAGGAAAGGTGCCATAGGAGGTACTGGCACCCGCGGCGTGCGGATACCCCTGGACTGATAAGCAGCCCGCGGGTTCCAGCGACAGCCGTCCACGACCCCTCGGCGTGGCACCAAGCCTACTGCCAGGGTCGTGGAACTAATGGGGCCACCTCTGAATCTTCGAACAACGGAACCGGCCTACGGAAAGGTGATTCAGAGGTGGGGATTACCTGCTCTGAAGCAGACGCCGAGGACGACAAAGGATTTGGTCCAGGAAGCATGCCACGAAGCAACTCTGGAACCAAATCCTTTATCGTCCTCTTCATCTCTCCCAACATCTCACTCCGGAAGGCCTCCATGTCCACCGCGGACGAGGCCTTCCTCTTACCTTTCTTACCTACAGCCTCTCTCTTCGACTTCCTCTCCCCCTCCACTACCTTGTCCTTCGCCTGCAAACACACAAACTCAGACATTAACTCGCCCCCCCATTGCTTGCATACCTCACACTTGAGCAATGGCCCACAGGGACTACAACTAAAGCACAGGTGAGGCACGAACCTATCCTTAAGGAAGCGTCCACAGGACGAACAACCAGGTCTCTGAAACAGGACAAAGGACGAGGACAATGAGTAATTTGGTTACGGTTAGAAACTCAAAACCAAACTAAAAGAGAGGGAAATGATCATAAAGATCAATAATCATCTGAAAACCAGCGTTGGACAAAAATTTAATTGTTAATAAAGAGCAAGGCTGATTATGACGTCATGATCCCATGACAGTAATTTAATCGATCCGAACCAACAACCAGGCGTGCGGACGAATTGTATACATAACCAGAACATCTTACGAACGGTTATTCAGACTACACAACCATCAGATACACAACGATAACAATGGCAATTACAGTTAATTTTCTTAAATAATTAACCTCACCTCATATCATTATTTAGATACCTGACACTTTGTATAGACAAACCATCCGTGATGAACTGGAGCACTCCACCAACTGTACGCCTCTCAACTCTCTCCACCACAGGGGAGGGAATTGGATCAAGAGGGCAAAGTGAGAAGACCTTTATACTAGGCCTCCGACTCACTGGACATAAAAATCTTGGTTAGATAACCTAACAGTATTAGTAGGAAATGGAACCTTGGTGGAGAGAAACAAACCCTCAGATGCTGTGATGTCCATTACATATCCTAACAGATACCTGTGGACATAAACACAGAGAGAGATTAGTCTTATATAGCACCATGTTGAAATAAAACAACTAAAACAGGCGCTTATCACAGTAAACGCGAGTCCCGGAAACACATTACACCAGGGAAAACTCGCTAGAATATATTAGAAATCACCTGATATAAGGATCCTGCGCCGTCCTCCGGCGAAGCCACTCTTTCCGACATGATCCAGGCAATAATCCTTCCAATATATAGCTTAAAATGCGCTTTTAGAATTATTTTTCAAGTGAAAAAACGTGTTCTCTCTGCCAATAAATTAGCAAAGAGGAAGTAGTAGTCGGCGCATGCGCGGTGGTGGGGCTGGCATCCGCCGGACTACCCTCTGTCTACCTGCCCAGTAGGGGCACCTAACTGTTTTAATCTGAGTGCTTATTGAGTGAAAGCCAATATTTAGCAATATCTAAAGTATTAGGGAGGTAAATATACTCTTGAAGTGAAAACGCCATTTTCAGATGGGCTAATTTAACATTACGAGAAACCTTAATTAAATTTGCTTTAATATATTGCGAAATTCACTCATGATTTCATGTTTTCTGATACCTGATATGGTTATTACAGATCCTCAGACACAGGATTTAATGGTTTGAACTTCATGGAAAATGTAAACAATGTGTTTGTATGGGCAGTCCTCTTTAGCATGTAGTAAGTTTGCCCCAACTTTAATAATCTCAAGATGCCTGGATGTGCGAAACTATGAATAATGTGTTTGATTTCTGAGCTAAAGTCTGAGGGCGGTGTATGACCATAACAGCCGCTGTCAGGTCATAGGGCCTAACAGTACATGTATATAGTGTATTACTGGCTATATATTGTGCCGTATATTTTAAACCAAATATCACTCGTGGCGTTGTAAATGTGGAATCAGACACTGATAGTAATGGTGAGACGGCTAATGTGTGGGACAATGAATCTTCTGATGATGACATGTTTGATGATGAGGAAGCCACCACTACTGGAAAGACTTGAAGATGAACTTGAAGCTGGTACACTCCAGATTGAGTGAACTTCTCCAATCAGTGACAAAGAGTTTGCCCTGAAGTTTGGGCTATTTTGGTGCATTCACCATGATCGTTTGTGCCATTTGAATTTAATTAACTGTTAAAGTTTGTTATATTGAATTAGCTCTAACTAACATGATTAGACATACCAATAACATACCAAGAGTTAGTAGTTAGTCACTGTTATAAGAATTGTACATTTTAGCAATTGACCCGTTAACACTCTAGCTGGTGAAAACATGTTCTGTGGTGGTCTTGAGAAATGTCCATATGCAGAACAAGAATTATTTTTTTAACGTGACAGTGAGTGGTCAAAACTGGCCTCTGAAATCAAATTGTCTTGAGAAATGGCCATTTGCAGGCCAAGAGAAGACTATTTTAAGATTTTACCACTGGAATAACTGGCTTGATAACCAAGCTAGTCATTACAGTTCTAAATGTTAAAAAATTGCCTTGGCTTGCAAATGGGCATTTATTAACCCTTTAATGGTCAAATCAGCCATAACCAGCCTCTGCAGTGTTCCTGAGAAATGGCCTTTTGCTGACTAAGAGAATATTATTTTTGAAAATTTATCACTGTTATGACTGGCTCCCAGAATACTCTTGATCAGCAAATTGACATTTTATGAGACAATTGGAATTTTCTTGACCAAATTTACCCATTAAAGGGTTCAGCAAAAATTTACATTTTCTTGACAAATATTGGACAGTAAAGGGTTGTAAAGCTGGAGCTTTACTTACCTTTAACTACCTTGTTCTGCTGTTCACAATGGGGAAAAATTCTCAATCCTTGTTCCACTGAAGATCAAAGAAATGATGAAAACACAATACAACCTTTACCTACATACAGTAAATAAGTCAAACCAGGTCATTTTGGATTTGATTAAATTGTTTATTCATTCACTTAAAAGTTTAATGTCATTGTTATTGAATGCTGCCATATTGATATAATGCAGTGTTTGCTCAAACAATCACCAACACAGACAGTAGCGCAAACCACCACTGATTACCTGCATGAGCAATATTATATAGGACCAAGATAGTTTACTTTACTGTTGATTTTGAGATTTGTATTGTTATCGATGATCAATAACAATTAACAATACAAGTCCAGTCTCTAGAACAACAGTAAACTATCTTGGTCCTATATAATATTGCCCATGCTGGTGATCAGCGGTGTTTTATGGTTATCCTACTGTCTGTGTTGATGAATGATGTTGCTGGTCACAGGTCATATATTACTGACAGCATAGTGGTCTTTCAAATTTTTGTCCTACTGTTCCAGATTTTGTACGCTTATTTTTGCAACATTTGTTTGTGGTCTGGCTATGTTTCAACAGTAGCTGAAATAGAAAGTGAAACAAATATGATTACACAGGGAGTTATAAGCATTACATAATGGACCTTTCCATTTTATCCATCAATCATGATGTCATAATTAACTACATGATGTGTAAGGATGACAATATAATCAATGACATAATGAATGACATAGATAAGTTCGTCAATCTTCAGACACTTAATTGATGACGGACTATATGTATTCTATTTAACCCTTTAATGGACAAATTTGGTGAAGAAAATTTTAATATCCACCTATTGAATGTCCAATTAGAGGCCAAGAGAATGCAATTTTTGAAAATTTATGACAAATTACTGGCTCGGTCATTGAGCCAGTTATTTGTGGTGAATTTTTAAAAATTCTATTCTCTTGGCCTGTAAATGGACATTCCACAAGGCCATAACAGAGGTCAGTTTTGGTCGGCATGACCATTAAAGGGTTAATAAAAATGATGTTGAATATTTTAAAACAAATTTGACTGGGAGTTGTTGCTGTCATATTAACAGCTTACATGTATAGTTTTCAGGAATTTGAGATTCAGAGAGTGCAGAGATAGATCCCAATGCAGGTACAGCTTGGATGGGGCTTAGCTAGAGATGGGCGGGGCATAGCTAAAACTGGATTCCTCCACTGGGCAAAACTATAAGTAGGACTGAGTGGTGGTAGTGAACACCTGACCTAGCACTGCACCAGTAGCATGACAAAATAGCATTCTATCTGTGTTGGTACAAGTACATTACATAATAAATTATTAAAAAGTCTACCAACACAAATACTGATAGAATGCTACATGCATTTTGACATGATACTGGTGCACTGCCCGGTCAAGTGTTTACTACCACCACTCAGTCTCACGCCACAATACTAAATTAGTTACTATAATCTCACTCTGTCTGAGTACAGCGTACATTGCTCATAGTGATATTCACTATACCGCCGCGTACCTCACCGATAATATTTGTTAGAATAAACCAGCACGATTATAATCATGCCAGTTTATTCATTCATTTTGTTGGGTGACATGCATGGTGATACAGTGGTACCTGATAAGCATGCTGGATTATTCATTAATTTTTGTGGGTGGCATGCATGGTTGTTACAACTCAGGTGATGTGACGTTTGAAAGAAAAAATTCTATGGAAACTAGTAAAAAAAATATTTAAATTTCATAGACAGCAAAACAGCCCATAAGCCTATTTATACCTGGAAACACCTGAGCTGCTCTCAGAGAGCATCTAGACTTCAAAGTCTTTCGGTGGAGAGTTGGTGTTTTCAGGTGAGTGACCGCTGAGGACAGTGAATCGCGCATGTCAGGAGAGTGAAAGACTGATTCAAGTCAGACCACCAATGACCTATAGGAAAATATCTATTTGCAGAACAAGAGAAGACTATTTTTGAAAATTTACGACTGGAATGACTGGCTCGGTTATCGAGACAGTCATTCCAGTGATAAATTTTCAAAAATAGCCTTTTCTTGGTCTGCAAATAAATATTTCTCAACACCATTGCAGAAACCGGTTTTGGATGATATGAGCCGGGTTCTGCCGATCCGGTTGCTTAGTGGGGTGAATTGTCCCACTTCCTCAAGAATTCATGGTTGGATCAAGTACATACATGGAAGATATCTATGTCCTAAAATCCATTAGGCCAATGAACCATATGTGAAGGTAATGATTGGATAGTGTGAATTTTAGAGCACTAAATGGTGCAAGGGCCCTGCCGCCGCAAAACCCTGCATGAGTGTTAAAGTCTTAAGTATATGATGTCATAATGAATTACATCATATGTAGGCTGACGTAGCTAAATCTGTTAAACTTTTAAGAGTCAGTTGTACGAATTGTATGTCTTTACTATTTAGTAAACATTCTGTTGAATATTTAACAACAGACCCCAATCAAATTACTTGAAATTAGTTTCAAAATATTCAACAGGTTAGCTGTATCTAGTTACCATGAAATTTGGAATTCAGGATTCAAAGTACATACTGATCCCAACACACGGTCGCAAAGCATCGATGGAGCCTACCTAGAGATGGCCGGGGCATAGCTAAAAGTGGATCCACCCATTAGAAAATCTAAATTTCTGTTTTATCCTCATGCCAATTCCAGCTTTTGCTATATTTAACCCTTCACCGACAGGTCCTGAAAACAATGTGGCATGTTAAATGATGGTGGTAGCCTAATTTCTCTATCCGAAAGAAAATTTCATTTTAGTATGATGACGTTGAATTAATTACCTACCTACCTTTAAAATCTCCTCGAGTCCTTTCTTTATCTCCATGATGGCTTTTCCAACAATATCTCTGCCAATCAAAGATAACGAGGTTAAATATATACCCGATGACGTCATCAGAATGGAATGGTGTTCCTTTTAAGACGATTGTCCATTCGGCATTAGATATATCAAGATTTTCACTATAAAAACGCAGAAATTAGATGAATCCCGTGAAGAAACACTAAATTAAATACATCTGATAAATCCAGCCACAAATTGACGTAAATAAGTTAAAATCTGCTGTACGAAGCACTCAAAGTTTGCAAAGCACGCGAGATACATGTACGGAGGAAACCTGTACTGATACCGGGTATGCCTAGACTAGGAACCGAGTACCCGTTTGCTTCTAGCCATAGGACTCGTCGAAAGAACTGGAGAACCGCGGTTGGAAGTGATGGCGCGTTTAATTTATCGTAAAATTTTCAAACGCTACCAAACACGTAGGGCAAACAGTTAAACCTGTCATTCAAAATGTCAAACCCGTAGTGTCAAAATTTCAACCCGTCAAGATAAAATTCAAGATGTATCTTGAGATTTTACCAAACGCGCTATGTCTAAGTAAATCACTACGAGAAAATGATGCGATATAGACACGTTTTAAACGAGCTTTAGGATGCGTTTAAGTAAAGCTAACTAAGATCTGTGCTGTACTCAACAGTTACAGAGCAGAAATCACAAATTCTTTATGATGTGAGAAATATTCCACTGAATATTTTGAAACTAATTTGACTGGGAGTTGTTGCTGCCTATTAAAATATATATTCAACAGCTTTCAAGCATAGATCTTGTCTTTACCCCTTTAACACTCATATCAGCCAAAAACGGCTTCTGCAGTGATCTTGAGAAATGTCCATTTGCAGACCAAGAGAAGACTATTTTTGAAAACTTACCACAGGAATGACTGGCTCGATAACTGAGCCAGTCATTTCAGTGGTAAACTTTAAAAAATAGTCTTCTCTTGGTCTGTAAACGGACATTTTCTATGAGAAAATTTAAATTTTCTTGAATAAATTCAAGGGTTAAAGGGTTAAAGGGTTAAATTGAGACACTCTTATTACTAGTATATTTTAACACACATAATTCACAGCAATTCATTCTTCATTGTCATGTAAATCTTTTACATGATTCTTTTTTCTTCAATGGTCAAGAAAATTGAGCCAGTCAATCCAGTGATAAATTTTCAAAACGTCCTCCAGACCATTGCAGGGAACACTTTAGCACACTGTACCATTAACGTGTTGAACACTTACCATCCATATGATACGCACTCGTTGTATCACATTGAGTGTTAGTGTGCCAATAGAACACTCATTGTATCACATTGAGTGTTAGTGTGCCAATAGGACACTCATTGTATCACATTGAGTGTTAGTGTGCCAATAGAACACTCATTGTATCACATTGAGTGTTAGTGTGCCAATAGGACACTCACTGTATCACATTGAGTGTTAGTGTGCCAATAGGACACTCATTGCATCACATTGAGTGTTAGTGTGCCAATAGGACACTCATTGCATCACATTGAGTGTTAGTGTGCCAATAGGACACTCATTGCATCACATCTCCAGACCATTGCAGGGAACACTTTAGCACACTGGACCATTAACGTGTTGAACACTTACCATCCATATGATATGCACTCATTGTATCACATTGAGTGTTAGTGTGCCAATAGGACACTCATTGTATCACATTGAGTGTTAGTGTGCCAATAGGACAGCTGAGAAATAAGCTTACATGTTTCCAAAACTTTGCCTAAAGGAAACGCTATGTTGAATATTTTGAACATAATTTGATTCGAAGACAATGGAAGAATGCATCAATTATATGACATCATAATCAACTATGTGACATGTAGGCTGACATCATAATCAATTACGCCATGAATGACATAACTGTTTAATTGATGACGGACTAAGCATTGTTGTATGAATTGCATGTCTTTAATATTTAATAAATATTCTGTTGAATATTATGAAACTAATTTGACTAGGTGCTGCTCAGCAGCTTACCTGATGTGTACAGTTTTCTGGAAATTGATATTCAGGGAGTTCAGGGTTCGATTGATCCCAACACGGGCAAAGCATAGGTGGTGCTTAGCTAGAGATGGGCTGGGCATAGCTAAAACTGGATTACACCATTATGTTCAAAACATTCAACAGTATGTTTTATTTTGTATTGGAAACATGTTAAGTTATTTCTGAGCTGTACTGTATGTGATCAGTACCTCATAGCAGCTATGAACAAGGCCATCAGGTGTTGGACCATAATGTCCTTTATCCAGTACACCACAGAGCAGCTCTCCTTTGTGAATAACAACATGACTTTCACCAAGCGAATCCAGATCAAGGCTCATATTCACTGGCCGGCGGTTACCAGTCTGCCAATTCTGGTCAAAGATACAAGTTGAATAAGACGAGTAAGAGTATGTCTAAACATTTAATGGTCAAGAAAATTGTGATTTTGCAAAGTGAATGATAATTTTCAAGTAAAGAGAACACAATTCCAGAAAATTTACTCCTTGACTGGCTCAGTTATCTAGCCAGTTATTCCAGTGGTAAATTTTCAAAAATATTTTTCTCTTGGCCTGGAAATGGACATTCCTCAGGACTACTAAGTGTACATACAGTTTTGGCTGACATGACCATTAAATGGTTATGGATTTATCTAATTCCTGAACAGTGACAGAGATTTCTATACCAATAACATAGTGTGATAGCGGAGAAACACATCACTGACAGATATGTTTTTAACTTGGCTTGTATAATTACAAAATAAATGTTGGTTGGTAGAAACCGATCATCAGCATCCAATAGATGAGTCTATTCTTAATTTCCCTGTATAATATTATACAGATTACTGCACAAAGATTCACGAAATTTTATGAGAAATTACTTGTTTGGAAAGCCTTCCATTTCAACTTTTAGTTAGAACTCGCAATTAAGATGTCTGTCTGTTAGTCAGTCTATTTGTAAAAACTTTAAAATTTTGGCTGTAAGCTCCCTATGTCGTAACTAAAACACGGAAATACTTGTTTTGCTGCCTAATCAACTATCTTCAGACAATTCATAGTGATAACTTTAGTGCATTTAGCCTTTTAACCCTCTAATTTGTTAAAGAAAATTTCTCATAGAAAATGTCCATTTACAGACCAAGTGAAGGCTATTTTTGAAAATTTACCACTGGAACGACTGGCTCGGTTATCGAGCCAGTCATGCAAGAGGTACATTTTTTAAAATAGTATTCTCTTGGTGTGCAAATGGACATTTCTCAAGACGACTGCAGAAATGGTTTTTTGGGCTGATATGAGTGTTAATGGGTTAATTATGCTAATTTGAGGAGGAATTTCACCCTTCAATTACCAAGATTTTAAGGTGGAGGAAATATCTGTGTATATTTTGAACCAATTACTAGCTTAGAAGTGCCTTAAGATTGGGGAATAGTGGTGGGGTGGAAGTGGCATTCACACCCAACACAACACCTGATGTCGAGGCCAGAGGTTGACCTAACTCAGGTGACATGGACAGAGTGAACACTGGGACTGAGTAATGTGTTATACCTTCTCTGATATCTTTGACTTGCCAGTCAAGCTAAGCAGCATCTTTCCTTCTGGTATGAGGTTAATCAGCAATGTGGACACAACCTGCAACAGAAAGAAAATATATCACAGGATAGCTCGATACCATACAGAAACATGAACAGTAACATTGAGTATTTGAACCATAACAAACGTTTCAATATGAAGCATAAAATTCTCAGTTGCAAACTTGAAAGCAGAAAACAGGGAAATTTCCATAAGTGCACAATTTTTTATTTCGAATGCTAAGATTTTAGCCAGAAACAAAGAAAGTCATGATGAGCATTGTTCTGATCAGCCAATCAGATTGAAACTGTTTGTATTGAGCAGGCCCCCCCCCCCCCACAAACCGAGATTCTCTCTAAATAAAGTTACTTGAGTTGCACGTCGATTGGCCAAACATGTTCAGAGATTTTAAAGATTTTTTAAATCAATTCAAAATCCAAGATGGCCGTTAACAAGATTGATTAATCAAATCCGCTTGGACAATGTTGGATCTCTATTCATGACACAAGGATGTGTCGTTGTCGTGCCAAATTTGGTTGAATTCAGCGCAGCCATTCCCGAGTCATCAGGTGACCAACAAATGGATGTTGGACAGTTGTTATGGCATGTTCACATGATCTTTCAGCTTTCCCTACTACAAGTTTGATTTGCAGTACACACAAATAAATCAACTCCTACAGGTTGTCTATGAGGCGCACAAAAATCACACAAGAAAGTCAGCTGGAGGCTGACATATCACCCACCACCCACCCCATCCCCAAAGTTGAGTACATTCCCAACAGAAAATTCACCTAATTATCTCTCTAACTGCTGGAGTTGCAGCAGCAAGACTTTCGCGACATACATAGCAAATTCCATTTACTTCTAACCCCCCCCCCCCCCCCCCCATCAATTCAGTCAAGCAGGATCGATTAAAAAACTTTAAACATTAGGCTGTTTGGATGCTGTACAATCATCCTGTTAAGTTTCATCCAATTCTTTCAATTTGGGATGTATGAAACGACGAATGAAAATTATTCAATGTTAATGATGATAAATATTATTGGAATACCACCGCTGAATGTGATACTACCTCACTTTATGCTTCACTGGCGAGGCAAAATTAAGACTATTACAGTATGTTGTACTATCACCTGATGGAGTGGTCAGACTCTACTTACCTGTTTGCCAGACCACAAACAGCATGGCTTGATGATGCTCGGAGGAAGAAGTTGTATTCGACCACACTTTTCAGACAATGCACAAAATACCAACTGTTGGTAATCAGTCCTGGAAGATAATATAGAGCATGTTACCCATGACCTTATAATCAATACAGTTCTCCTGGACCCCAAAACCAAGCGGCCACACGTTTGGTCAAGATCTATTTAGTAGAAAATGAAGCAGTGTTCCACTTTTTCTCGCTTTTTTCGATAACCTTGACATGAAAATCAATACACTTCTTTGGGACTGTAATCCCAGCCAGGGTTGGTGATAAAACACAAGTTATCTTGCTGGAGACAGACAGACAGACACAAACAGACCGACTGACCGACACAGACAGACCGACCGAGTCAGACAAAGACAGGTAGGCAGGCAGGCAGTCAAGCATGAATGCGTGATTGACATTTCCGCCATTGCTACCTCAAGCAACGTAATATCCATAACTATATTCAGTTTCACTTCACTTCCTAGGTGAGACAAAATTCAGGTCACTTAAATACCACTTGAATGTCAATTTAATACTGAGAAAACAGAAGTAAAATTATGCTACCAAACGGACCTTTGCGGTTTATCCATCTCTCATATGATGTCATAATATACCACGTGACATGTACGATGACATCATAATCAATGGCATCATGAATGACATAAATAATGCATAACTGGTGATGGTCTAAGTGTTGTTGTATGAATTGCATGCCTTTACTATTTAATAAACTTGCTGTTGAATATTTTGAAACTAATTTGACTGGGCACTGTTGCTGCCATAGGCAGCAACAGCACCCAGTCAAATTAGTTTCAAAATATTCAACAGCTTACCTGTATAGTTTTCTGGAAATTGATAGCTAGGGATCGATCGATCCCAACACGGGTGAGATGTGGGTGGAGCTTAGCTAGAGATGGGCATGGCATAGCTAAAACTGGAAAGGTCAATTCTTAAAACTTTGTGAAATTGGTTCAAAGGTTTATTATATAAAATGTTTTCTTCGCTTGGATTTACTCTATTACTGTTTATTACTCAATTTGTGACACGGTTTAAGTTTAAGCTTCAGACAGAGATTGGCTCTTAGTCTGATGTAATATGATTCAAACACAAACCATAACATCTGATAGCAATGTATGTGCATAAAGCTCATTTGTCTAGTTTAAATGACTAAACCTGATTTAGTTAAACAGTCTCATTGCATTCAAGCGGTAGTTAAATTCAAAGTAAACAGAGAAATAATTAAAGTATAAATAGAGTTTATATACTTCAGGGAGATTGAACTCGCTTAATGTCTGCTTGACACGATTTCCCCACTAGAAAAGAGTATAAGATTTACCTTGTGAATGACCGTCCTCGAATCGTTAGTGTAACACCAGCAATCATGTGATCCTGTATGAGGCCTGCTAGTGGCTTACCATCTTTGGGGACAAGATACTGCATATCTGTAGCAGCTGAAAGAACAATTTTATTTATTACTAGCTATTTATCACATCAGACAAAGAACTAGATGATAGAATTAGAGAATTACCCCTGCCCTCTCTACACCCCCACACCACCCCCACCACCACCCCTCCCCAAGGCAGCCATTTTGGTGTGCTTATAACATTTTACAACCTTGGCTTCATTATCTGCATGGAGAGACATGCACATGTGGCAAGACATATGGACAGATAAATGGACTGGCTGCCCAAAATGAGACTTATTGCTAGTCCCATGAAGTTTCAGTACCGACTCTAAATATAAGCTAAGTTATCAGATCAAAGACAAAAATTGACTTGCGGGCGCTCACACACACTAACACACTACCGTGCGCACGCACTTGCATGCACACACACACATGCGTGCATGCACGCACATGGTTCATATGAGAGAGGGATGAATGAACATACACAAAAATACTAGGCTTCTTCCTAACCACACAGTAAAACTAGCAACATACTCCAATACTAAGTTACTAAAGAAAACAAGTCTGCAAGCACGCACGCACGCACGCACACACACCTGTACACATACAGGATACAATAGCTCATTTTACTTTATTCAGGGTTTAATGAGAACTACTCTAATAATTTACCAATAGTATAAGCTTCAGCTCTTGCTATCTGTCCTTGAGGAAAATGAGCGTTCATTTCATCACCATCAAAATCAGCGTTATACGCATTACAGTTTGCATAATGCAGTCTTAGTGTTCTTTCACCAGGAAGTACCCGAACCTAAATAAACACAATGTATAATCTAAACAGATCTCACAGACAGACCATGAACCTAGTCTGCACTAGTCATTTTGTCCGGGTTACTACAATTTGTGGGTTGACCCCTGTTACCGTTAAGAAATCGATGTACACTAAACCCTATGTACAGATACTGTATTAACCCTATGTACAGATACTGTATTAACCCTATGTACAGATACTGTATTAACCCTATGTACAGATACTGTATTAACCCTATGTACAGATACTGTATTAACCCTATGTACAGATACTGTATTAACCCTATGTACAGATACTGTATTAACCCTATGTACAGATACTGTATTAACCCTATGTACAGATACTGTATTAACCCTATGTACAGATACTGTATTAACCCTATGTATAGATACTGTATTAACCCTATGTACAGATACTGTATTAACCCTATGTACAGATACTGTATTAACCCTATGTACAGATACTGTATTAACCCTATGTACAGATACTGTATTAACCCTATGTACAGATACTGTATTAACCCTATGTACAGATACTGTATTAACCCTATGTACAGATACTGTATTAACCCTATGTACAGATACTGTATTAACCCTATGTACAGATACTGTATTAACCCTATGTACAGATACTGTATTAACCCTATGTACAGATACTGTATTAACCCTATGTACAGATACTGTATTAACCCTATGTACAGATACTGTATTAACCCTATGTACAGATACTGTATTAACCCTATGTACAGATACTGTATTAACCCTATGTACAGATACTGTATTAACCCTATGTACAGATACTGTATTAACCCTATGTACAGATACTGTATTAACCCTATGTACAGATACTGTATTAACCCTATGTACAGATACTGTATTAACCCTTTATCACTCAAGCTAGCCCACACAGCTTCTGCAGTGGTCTTGAGAAATATCCATTTGCAGATAAAAGAACATTTTTCAAAAACTTACGACTGAAATGAGTGGCTCGATAACCGAGCAGTGACAACATTTTCAAAAGGACATTCATAATCATACAGGTACAAAGTTGAACAGACTAAAATACACTCATATTTATTTTGCCTAAGGGGTATATAAGGCAATCACCTGATTTAAGATCAAGTAAGTGTTAATAGATAATCATTAAAGCTAACTTAAGCTACTGATCACTACCTATGCCAGATAGGGGCTTAGTCAGCTTAATATCAAGCTGGTAAATACAGGAAATGTCAGGCTTGTGCGATTATGTGATCGAAAAACACAATTATTTTTTAATTGTAAAGGACATATTTCAGAAAAACAAATCAGGGAAAAATGCAACTCCTGCTAAAACCTAAATTCCTTTGTCTCTAAGTGTAAGACAGTTTATGTATCAGCTTTAAGATATTTAAAGGGTGATAACTTTGTAATGAACAAATTTTTGACTGCGAAAAAAGCACATGCACAGCTGCACATGATACTGATATTGTTGACACAATTTTAAGTTAATCTATTGAGACCTCTAGGAGGAGTTCGTTGACAAGAAATGTTTGACAGAGATGGACGGACCAACAGAGGGACATACATACATTTTGGACAGACGGAGGGATGTACAGGTATAGGGAGAGCACATGCACACTTTCACTTGGTAATAAAACTTACCAAGTTTCAAAAGAATTGTAGTTAAACTGTAGTTGTGTTGACAAGAAATGATTGGCAATACAGTTTATGTATCAGCTTTAAGATATTTAAAGGGGGATAACTCTGCAGTTAATAATTTTTTGGCCGTGAAAAAAGCACATGCACAGCTGCACATGATACTGATGTGCACACAATTTTAAGTTAATCCATTGAGACCTCTAGGAGTTGCGTTGACAAGAAATGATTGTCAGAGATGGATGGACCGACAGAAGGACATACACACATTTTGGACAGATGGATGGATGTACAGGTATATGGATATGTACAGGTATACGGATAGCACATGCACATCTTCACGTGGTAATGACAACACTTACCAAGTTTCAAAAGAATCGGAGCTAAACTGTAGGAGGAGTTCTGTTGATAAGAAATGATTGGCAATGCAGTTTAGGTATCGGCTTTAAGATATTTAAAGGGGGATAAATATGTAATGAAAAACTTTTTGGTCGCGAAAAAAGCACATGCACATCTGCACATGATACTGATAATGTGGACGAAATTTTAAGTTAATCCATTGAGACCTCTAGGAGTTGCGTTGACAAGAAATGATTGTCAGAGATGGATGGACTGACAGACGGACATACATACATTTTGGACTGACGGATGGACGTACAGGTATATGGATAGCACATGCACACCTTCACGTGGTAATGATAACACTTACTAAGTTTCCAAAGAATCGGAGTGAAACTGTAGGAGTTGCGTTGACAAGAAATGATTGGCAATGCAGTTTATGCATCGGCTTTAAGATATTTAAAGGGGAATAACAGTAATGAATAATTTTTCTATTGCGAAAAAAGCACATGCACATCTGCACATGACACTGATGATGTGGACAAAATTTTAAGTTAATCCATTGAGACCTCTATGAGGAGATGCGTTGACAAGAAATGATTGTCAGAGATGTATGAACTGACAGACGGATATACATACATTTTGGACAGACGGATGGACGTACAGGTATATGGATAGCACATGCACACCTACACGTGGTAATGATACCACGTACCAATTTTCAAGAATCGGAGCTAAACTGTAGGAGGAGTTGCGTTGACAAGAAATGATTGGCAATGCAGTTTATGTATCAGCTTTAAGATATTTAAAGGGGGATAACTCTGTAATGAACAATTTTTTGGCCACGAAAAAAGCACATGCACATCTGCACATGATACTGATAATGTGGACAAAATGTAAAGCTAATCCATTGAGACCTCTAGGAGTTACGTTGACAAGAAATGATTGTCAGAGATGCATGGACTGACAGATGAACATACATACATTTTGGACAGACGGATAGCACATGCACACCTTCACGTGGTAATGATAACACATGCCAATTTTCTAAAGAATTGGAGCTAAACTGTAGGAGTTGTGTTGACAAGAAATGATTGGCAATGCAGTTTATGTATCAGCTTTAAGATATTTAAAGGGGGATAACTCTGTAATGAATAATCTTTCGGTCGCGAAAAAAGCACATGCACATCTGCACATGATACTGATGATGTGGACACAAATTTAAGTTAATCCACTGAGACCTCTAGGAGTTGCATTGACAAGACGGAGACAGATGGATGGACAGACAGACATGCTGGTCACTATATAAGTAAATTTATCAAATTTCTTTTTCACGAGTGAGATGACATACTTACCTCCCTAACACTCTTGATATACTAGTATATCGGCTCTAAATTCAATAATATTCAGAATTCTCCAAAGTTAGGTGCCCCTAATGGGCAGGTGGAAGTACACAGTCATGCACATGACAAACACCACCCTCTGCGCATGCGCACACCGGTACTTCCGTTACTAAATATTGGCTGACATAGAAGCAACTATTCAATAGCCAAAGGACCAGGCCTCCGTGGGGTGGTGAGGCCGGGATCCTGTTAGGGAGGTAAGTATGTCATCTCACTCGTGAAAAAGAAATTTGATAAATTTACTTATTTCACATCATGAGAACATACTTACCTCCCTCACACTCTTGATAAAAACCAGAATTTGAAAGTAAATTTTGGTGGGAGGGAGGCAAGGTCCTGAAAACCCGCACACCCTCGAAGAGGCTAGGCTCTTTGAATTCTCAAGAGATTTAAAACATCTGAAATTGTGACTGAAACCACAACCAGGAATAGAATTTTGCATCGGATAATCGACCGATGAAGAGAGATTGATCAAAAGGCAAATGCGCTACCCCCCCCCCCCCCCCCCCCCTCTTTCTGAGGAAGGTTTAGGAAAAAACGCTGCTTTAAATGACTAGCACGTTCTCTAATACTTAATGAAAGTATTACTAGACATTGGAAAAAGAAGAATTGCTTCTATTTCAAAAACTCTCTGAAAAACCACAATTAAGAGAGATTAACCATCACCATATTAAAAAATAAAATGACACCATCACCAAGACAGAAAATTAAAAAAATGGTCATAACCACTGACCTCTGATGTCTTGGACGCGGCACTCATCTCTTCCCCCACCGGATGAAGAGAAGTGTACCAGCTAATAGGGATACCCTACCAACAAATGTGATATTTGAAAATAGCAAAGGAGGCAAACTATTTACAAACATAAACCTCTGCATAAATATTTTATTTCCTGAGGACTGAGACGGCGAGTGGGTTAGAAGTGTCACGAAGGTAATGGTCGGTAAAACTTGACTCACAGTGCCACTGGGCTACTGACATAATGTCTTCAATAGAAACACCATTAAATAATGCCGTGGAAGTTACCACACCATGGACACTATGAGCCTTGGCTCTATCTACCTGGATTCCAGTGGCTGTTTTATGACAGAATTGGATACATTCCACTATCCATCTGGAAATAGTGTCCCTTGACGCCCTACCATGGGGTTCAATATATGACAACCATAGGGAACATGGGTCCGTCCGCCAAACCTGAGTTCTTCTCTTGTACTTATTCAAAGCACGGACTGGACACCATACTTTAGCACCAGGATCATATCTGGTTACGGCAGGTAAAATAATAGGTTTACCCAGATACTTTAAAGATTGATTCTTAGCCAAGAAATTCAATCTCGGTAGAAGCTTAAGGCCTTCACCTGTAACTATATAACGGTCAGGCTCAGCAGACAAGGCATGAATTTCACTCCTGCGTCTGGCTGATGCGGCCGCAACTAAAAATACAGTTTTAAGTGTCAATAATTTAACAGATATAGCACTAAGTGGTTCAAAAGGCTTACCACTCAAAACCTGCAGAACCAGAGAAAGACTCCATGACGGTGTCAGCGGAGGATTCCTTGGTCTGAGATTGCCCATACCTTTAATAAGAGTATTTAAAACACTTACTTCATCACTTCCCCTCTTTGCCAAGCAAGGGATAACAGTCATCAATGCTGATTTGTATCCAGCAACAGAATTAGGTTGAAGACTATAGGTATCATACAGGTGACAGAAAATCAGCTACTACCTGAATAGATGCTTCCATCGGATTGATACATCTCTTTGAGCACCATTCTGCAAATCTGTTGATTTTAAAATTATAAGCGCTGGAGGTTGACCCCCCTCCTGGCTCTGGCCATGAAACTGGCTGCTTGCTCAGAAAAGCCCTCCTTAATCGCGGATTGTTTGACAACATCCATGCAGTCAATTGAAACATTGATGGATTGTTGTGAAGGGTCTTGCCCTGGAAGACAATATTGTCCATCAGCGGCAGAGGAAGCGGATTGCAAACCAGAAGGTCCAGCAGACCCGTAAACCATGATCGGCTTGGCCAATTCGGGGCGATCAGAAGCACTTGGCATTCCTCTTGTCTGATCTTCTGAAGGATTCTTGGAATCAGGATTGTTGGAGGGTATGCGTATGCATACATTCCCTTCCAACTGATAGCTAGCGCATCTATTGCGATAGCGCTTGGATCTGGAATCGGAGAAACGTACGTCGTCATTTTCGCATTCTTCTTCATTGCGAACAAATCTATGTTGGGCTTTCACCAATGATTGAACAGGTGATCCGCCACACATTGATTTAGTTGCCATTCTGTAGGCAGAATACTCATCCTTCGGCTCAATGAGTCTGCTAACAGATTCAGCCTTCCCGGAATATGAACTGCTTTCAAGGTGATCATATGATCCATGCACCAGCAAAGCAGCTTCCATGTCATCATACAGAGACTGGGCGACTTCGTTCCGCCCTGGCGGTTTATATAACTCACTACTGTAGAGTTGTCTGAACGTATCATCACAAATTTTCCCTCCACTTCCTTTAGGAAGTGTTCCAGGCCTAGAACTACAGCCCGCAATTCTAGCATGTTGATATGTTCCTTTGACTGTTCCAGATTCCAAAGCCCTGGCGGTTTATATAACTCACTACTGTAGAGTTGTCTGAACGTATCATCACAAATTTTCCCTCCACTTCCTTTAGGAAGTGTTCCAGGCCTAGAACTACAGCCCGCAATTCTAGCATGTTGATATGTTCCTTTGACTGTTCCAGATTCCAAAGCCCTGATACAGTGGCTTCTTCGAGGCAAGCTCCCCAACCCTCCATCGATGCATCCGTAAACATCATTACTTGAGGGTGGGGAGGGGTCAGCATGACCCCCGCCAGATTTCCTCTCTCCATCCACCAGCGAAGGTGATGAATGAGAGGGTCCAACACTTGAATGCGCGAGTCCAGTGATCCTGAACTCTGCGTTCACTGAGTCATGAGAAACAATTGAATCGGCCGCCTGCGTAAGGCCGCCTGAGGAATGACTGGTTCCATCGAAACCATCAGACCTAACATTCTCAGATAGACCCGTGCTAGAATATAACGACTGTTGCAAACCAACCGAATGCACGAGAGGAGACTTTCCACTCTCTCCTGGGACGGATAAACATATCCTATCTCCAGATCGAAGAACATACCCAGGTAAACAAACTTCTGGGATGGAGTCAGCTCTGATTTCTGAAAGTTGATCACCCAGCCTAAATCTGTGAGAGTTTCCAAAACTATCCCCAGATTTGCTGTCAAACTTTCTGGGTTGTGTGCTTTTAGCAACCAGTCGTCTATGTAAGTGTGAACAGCTATATTTCTCCTGCGGAGGTATGCCGTGATAGCAAGTACCACTCGAGTGAAGACCCTTGGAGCTGTCGAGATGCCGAATGGAAGAACCTTGAATTCCCAGTGGCGTCCATGAAAAGCAAATCTCAGGAACCGACGAAAACTCCTTGCAATCGGAATGTGGAAGTAAGCATCCTTGAGATCTATAGATGCTGTCCACATCCCCTTCTCTAACCCCAACAACACCGATCTTACTGTTTCCATTTTGAAAGTCGGAGTGTCTAAAAACTTGTTTAGAGGCTTGAGGTTGAGAATTGGTCTCCACCCCCCCACCCCCACCCCCGGTGTTCTTTGCCACAAGAAACACGGTTGAATAGAAGCCCGGGCAATCCTACGCCGGTTGAATTGCTTCTTTTAGAACGAGAGATTTTATCTCCTCTTCTATGCACAACCGCCTGTCTGGATCTCTTGGAATTTGAGTCCAGACCGGTACCAGAGACAAATGCAATGGCGGACCTCTTATCCAATCTGGACTGTATCCGTGCGAAAGCCATTGCAAGACTAAGCGGTCCTGAATTAACCGCGCCCACTTCTGAATGTGACAAGTCAAACGACCTCCCACTGGTGCACCTAGGGTTGACGGGGTGCCCATAAATTTTAGAAGTGGGTGTGTCTCTGGTACGAGTGGCAACACCCGAGTGGTACTTGTGATAAACGGAAAAAATTTTCTTGCATCAGGCCCGGTTACCACGCGCCGCTCCCCGCGTGCCGCGACCAGCGCTACGCGCACCACGGTGCGCGGGCTGCTGTCTGGCAGGCTGCGCTTGAGGCGACGGCTGTCGCACAACAGCACGCTGCTGCTGGCGTAGCCGACGCGGTCACTGAAACCAGCCGGCCTGCTGGCCTCTGACACTGCCAGCCCCGCCACGAGCATACGGCTGTCGAGCACAGCCGAGGGCTGAACACGCACGTGTTCCCTGCGCAGCACTTCAAACTGTGCACGCAGTGCCCTCTGGTTGTTCACCAAAGTCACCATCTCCTGGAGGTGCCGACAACCTTCACCTCCAAAGAGTCCAGGGCCCGCCATCGGCGCTTGCATCAAGCGCGACTTGAGCTCCTGAGACGGGCACAAATTGTCCAGTGCAAAAGTGCGCCTCGTTCTCAGCGACTTCGTGACCGACCTAGTCAGACAGTCCAATGCCAGGTTGATGCCATCCTGGATGGCTCATTGGACTGTCATGGGACTAGGCTGTTGCTGCACCGACGCCGCTACCACCCCCGATAGCAGCTGAGAGACATGCGACAGTGCACTGATCGCTGCTCGCGAGCTCTCCTCGGTGTCACGCAAGGCGGCATTCGCCGAGCGCATAGCGCCCGTACACAACGCTCCCGTGTCAGCCCGGGAACACGGCCGCGTATCTTCCCCCAGAGCGGCGAGGTCGTCCGCGCTCGGTCTGGGTGCCAGGCCATACCGTGCATACTGACTGGCAGTAACCCGACATCGCCTAGCTACCTCGCGGGGGGGGCTTCGCGAGGCGACCTCTCGGTCGGATCGACTCCTCTGCCGCCGCGAACATATCTAAGATATGTTCAGCGTACGGCAGAGACAGAGCTGAGCTGGCCAACGGCTTCGCCTGTAACCATGCCCGAGGGTTACCGGCGGCCATCTCGTCCATGGCGAGCTCTGGTCTCACAGCGAGGAGCCACGCACACGCCTCTGACCAGTCTTCATCCGTGGCTACGTGCGAACTGCCGACGAGCAGCGGGCCCTCGTCATCCTCAATGGCATTCGCAGGCACTACCGAGGAGGAGGCTATAGACGAACCTGGCTGCCCAGGGAACGTATACGGGCCCGCGAGGGCTGGCATAGCATTCTCCATAGGCAAACCAGGCTCCAAGGCCGCGCTTGTGTGAGGGGGATTATGCACACCAGCGTGGCCCGGAACGACCGTATGAGATTCCACCTCCAAGCGTGGAATCTTATACGGCCGGCCGTCTGCTCCAAAGCGGGCCACAGGCTGAACCATGAAACCTGCTCCCGAGGGAACAGTGCCATAGGTGCGAGCGTTCACACTCCCCAAGAGAGGAGTGTAGGCGTTCACATCCATGTCTTCATGATCCACCTGTGGACCGAGCAGGTAGTCCTCATCATCTTCCTGGTCAGGAAAGTTAGACTCTGGATTAGCAAAGAAACCTAATCCAGACTGACCAGGAGACTGCCCAAAGGCAGATGATGAGTTTACTCCGCGAGTGATCGTGGTCAGGCCCGCTGGTCGGGTCCCGCCTGATGCTTCTCGCGCCGCTGGCACCCCAGGCGATGCGAACATCAAGCCTGGGTCCAAGATGGCCGCCCCTGGATCATCAAACGCTTTGTCCGAGCTAATAGGCCATGATCCAGGGACGGGGGCTACCCGCACTGAGGTCGATGCGCAGGAAGTTGAAACACCTGTGCCAGGCAACAAGCTGCGAAGCATGTCAGGCATCAGGTCTTTCAAAGTCCTGCGCATCTCACTCACTAACTCACTTTTGAAGGCCTCGAGCCCACCCTTCTCAGAGGCCTTCTTCTTACCCTCCTTCTTCGGCTTCTTCCCCTCCTCCGCCATCATCTTCGCCTGCAAAGAGAAGAATTCAGAGGTTAGATCCCCACCCCCCACTTTTCACAAATAACACATTTGTTGGACAGCCTACAAGCTGAACACAGATGGCAAGGGTGGGGGAAGAATCTAGCTTTCATGGTCTTCAGACAGGACGGACACTTCTGAAAAGGGAGGGATACGAAGACAATGAGTATGACAGTCTCAAAGCCATGTAAATGGACTTTTAAGTAGAAACCAAAACACTCGAGAGAAGACACCCACTATTACGACCACCCTGACGGGACAGGTGACTTCTCCAGTAAATAAAACACCAAATACAACCAGAACCCCAAATTAAGAGAGAGAGAAAGATTATGACTATCTAGATATCTCTCTACACTCTTAATAAACAGGGAGATGAACACATCACAGACTACTCTAAACTAAGATCATGACATCAAGGAAAGAGCAAACTCTGGTTGATTATGACATCAAACCTCATTATGCAAAAGCTCCTACCAGGAGAGGGGACGTCAGATTAATGCAAGAAATATCTAGATCTCTAGACATTCTCAGCTCTCGACTAATATAATATAAAATTATATTTACTCGAGAACCCGTGCACACGCAAGAGAGAAAATAGTGCAATAGCAAACGGCAGCAGAAAATGCAATTGTTTTCAAATAATCATGTGCCATAATTAATAAACTCCCTGAGCCTGAGCACAGGCAACCATCCTCTTGTGCAGGAAAACACATCCTTCCATCCGCCAAGACTCCTCTTCCAGAAGAACTGATGAGGGGGATGGGACAAAAGGAAGGAGATATTTTATTTATTAATTTATTATATCTCCAACCCTTAGACATATTACAATGATAAGTCACCCTGGGACGTGAACAACCTTCTAGAGAAGACCAGGCATCCTTGTATAGACACAAGACAAACCTGCAAGCATAAAACACAAGAGAGTATTAGCCCTAGGCGCTGGGAAAAAATTTACAAGGATTCCCAGCGCCTGAAAACGCGGTACCGCCGAAAACGGCCGCTACGAAAACCGGTAACACACAAAAGTTACAAGCCTTAAATAAAAGCCTGGAACAATGTCACCTTGGATGATGACGAGGAGGACTCCTGCAGCATTTTTGCATCAGCCATGATGGATAGGGATTTATTTAGTTCTCGTTAGAATTCAGAAAGAGCCTGTGAGGAATTTCACAAGTTGCTTCTTCAGCCAATATATTAGAAAACGGAAGTACCGGTGTGCGCATGCGCAGAGGGTGGTGTTTGTCATGTGCATGACTGTGTACTTCCACCTGCCCATTAAGGGCACCTAACTGTTTATAATTCTGAATAGTATTGAATTTAGAGCCGATATACTAGTATATCAAGAGTGTTAGGGAGGTAAGTATGTTCTCATGATGTGAAATCCCCCCCCGTCCAGACGGGGGGGGGGGGGGGGGATAAAAATGAAATAATCGAATAATCGTGATTAATTCCACTGCATAAAATATTTCCAAATCTACCTTTTTATTTACATTTTTCTCAACGAATGCATGTCCATTTGCAGGCCACGAGAAGACTATTTTTGAAAATGTATCATTGGAATTCCTGGCTTAATGCTCGAGCCAGGCATTCCAGTGAGACATTTTCAAAAATAGTCTTCTCTTGGCCTGCAAATGGACATTTCTAAACACCATTGCCGCTTTCGCCATTGATATACCTTTGTTGTTATATCGGTGTAATTTGTAAAAAGGCCGATTAATCGAGTAATCACTATTATTCTTAAATAATCGATCGTGATCACTTAAAGTAATAATCACGCAAGCTTAGGAAATGTATAACTAGAAACATCACGACAGAACATGAATCTTAAATACACAAAATGTATAAACTGCACAACATTACGTGAATAACCTATGATATTCGTCATCAAAATGGATAGTTGCAGCCAAGCAACACTAACATCAAAGTCTCAGCATTAAGTGACAGAATTAATCGTAAAGCTGCCCATGTTCAGTCTGTCAAAGTTTTACATGTAACAGACTCTGGAGAAGTATTTGATCACCCAATAATTGTTTATCCTCGGCTAACATTAGATTCACTTGATGGTGGTAAAGACGTCGAGTAACCATTTTGAGAAGCAATCCAAAATAGAGCTCTGCCGTGGTCTTGAAGATTGTCCATTTGCAGACCAAGAGAACATTTTTTTAATTTACTACTGAAATGACTGTGACTCAGTAACCTAGAGTCATTCATAAATTTTCTAAAATAGTCTTCTATTGCCTGCAACTAAACATTCAATAAGCAAATATTTTGATTTTCTTGGCCAACTTTATCCATTAAGCAGTTAATACTCTTGTTGATAATTCCTGTGACATGATGCTTAACCGTATTCTATCTAAGAGACAACAAGATCATAACACATGCAATGTTAGAAGTCTGACTTGAAAATGATCGAATTTGGGAATTTATCATGCAGATATCCACTATACACATATGCACAAATGCTCAGACACTCATACATATGCATGCTTGATGATATTCCTGCATGTACGCGCATGCACGCACGCACGCACGCGCGCGCACACACACACCCACACACACACACACACACACACATTGACGTAGACACACACATGTGCATAGATGGACATACACTCACGCCTGCATGCACACAGCAGTAATGTGGGATTATTATTGCTAACTCACCATGTGAGCTTGAATACTAGGTCTGTGCAATGTAGGTTGTCTGTTCAGCAGCACTACATCACCATTCTTCAGGTGCCTATAAACCTACAAAAACACAAGATATGCCACACTGAATCAAGCAAATTATTTCACTCCTTCAAAGACAGGTAATTTCAGAACACTATCTCTCAATCATCAGGGTGATTACATATCACAATAATTGCACAGAATAATAACACCAGAAAGGACAACACCAAGGGTCCACAACACTGGGAACATCAGTATTTGTAAAACTAGATTCCAAGCGCAAAGTAATTCTGCAGATTAGAACTGAAAAATTTTGGTCCACAATGTGAAAATTTTGGCCAGAAATGAACAACTCTTGGCCAAATAATTTTTTGCTAGAAATTTGAATATTTAGATCCAAAATGTGTGAATTTGAGTCTGATATTTAACATTTTTAGATTTCCAAACGAAAATCTCAAAATCTTAAAATGATGAAACGATTCAAGTGTCATATTTGTATTCAGCAGGCATTCAAACTTCTATATCGTCCATATTCGCCGTAAAAGCCATGAACTTCGACAGCTTGCTGGCAACATGTTTTTCATCCTTGAATGGCCCTCAGTCCCCAATCATAATTTTCCTTCAATCGCTGTATGTGACTATACTATGGCACATACACACATCTGAGATGCTGGTCTAGTATTACCAAAACTTAGACATGTATATTTAGTGCATAGATCAAGCATTGGAAAACCAGAGGCATCTAATTGTTTATCAGTTTCTGTAATGCAATGGAATATAAGAGATGCAAGGGCATGTCAAGCTCACCTGGAACAAAATCCTACTAGACAAGGTTCCTTTAAGCAACACTGGTTGGAATCAAGCGGGTAATGAGGAATAATCTTTAAAGCAATTCCTTGAACAGTTTTGTAAACTCAACCCTACCATCATGGGTCCATCCTGTAGTTTGATTAAAATTGGACCAGCGGGTAATGAATTGTAATCTTTTAGATGATTGTCTGGACATTTTTAGAAATCCAAGATGGCCCACCAAAAAAAATTGATCAATCAAATTTCTGCAGTTCTGAAGCCTACTACAATAGGGCCCTTCCAACAAACTTTGGTGTGAACTCAGTTCAACAGTTAATGAGCAGTCTCTAAAGAATTTTTAGGTAATTTTTGCAAATCCAAGATGGGCACCAAAGAAATTGACCAATCCAATTCCTGTATAGAATTTCCGGATGATCCCTGCCTAGACAAACTTTGGTTGAAATCAGACCATAGGTTAATGAAGAGTATGTAGGCTTATGTGAGAATTCCTGGCCATTTCCTGAAAATCCTACATGACCGCCGGGAAATTTCTGCATATAAGTTTTGAAACCTGCCAGTCTAGGATCATTCATTCCACTAGATTTGGTTGAAATCGACTCAGGTGTTAAAGAGGACTGCATCTTTTAACCAATTGCCTGTACAGTTTTGGAAAATCCAAAATGGACAGTGGAAAAATTGACTAACCAAATTTCTCTATAGAAGTTCTGAGGCCTACCACCCCCAAGTCCAGTCAGCCAATTTTGACTAAAATTAACCAAGTGGTTAAACCAGAGTCTTTTAAAGAAAAAGCTCATAAAGCGACAGACAAAAGACAAAAAAACACACAAAACAAATGACGGATGGACGACGAACTGTTACCATGGCATAAGCAAACCTGGCCTTTCTAACAAGGTGAGGAAATAATGTTAGTGGTGGACTTGAGTGTATAAATAGCTGCATACCTTTTATCTCACAATGTTTTATTCAGTTATTATTACGTCCAATTTCTATTAATATTGAAAAAAACAATTGAAAACTAGGAATGATAATAATTAATAAATTAATGAAGCACAATTATACATTGATGATTTTAGGATTTTTTTACACACAGAATTCTATACTAACCGCAGATAGTGTTATCGCAAATGAATAGACGTTTGTATTAAAAAATATCAAACAAATTGAACATCACGAGGAGATAACTAATTTTGCTTATTATCAAATAAGTTAGTCACAGGTAAATCTTGGAAAATAGTATTTACCTGTTTGCATCCAAAATATGTCCTCCTGTTTGAGGGAGTTGAATCTGGTGTTAGAAGACGCTTAGCCACTGCCTCACGCTGTACTGTGTCTGTGGCACTTAGATGCTGCTTGAAACCATTCTCATCCACCACAGCCACGGCACTGCAATAAACATACACAACCATATTATCATGTCTTGTCCTGCCATCATTACAATACAATTAAAATCAAATCTCCATGATAACACAGGTTATGGGGCCAATACCAGGTCAATGCACATTGGTATTGACACAGGACTGCCCAGTAACCTGCAAATGAGAAAGGATGATTATGCACGTGCAACACCTTTCCCCCTAGAGCATGCGGTCCTAAAAACACAAGCGAGATAGGTTTGAAACCAAACACAAAATTCTATCCATTAAGGTATTAATTTAGAATGATAATTTGATTTAAGTTATTCCTGAGTTACGAAAAGTAGCTGGCAGAGGTTTTGCAGAAACAACAGAAGCTTTATGCGGGTTACTACCAACAGGTCAGCAATGTTGCATTGTCCAGTTTAGTCATGTGACATTGATCGGTTCAGTTTAAAATACACTTCTGGGCCAAAAAAATGAGGCAAACATGATTTATCATATATTTTATGATTACTCTTTCATGTTAATAAATACAGGTGAAATAAGTGACAATTTTACATATTGTATGCATTGTCTGTGTGCAGGGTACCTTTTAGTATGGGATAGCCTTTCCCTTATTTTTTTTGTCTCAAAACTCACCCATTTGGGCAAGCTGTCTGAAAGCTTTTTGCATTGTGCCGCATCAATGCTGTTCCATTCATGTCTGACTGCTTTCCACTATTGAGTGAGCTAATTTGCATATCAAAAGCCATCTACTGAATGGATTCTTGTTCTATATTAGACCTACATGCATACACAAAATACAAATAGCGCGTCTCTGTGTTCAGGATTTAAAGTGAATTAACTAACCAAACTAGCAAGCTAGTTGAGTTACGCTGACCGAGGTGACAAGACATTAGCCGTTTCTGTAATCTCTGTGTATTACCACACTGTGCCTGAAGAGTGAAGTTGTTATTTTTGATTCAAAATGTCTTCAAAAAAGGCTAAATTCCATGTACCTGTTGAAGTCAAAAGCCGGATTGCAGGTCTTCGTCAAGCTGGAAAGTCATATCCTGAGATTAAGAAAATTCTAAAGTCTGAGGATATTCAGATTCCACTGTCTACAATACAGAGAATTGGCCACACATTTCAAGTGACAGGTTCTGTTGCCTGGAAAGCAGGTTCTGGACAAGCTAAACTGACATGTCGAGATGAAAGAAGGCTGAAAATGACTGTTCTGAAGAATCGTAAGAAGACTCTCACCAAATTAGTAGAAGAATTCAGAAATTCACAAAATAAGGCTGTTTCAAGAAGAACAATTGCAAGGAGGGCCAAGGAAGCTGGTTTTTTATCAAAGCGGTGTGCTAAGAAGCCATTGCTGTCCACAAAGAACGTTGCAGACAGACTCAGATTTTTGGCACTTTATCGTGACCATGATTCTCAGTGGTTTGAGTGTGTTCTCTGGAGTGATGAGTCACGTTTTGAGCTGTGTACAGATGCTCTAGAGCGCTGTCTTCATAGGTCAGGTGAAAAATATAACCCAGAATGCCTCTCCACCACTGTGAAACATGGAGGAGGTGGAATTATGGTATGGGGTGTGTTTTCTGCATCTGGTGTTGGCGAGCTTGTGCAATGTGAAAAGTCCATTAATGCAAAGGAGTATCAAAACATATTAGAAAAGGGGTTGCTTCCAAGCCTGAACAAGTTGTGTAGTGGAAATAAAAGACAAAAAGCTATTTTTCAACAAGATAATGCCCCGGCACACACAGCAAAAACAACAAAGTCATGGTTTGAGCGGCATTCTCTGTCGGTGATGTTTTGGCCTGGACAGTCACAAGATCTTAACCCCATAGAGAATATATGGGCACATATCACGGCCAAACTGGTTGGCAGAAAATTTGGGAGCACTGACCAGTTGTGGGAAGCAGTCAGACATGAATGGAACAGCCTTGATGCAGCACACTGTAAAAGGCTTTCAGACAGCTTGCTCAAACGGCTGAGATTTCTGAAGAAAAACAAGGGAAACGCTATCCCATACTAAAAGGTACCCTGCACACAGACAATGCATATGATATTATGTAAAATTGTCACTTATTTCACCTGTATTTATTAACATGAAAGAGTAATCACAAAAAATATGATAAATCATGTTTGCCTCATTTTTTTGCCCAGCAGTGTAGTATAGAGCCATAGATGACCACAAACCATGATATATAAGGATGATATAACAGACGTGGACGGTTGTCATGGCATAGACTCGCTTGGCGATTCTGGCTAGGTAAGCTAATAAAATCATTAACCCTTTAACCCTCGAATTTATTCAAGAAAATTTGAATTTTCTCATAAAAAGTGTCAATTTGCAGACCAAGAGAAGACTATTTTAGAAGATTTACCACTGGAATGACTGGCTCGGTTATCGAGCCAGTCATTCCAGTGGTAACTTCTCGAAAATAGTGTTCTTTTGGTCTGCAAATGGACCTTTCTCAAGACCACTGCAGAAGCAGTTTTTGGCTGATATGAGTGTTAAAGGGTTAAGCCAAGTGATGTCATTGATGGATAATAGATAATAATATTTATTATCCATGATACAAGGCTCAAAGAATACTAATTGCAACAATAGCACAGTACAATCAACAAGTAACATTAGCATTTCTACTAGGCTTGGATAGGGGGGGTTGGTCTTATGTTCAAGACCTGCTCAGAAAGGCAACCTCTAAGTTTATAATAAATACTCCTGAGCTAGCTACATAAAACTATGAAAAGATAAATAAGTCTTTATTCACATAAGGAAACTTACCCTGGATGATTATTTGGCCCATTTATTACAGCCTCCATAAGGGACTCCACATTCCAAGGCGTCACAAATTCTGGGTAAGTTAGTTTTTTGGCAAACACCATCGGCATACCGACCTCATTGGTTTTGATGCTAGGATCCGGGGAGATAACTGACCGTGCAGCAAAGTCAACGCGCTTACCCATCATGTGTTTTCGAAATAGTCCTTCTTTCTTCTCTAAAATCTAGAAAAATAAGATTTGAAAATGTTAATGATGACATTATTGACAAGGCTTGTTGTAAATGTCTCGGATGCAAACTGAGAAAACAAACAAACACAAATTTTGTGTAATTTAATGTTTTCTTTCTCCTCCTGCTTGGTCTCCTATTTGTCGATGAACATCAGGGCTCAGGAAAAGAATGCCTACGTTGGCTGCAATATAATCAGATGTTAATGTTTATCTTTGTACCAAGTTTAGTCGACATTTGACCGTGTCCACTAAATCAAACGGTAATATGCTTGACTGAGGGTAGTGTAGTACTGTGCACACAGAAGCTCAGATACAGTACAGCTCAGAAATAATGTAAAATGATTTCAAAACAAAGTAAAATCTACTGTTGAATACTTTGGACTTAATTTGATTGGAAGCCATTGTCAATAGCTTCCAATCAAATAAGGTCCAAAGTATTCAACAGTACATTTGCTACATCATTAGAATTGAAGTAAGATTTTTCTGTCTTTGTTTTGGAAACATGTTAACTTATTTCTGAGCTGAACTGTATGCCTCAAAAACTAATTCTTGTACTATGTTAAACACTGACCTTAATCAGGACCACAAAATCAATGAGTGAGCTTTTCATCTCCCCCATGACAGTCATGCGCCTATTCTAAGTGCCCAAAATATTTATTAATCGTGAAAGTTAAACTTGAAAATCTGAGTTTCTTTACCAAGGTCTCATTAACCATAACCATCAACCTAGTAGTCTCAAAATTAGTTAAAGAACAGGTAAACACTGGTACAGAGGTTACAATGACCGTTAACCTCGACATAGTGACAGCGAAGTAATTGTGCTTCCATCTATTGAGTATGTGTGTCGAAGTTTAGATTCAATAAGTTAAGAAAATTTATCAAATTTCTTTTTCACGAGTGAGATGACATACTTACCTCCCTAACACCCTGGATATACTAGTATATCGGCTCTAAATTCAATAATATTCAATTATAAAAAGCTAGGTGCCCCTACTGGGCAGTTGGAATGTACACAGTCATGCACATGTCAGACCCCATCTCTGTGCATGCGCATACTGGTACTCCCGTTACTAAATACTGGCTGACATAGAAGCAACTATTCAAATAACAAAAGGACACAGCCTCCGTGGGGTGGAGAGGCTGGGATCCTTTTAGGGAGTTAAGTATATCATCTCACTCGTGAAAAAGGAATTTGATAAATTTTCTTATTTCACATCATGAGAACATACTTGCCTCCCTAACACTCTTGATAAAAACCCGAATTTGAAAGTAAATTTGATGGAAGGAAGGCAAGGTCCAAAAACCAGTTCACCCTCGAAGACACTAGCTTCATTTCAAGATTTAAAAACATCTGAAAACTCTCTCTGAAACACAACCAGGAATAGAATTATGTGTCGCATAATCGACCAATGAAGAGAGATTGATCAAAAGGCAAATTCACTCCCCCCACCCACTCTTTTTGAGAAAGGTCAGGAAAAAATGCTGCTCTAAATGACTAGCACGTTCTCTAATACTTGATGAAAAGTATTACTAGACATTGGAAAAACAATTGCTTCATTTTCAATAAAAAACACTGAAACAACCACAATTAAGAGACATTAACCATCACCATATTACATAACATGACACAATCAACAAGACAAAAAACTAAATGGTCACATATACTGACTGACCTCTGATGTCTTGAGCACGGAAATCACCTCTTCCCCCCATACAGATGAAGAGAATGTAACCGGAAATAGTAGGGATCCCTACTAACAAATTAAGTAAATTTGGCAAATTTCTTTTTCACGAGTGAGATGACATACTTACCTCCCTAATACTCTTGATATACTAATATATCGGCTCTAATTTCAATAATATTCAGAATTATAAAAAAGTTAGGTGCCCCCTAATGGGCAGGTGGAAGTACACAGTCATGCACATGACAAACACCACCCTCTGCGCATGCGCACACCGGTACTTCCGTTACTAAATATTGGCTGACATAGAAGCAACTATTCAATAGCCAAAAGACCAGGCCTCCGTGGGGTGGTGAGGCCAGGATCCCGTTAGGGAGGTAAGTATGTCATCTCACTGGTGAAAAAGAAATTTGCCAAATTTACTTATTTCACATCATGAGAACATACTTACCTCCCTAACACTCTTGATAAAAACCAGAATTTGAAAGTAAATTTTGGTGGGAGGGAGGCAAGGTCCTGAAAACCCGCACACCCTCGAAGAGGCTAGGCTCTTTGAATTCTCAAGAGATTTAAAACATCTGAAATTGTGACTGAAACCACAACCAGGAATAGAATTTTGCATCGGATAATCGACCGATGAAGAGAGATTGATCAAAAGGCAAATGCGCTCCCCCCCCCCCCCCCCTCTTTCTGAGGAAGATTTAGGAAAAAACGCTGCTTTAAATGACTAGCACGTTCTCTAATACTTAATGAAAGTATTACTAGACATTGGAAAAAGAAGAATTGGTTCTATTTCAAAAACTCTCTGAAAAACCACAATTAAGAGACATTAACCATCACCATATTAAAAAATAAAATGACACCATCACCAAGACAGAAAATCAAAAAATGGTCATAACCACTGACCTCTGATGTCTTGGACGCGGCACTCATCTCTTCCCCCACCGGATGAAGAGAAGTGTACCAGCTAATAGTAGGGATACCCTACCAACAAATGTGATATTTGAAAATAGCAGAGGAGGCAAACTATTTACAAACATAAACCTCTGCATAAATATTTTATTTCCTGAGGACTGAGACGGCGAGTGGGTTAGAAGTGTCACGAAGGTAATGGTCGGTAAAACTTGACTCACAGTGCCACTGGGCTACTGACATAATGTCTTCAATAGAAACACCATTAAATAATGCCGTGGAAGTTATCACACCACGGACACTATGAGCCTTGGCTCTATCTACCTGGATTCCAGTGGCTGTTTTATGACAGAATTGGATACATTCCACTATCCATCTGGAAATAGTGTCTCTTGACGCCCTACCATGGGGTTCAATATATGACAACCATAGGGAACATGGGTCCGTCCGCCAAACCCGAGTTCTTTTCTTGTACTTATTCAAAGCACGGACTGGACACCATACTTTAGCACCAGGATCATATCTGGTTAAGGCAGGTAAAATAATAGGTTTACCCGGATACTTTAAAGATTGATTCTTAGCCAAGAAATTCAATCTTGGTAGAAGCTTAAGGCCTTCACCTGTAACTATATAACGGTCAGGCTCAGCAGACAAGGCATGAATTTCACTCCTGCGTCTGGCTGAAGCCGCCGCCACTAAAAATACAGTTTTAAGTGTCAATAATTTAACAGATATAGCACTAAGTGGTTCAAAAGGCTTACCACTCAAAACCTGCAGCACCAGAGAAAGACTCCATGACGGTGTCAGTGGAGGATTTCTAGGTCCGAGATTGCCCATACCTTTAATAAGAGTATTTAAAACACTTACTTCATCACTTCCCCTCTTTGCCAAGCAAGGGATAACAGTCATCAATGCTGATTTGTATCCAGCAACAGAATTAGGTTGAAGACTATAGGTATCATACAGGTGACATAGAAAATCAGCTACTACCTGAATAGATGCTTCCATCGGATTGATACATCTCTTTGAGCACCATTCTGCAAATCTGTTGATTTTATAATTATAAGCGCTGGAGGTTGACCCCCTCCTGGCTCTGGCCATGAAATTGGCTGCTTGCTCAGAAAAGCCCTCCTTAATCGCGGATTGTTTGACAACATCCATGCAGTCAATCGAAACATTGACGGATTGTTGTGAAGGGTCTTGCCCTGGAAGATAATATTGTCCATCAGCGGCAGAGGAACCGGATTGCAAACCAGAAGGTCCAGCAGATTCGTAAACCATGATCGGCTTGGCCAATTCGGGGCGATCAGAAGCACTTGGCATTCCTCTTGTCTGATCTTCTGAAGGATCCTTGGAATCAGGATTGTTGGAGGGTATGCGTATGCATACATTCCCTTCCAACTGATAGCTAGCGCATCTATTGCGATAGCGCTTGGATCTGGAATCGGAGAAACGTACGTCGTCATCTTCGCATTCTTCTTCATTGCGAACAAATCTATGTTGGGCTTTCCCCAATGACTGAACAGGTGATCCGCCACACATTGATCTAGTTGCCATTCCGTAGGCAGAATACTCATCCTTCGGCTCAATGAGTCTGCTAACAGATTCAGCCTTCCCGGAATATGAACTGCTTTCAAGGTGATCATATGATCCATGCACCAGCAAAGCAGCTTCCATGTCATCATACAGAGACTGGGCGACTTCGTTCCGCCCTGGTGGTTTATGTAACTCACTACTGTAGAGTTGTCTGAACGTATCATCACAAATTTTCCCTCCACCTCCTCTAAGAAGTGTTCCGCAATTCTAGCATGTTGATATGTCCCTTTGACTGTTCCAGATTCCAAAGCCCTGATATAGTGGCTTCTTCCAGGCAAGCTCACCAACCCTCCATCGATGCATCCGTAAACATCGTTACTTGAGGGTGGGGAGGGGTCAGCATGCCCCCCGCCAGGAGATTTCCTCTCTCCATCCACCAGTGAAGGTGATGAATGAGAGGGTCCAACACTTGAATGCGCGAGTCCAGTGAACCTGACCTCTGCGTCCACTGGGTCATGAGAAACAACTGAATCGGCCGCCTGCGTAAGGCTGCCTGAGGAATGACTGGTTCCATCGAAACCATCAGACCCAACATTCTCAGATAGACCCGTGCTAGAATATAACGACTGTTGCAAACCAACTGAATGCACGAGACGAGACTTTCCACTCTCTCCTGGGACGGATAAACATATCCTATCTCCAGATCGAAGAACATACCCAGGTAAACAAACTTCTGGGATGGAGTCAGCTCTGATTTCGGAAAGTTGATCATCCAGCCTAAATCTGTGAGAGTTTCCAAAACTATCTCCAGATTTGCTGTCAAATTTTCTGGGTTGTGTGCTTTTAGCAACCAGTCGTCTATGTAAGTGTGAACAGCTATATTTCTCCTGCGGAGGTATGCCGTGATAGCAAGTACCACTCGAGTGAAGACCCGTGGAGCCGTCGAGATGCCGAATGGAAGAACCTTGAATTCCCATTGGCGTCCCTGAAAAGCAAATCTCAGGAACCGACGAAAACTCCTTGCAATTGGAATGTGGAAGTAAGCATCCTTGAGATCTATTAGTCCGGGAGCCAATTTTCAAAAGGGGTCTAGAAGAATGGTTTCGTAGCACACCCAGTATTCAGGTTTGTCTCTATATTATGCTAGACCGATGTCTTGGGTATATTCTGAGGCGTGTTGTACAAGAAAATTGTGGTATCACTAACCCGTGAGAAGCCCATTTACAATAGGTGTTGAATGTAGTTTTCAGACAATTTTCACAATGGTAAATTTTTCACAAACTTAAGCGCATGTTATATCAATACAATCTTAACCAAAATGGAAAGGAGTGATCGTATATCGCAGATTTATACATAATCAACCTCGTTTAAGACACCCGTATGTTGCTTTGTACATATTGGGGCACTTAGGTCTTCTTGTGACTAGCAATACCTTAGCTACAACAATGCCCATGTTTTCTACATTTTTCATAATTAAACTTTTAAGTGACATGCAGTGCATGTCTACACAAGCTGGCAGGACATATTTATCACGTGAGCAAATGAGAGAATGTTACTCATCCGTGTCAGAGTCATCTTCGACAATTGTATGCTGAACATTGTCACACATTTCACCTCCCATACAAAGGCATGCTTCAGTGCAGAGTAGATTGTTAGCCTTGCATTGACAGAGATCTGTTCTTTTGCAGGCAGACTTTTGACATCTACATGATGTGAGTTCAATTAATCCAAATGGAGCAGGATCCTTTGACATTAGAACAGGCTTGAGTAGACCATCCACTATACTCCAGCCATGTCCATTTGGAGATGGAAGATTCTGAACAGCTTGCAATGAACGTCTCCAAACAAGAGCTTGAAAATTGGCCCTTTCGGTGTGATGCTTTAGACTATTCGATGTAGGTGGAAGATTTTCATTTCTTTGTCTCTTTTGACAAAAGAGCCAATAACGGGTTTCATCAGCTGTCTTTCCCACATCCCTGGTGGTATACAACTCACAGACAAATTTCTCACATAGAATTGCAGTATTCGGGGATAAGTCAACATGTTCGCCGAGTTGGGCTAAGCTAAGCTGATGACATTCAGATGACTTTAAGAGATTGAATGATTTTCTCTTAGCGACTCCAAATAATGCACTAGTGCTATCACAACCTGTAAGAGAATGAAACCCAGGCAAAGACAAACAGATAGCTGGGCCCAGTACTTGAGCAACTGTATGTATTGGTATGTATCGCAATTTGTCCTTTGTGCCCGTACGGAACCATAGTTCAGAACAGTGAAGCGAACGATACGTATATATACTAAGTACTGCCATGTCTGTATCAGGAGACTGTATAACAACACGCATGTGGTCTTTTGAAGCGTGTAGCGCGTGCAACATCATACGCGTATCTGCTTCCTCGTGATCTGATCGAAGTTCTTCCAAATACGACGAATTGTTCGCTGAAATGACAACAACATCCATTCCATCGTTAAAGCCACCAGCAAGAATAACGCAATTGTCGGCAGATAGCATATTTGGACCAGTATCACGCCACCGCTTGCTGAGAAATGCAACCAGGTTACTTTTGTTGCTTGGATTGCTGATGTACTTGGCCCATTGCTTTGGAACAGGAGTATTTTCTCCAGCAATCTTTACTTCCAATGCTGTTGATGACCCACGTTTTAGCCGCTCTTCCGCTTTGAGAGATTCCAGTCTATCATATCTGTCAAAAACTATATCTACTCTGTTGCAGTCTTCTTGATTCAGTGGAACTGTAAAGATGTGCCAGTATTTATCAGCCAATTCTCCAAATGTAGACGTACCTCCAGTTTTAACCATTTGCACAATTGCCATGCCATCTACTACATAAGCTGTTGCGCCTGTCTTGTCAACAGGTGGAAGCCGTCCATCAACATTTACTTCCTTTTCTAGTTCACTTAACAAAACACTTTTCACATTCTTTCTTAGAGTCCCATCCGTATGTGACAATGATAGTGGAACAGCAGACAGTTCATACGTCATCACTAGTTTTAAATCAACATCTCTGGACCTTGCGGCAACAATTAATCGACCAAATAGTTCGCGGTCAGATCTTACATTGTGAATTTTTTCATCATTTGTTTTGAGTTTTTTCTTCTGTGCTAGGCTGGCAAATGTTTTAAGTTTTAAGTGTGGCAACGTGTCCCAAAAGCTTCTTGTGTTAGTGTCCAGCCGCTCCTGAACAAAATTTTCCATAATCTCCTTACCAATGTCACAGGCGGAAACAAGTCTCTTGGCGATTTCACTAGGCAATACCACGCCAGTTGCAATGTTTACAAGCGGAAGACACTCGCTGTCGTCGTTTTCCGCAATATTAAAGGTTTTGGTCATTATATCTGATGAGAACATCGAAAGTATCTTCTGCACATCGGTTTCATCCCTGTTCATTCGATTAGTCCCCATTTCCTTATGTACTCCAAACATGTGACTATCTTGTAACCCACACATTTGCTTTGTGACCGTTGTTATGGCTGCCCTCTCATGGCTAGTTAAAAACCACCTCTCCAGAGCTCCTGGCTTTTGTGTTATTCCAATAATACCACCTCGCTTTTTGGAATCCAAATTAATCGATTGCTCTAAGGCCATATCTGTCCACACTTGATTGAATGGATGGTGTGAGCGACTTACGGAATGATTTCCATTCAAGAATTGTTCATGTACATGGGGATGTGTACTTGGAAGCATCTTCATGTCCGCAAGATATATTGGCAGCCATCTTGCATAATTGGTTCTGTCCATGCTGTAGAAATATGGCGCCATAGCAGCAGTAGCAGATAGGTGTGCCTGCCAATCTCCAGTTCTCTCAGCTCTTATGAATCCAAGCAGCAGCTCTACCATATGAATATATGAGTTCCAAAATGCGAACAGGTGTGATTTCGAGCTTGACTCAACTTTAAAGGATTTGAACAGCTGTTGCAATTTATTCACGTACATACACACCTCTTTGAAATTTTCTTGCAGTGCGTCTAAGTCGTCAATGCTGCTTCGGCACATCTTAATTTTCTCATCCAGACTCTCCAAATCTGTTGGAGTAATGTGGTCCTCATGTTGTCCATTTTGTTGAACCCATTTGGAAAAAGACTGCCATTGTAATCGCAGCAGCGCTTCCAGAACCAATTTGTGAGCCCTCACTCCTCGATTATATGACTTCCCTTTAAGTAGAGCAGCAGCCGTGCTGCTACCATATGTGTTGGCCTCTATGAGGAGATCTTCTAAGCCAGAGTCATCAAACATCTTTCCAATAACAGCTAAGTAGTTTAGCGCAATGTGGAATCCCCCCAGTCTGATCACAGTGTCACTAAACTCTTCTTTATATCGCCACTGTATCTCCTTTGCCTTGACATATATGGCCAAGTCGAATGTAATGGCCGATGTTAGGTCGATATCCGTCTAAATATCATATATGGTGAATCTAATACGATATTACTTTGAGTTATGACACGATCATGCTTATATCGTTGTGCACTGTGGATACAGCCAAAGCCTAGACCCCCTATGCAAAGAAATCAGGATAACTAATTAGTGCTACCACAATTTGTTTGTACAACAGGGCTTAAAATGTGTGGGACATGTCCCCCAAGCCACAGCAAGTGTCAGACCTTCCGAATACTGCGTGTGCTACGTCACGATTCTGACCTAGCTTTAGCTCCTGGACTATATAGACGCTGTCCACATCCCCTTCTCTAACCCCAACAACACCGATCTCACTGTTTCCATTTTGAAAGTCGGAGTGTCTAAAAACTTGTTTAGAGGCTTGAGGTTGAGAATTGGTCTCCACCCCCCGGTGTTCTTTGCCACAAGAAACACGGTTGAATAGAAGCCCGGGCAATCCTGCGCCGGTTGAATTGCTTCTTTTAGAACGAGAGAATCTATCTCCTCTTCTATGCACAACCGCTTGTCTGGATCTCTTGGAACTTGAGTCCAGACCGGAACCAGAGACAAATGCAACGGCAGACACCTTATCCAATCTGGACGGTATCCGTGCGAAAGCCATTGCAAGACTAAGCGGTCATGAATTAACCGCGCCCACTTCTGAATGTGACAAGTCAAACGACCTCCCACTGGTGCACCTAGGGTTGACGGGGTGCCCATAAATTTTAGAAGTGGGTGTGTCTCTGATACGAGTGGCAACACCCGAGTGGTACTTGTGATAACCGGAAAAAATTTTCGTGCATCAGGCCCGGTTACCACGCGCCGCTCCCCGCGTGCCACGACCAGCGCCACGCGCACCACGGTGCCCAGGCTGCTGTCTGGCGGGCAGCGCTTGAGGCGGCGACTGTCGCACAACCGCACGCTGCTGCTGGCGTAGCTGACGCGGTCTCTGAAACCGGCCGGCCGGCTGGCCTCTGACACTGCCAGCCCCGCCACGAGCATACGGCTGTCGAGCAGCCGAGGGCTGAACACGCCCGTGTTCCCTGCGCAGCACTTCAAACTGTGCCCGCAGCGCCCTCTGGTTGTTCACCAAAGTCACCGTCTCCTGGAGGTGCTGACAACTTTCACCTCCAAAGAGTCCAGGGCCCGGCATCGGCGCTTGCATCAAGCGCGACTTGAGCTCCTGAGACGGGCACAAATTGTCCAGTGCAAAAGTGCGCCTCGTCCTCAGCGACTTCGTGACCGACCTAGTCAGACAGTCCAACGCCAGGTTGAT